>CM051463.1:77901651-78501651 GCA_028095005.1 Rhynchospora pubera
ATTTCATATATAATCCAATTTTTTAGAAGAAGTGAGTTCATAAACATATTCTAAACTATATAAGGAGCTTAAATATAGATTATTGTGATCAAATGACTTGAAATGAACTCAAAATCGCTTAAAATGCTCAAATATACTTAGAATAATGTTAATAATTACAATGTATAAACCAATCTTTTTTAATACTTGACCTCATAAACATATTCTAGACTATATAAACGGCATAAATATAGATTATTGTGATCAAATAACTTAAAATAAATGAAAAATCGCTTCAAATGCTCAAATATACTCAGAATCTGTAAAATCTGCACAATACGTGAATAATTACAATGTATAATCCAATTGTTTTGAATAATTGAGCTCATAAACATGTTCTACACAATATAAAGAGTTTAAATATAGATTATTGTGATCAAATGACTTAAAATTAAAGCAAAATAGCTTGAAATGCTCAAGTATACTCAGAATCTTTCAAATCTGAACATTATGTGTGCAATTAAATGTATAATCGAATCATTTTTAATAACTTATATTTCAGAAACATACTCTAAACTTTATAAAGATAAAAAATATAGATTACTGTTGTCAAATGACTTAAAATGAATACAAAAACGTTTGAAATACTCAAATATACTCAGAAATTGTAAAATCCGTATATTATGTGAATAATTATAATGTATAATCCAATCGTTTGGAATAAGTGAGTTCATAAACATATTCTAAACTATATAAAGAGCTTAAATATAGATTATTGTGATGAAATGACTTAAAATGAATGCAAAATCGCTTAAAATGCTCAGATATACTTAGAATTTGTCAAATTTGCACATTATGTGAATAATTACAATGTATAAACCAATATTTTAGAAATTATTGACCTCGTAAACATATTCTAGACTAAATAAAGAGCATAAATATAGATTATTGTAACCAAATGACTTAAAATGAATGCAAAATCTCTTCAAATGTTCAAATATACTCAGAATCTGTAAAATCTGCACAATATGTGAATAATTACAATGTATAATCCAAACGTTTTGAATAATTGAGCTAATAAACATATTCTACACAATATAAAATGCTTAAATATAGATTATTGTTATCAAAGGACTTAAAATTAATGCAAAATCGCTTGAAATGCACAAATATACTCAGAATCATTTAAATCTGAAAATTATTTACATAATTACAATATATACCAATTGTTTTGAATAAGTGATATCATAAACATATTCTAGACGATATAAAAAACTTAAATATACATTATTGTGATCAAATGACTTAAAATGAATGCAAAATTGCTTGAAATGCTTAAATATACTCAGGATTTGTAAAAGCTGAATATTATGTCAATAATTACAATGTACAATCCAATCATTTTGAATAATTGAACTCATAAACATATTCTAGACTTTATAAAGAGCTTAATTATAGATATTGTCATCACATAACTTAAAATGATTGCAAAATTAGTTGAAATGCTCAAATATACTCAGAATCTTTAAAATCTACATATTACGTACGTAATTACAATATATGATACAATCGTTTAGAAAAAGTGAGTTCATAAACATATTATTGATAATATAATGATCTTTAAATATACATGAATGTGATCAAATGATTTAAAATGAATGCAAAATTGATTGAAATTCTTAAATATACTAAGAATCGGTAAAATCTGCACATTATGTGAATAATTACAATGTATAATCCAATCGTTTTGTATATGTGAGCTCATAAACAAATTCTAGACTATATGAAGAGCTCAAATATAGATTATTGTGATCGGAGGACTTAAAATGAATGGAAAATCGATTGAAATGTTCAAAGAAACTTAGAATCTGTAAAATATGCACATTATGTGAATAATTACAATGTATAATCCAATCGTTTTGAATAATTAATCTCATAAACATATTATAGACTATATAAAGAGCTTAAATAGAGATTATTTTGATCAAATAACTTAAAATGAATGCAAAATCACTTGAAATACTCCAATATACTCAGAATCTTTAAAAACTTCACATTATGTGCGTGATTACAATGTATAATCCAATCGTTTTGAATAACTTAGTTTATAAACATATTCTAAAAAATATAAAGATCATAAATATAGATTATAATGGTCAAATGTCTTAAAGTGAATACAAAATCGTTTGAAATGCTCAAATATACTAAAAAATTGTAAACTCCGTATATTATGAGAATAATTAGAATGTATAATCCAATTGTTTAGAATAAGTGAGTTCATAAACATATTCTAAACTATATAATCCAATTAAAGCAAAATCGCTTGAAATGCTCAAATATACTCAGAATCTTTCAAATCTGAAAATTATGTGCATAATTACAATGTATAATCCAATTGTTTTGAATAAGTGATATCATAAACATATTCTAGACTGTATAAAGAGCTTAAATATATATTATGGTGATCAAATGACTTAAAATGAATGCAAAATCGCTTGAAATGCTCAAATATATTCCGAATCTGTATAACCTGCATATTATGTGAATAATTACAATGTACAATCCAATCGTTTTGAATAATTGAGCTGATAAACATATTCGAGACTTTACAAAGAGGTTTAATATAGATTATTGTTATCAAATGACTTAAAATGAATGCAAAATCGCTTGAAATACCCAAATATACACAGAATATGTAAAATCTGCACATCATGTGTGTAATTACAATGAATAATCCATTCATTTTGAATGAGTGTGTTCTTAAACATATTCTAGACTTTGTTCAGAGCTTAAATATAGATTATCGTGAACAAATGTCTTAAATTGAATGCAAAAATCGCTTGAAATGCTCAAATATACTCAGAATCTTTAAAATCTGAACATTTTGTGCATAATTACAAAGTATAATCCAATCTTTTTAAATAAGTGAGTTCATAAACATATTCGAGACTTTATAAAGAGATATTAAATATAGATTATTGTGAACAGTTGACTTATAATGAATGTAAAATAGCTTGAAATATTCAAATATTCTCAGAATCTGTAAAATCTGCAAATTATGTGCGTAATTACAATGTATAATCCAATCGTTTTGAATAATTGAGTTCATCAACTTATTCTAGACTATCTAAGGAGGTTCAATACAGATTATTGACATCAAATGAATTAAAATGAATGCAAAATTGCTTAAAATGCTCAAATATACTCAGAATCTTTCAAATCTGCACATTATGTTCGTAATTACAATGTATAATCCAATAATTTTGAGTAAGTTATATCATAAACATATTCTAGAAAAAATAATGAGCTTAAATATATATTATTGTGATCAAATCACTTAAAATGAATGAAAAATAGCTTGAAATGCTCAGATATACTTAGAATCTATAAAATCTGCACATTATGTGATAAATTACAATGTATAATTCAATTCTTATGAATAAGTGAGTTCATAAACGTATTCGAGACCATATAAAGAGCATCAATATAGATTATTGTGATCAAATGACTTAAAATGAATTCAAAATCGCTTGAAGTGCTCAAATATACTCAGAATCTGTAAAATCGGCAAATTATGTGAATAATTATTATGCTTAATCCAATCTTATTGAATACGTGAGCTCAAAAATATATTCTAGAGTACATAAAGAGCTTAAATATATAATATTGTCATCACATAACTTAAAAAAAATTAATGGAAATGCTCAAATAAACTTAGAATCTGTATAATATGCACATTCTGTGAATAATTACAATGTATAATCCAATCGTTTTGAATAATTGAGCTAATAAACATATTTAGACTATATAAAGAGCTTAAATTTAGATTATTGTGATCAAATAACTTAAAATGAATGCAAAATCGTTTGAAATGCTTAATCACATATTCGCTTGAAATGTCTAAATATACTCAGAATCTGTAAAATCTGCATATTATGTGAATAATTACAATGTATAATCCAATCGTTTTGAATAATTGAGCTCATAAACATATTCTACACAATATAAAGTGTTTAAATATAGATTATTGTGATCAAATGACTTAAAATTAAAACAAAATCGCTTGAAATGCTCAAATATACTCAGAATCTTTCAAATCTGAACATTATGTGCATAATTACAATGTATAATCCAATTGTTTTGAATAAGTGATATCATAAACATATTCTAGACTACATAAAGAGCTTAAATATATATTATGGTGATCAAATGACTTAAATGAATGCAAAATCGCTTGAAATGCTCAAATATATTCCGAATCTGTATAATCTGCATATTATTTGAATAATTACAATGTACAATCCAGTCATTTTGAATAATTAAGCTGATAAACATATTCGAGACTTTACAAAGAGGTTTAATATAGATTATTATTATCAAATGACTTAAAATGAATGCAAAATCGCTTGAAATACCCAATTATACACAGAATATGTAAAATCTGCACATCATGTGTGTAATTACAATGAATAATCCATTCATTTTGAATGAGTGTGTTATTAAACATATTCTAGACTTTGTTAAGAGCTTAAATATAGATTATCGTGAACAAATATCTTAAATTGAATGCAAAAATCGCTTGAAATGCTCAAATATACTCAGAATCTTTAAAATCTGAACATTTTGTGCATAATTACAATGTATAATCCAATCTTTTTAAATAAGTGAGTTCATAAACATATTGGAGACTTTATAAAGAGAGCTTAAATATAGATTATTGTGAACAGTTAACTTATAATGAATGTAAAATCGCTTGAGATATTCAAATATTCTCAGAATCTGTAAAATCTGCAAATTATGTGCGTAATTACAATGTATAATCCAATCGTTTTGAATAATTGAGTTCATAAACATATTCTAGACTATATAAAGAGGTTCAATACAGATTATTGACATCAAATGAATTAAAATGAATGCAAAATCGCTTAAAATGCTCAAATATACTCAGAATCTTTCAAATCTGCACATTATGTTCGTAATTACAATGTATAATCCAATATTTTTGAGTAAGTTATATCATAAACATTTTCTAGAAAAATTAAAGAGCTTAAATATATATTATTGTGATAAAATCACTTAAAATGAATGCAAAGTAGCTTGAAATGCTCAGATATACTCAAAATCTATAAAATCTGCACATTATGTGATAAATTACAATGTATAATTCAATTCTTATGAATAAGTGAGTTCATAAGCATATTCGAGACCATATAAAGAGCATCAATATACATTATTGTGATCAAATGACTTAAAATGAATTCAAAATCGCTTGAATTGCTCAAATATACTCATAATCTGTAAAATCTGCAAATTATGTGAATAATTATAATGCTTAATCCAATCGTATTGAATATGTGAGCTCATAAATATATTCTGGAGTGCATTAAAGAGCTTAAATATATAATATTGTCATCACATAACTTAAAAAAAATAATAGAAATGCTCAAATAAACTAAGAATCTGTATAATATGCACATTATGTGAAGAATTACAATGTATAATCCAATCGTTTTGAATAATTGAGCTCATAAACATATTTAGACTATATAAAAAGCTTAAATTTAGATTATTGTGATCAAATAACTTAAAATGAATGCAAAATCGCTTGAAATGCTTAATCACATATTCGCTTTTAATGTCTAAATATACTCAGAATCTGTAAAATCTGCATATTATGTGAATAATTACAATGTATAATCCAATCGTATTGAATATGTGAGCTCATAAATATATTCTAGAGTATATAAAGAGCTTAAATATAAAATATTGTCATCACATAACTTAAAATGAATGCAAAATTAATTGAAATGCTCAAATAAACTTAGAATCTGTATAATATGTACATTCAGTGAATAATTGCAATGTATAATCCAATCATTTTGAATAATTGAGCTCATAAACATATTTAGACTATATAAAGAGCTTAAATTTAGATTATTGTGATCAAATAACTTAAAATGAAAGCAAAATCGCTTGAAATTCTCAAATATACTCAGAATCTTTAAAATCTGCACATTATGTGCGCAATTACAATCTATAATTCAATCGTTTTGAATAACTTAGTTTATAAACATATTCTAAACAATATAAAGATCATAAATATAGATTACTATGGTCAAATGTCTTAAAGTGAATACAAAATCGTTTGAAATGCTCAAATATACAAAAACATTTGAACTCCGTATATTATGAGAATAATTAGAATGTATAATCCAATTTTTTAGAAGAAGTGAGTTCATAAACATATTCTAAACTATATAAGGAGCTTAAATATAGATTATTGTGATCAAATGACTTGAAATGAACTCAAAATCGCTTAAAATGCTCAAATATACTTAGAATAATGTTAATAATTACAATGTATAAACCAATCTTTTTTAATACTTGACCTCATAAACATATTCTAGACTATATAAACGGCATAAATATAGATTATTGTGATCAAATAACTTAAAATAAATGAAAAATCGCTTCAAATGCTCAAATATACTCAGAATCTGTAAAATCTGCACAATACGTGAATAATTACAATGTATAATCCAATTGTTTTGAATAATTGAGCTCATAAACATGTTCTACACAATATAAAGAGTTTAAATATAGATTATTGTGATCAAATGACTTAAAATTAAAGCAAAATAGCTTGAAATGCTCAAGTATACTCAGAATCTTTCAAATCTGAACATTATGTGTGCAATTAAATGTATAATCGAATCATTTTTAATAACTTATATTTCAGAAACATACTCTAAACTTTATAAAGATAAAAAATATAGATTACTGTTGTCAAATGACTTAAAATGAATACAAAAACGTTTGAAATACTCAAATATACTCAGAAATTGTAAAATCCGTATATTATGTGAATAATTATAATGTATAATCCAATCGTTTGGAATAAGTGAGTTCATAAACATATTCTAAACTATATAAAGAGCTTAAATATAGATTATTGTGATGAAATGACTTAAAATGAATGCAAAATCGCTTAAAATGCTCAGATATACTTAGAATTTGTCAAATTTGCACATTATGTGAATAATTACAATGTATAAACCAATATTTTAGAAATTATTGACCTCGTAAACATATTCTAGACTAAATAAAGAGCATAAATATAGATTATTGTAACCAAATGACTTAAAATGAATGCAAAATCTCTTCAAATGTTCAAATATACTCAGAATCTGTAAAATCTGCACAATATGTGAATAATTACAATGTATAATCCAAACGTTTTGAATAATTGAGCTAATAAACATATTCTACACAATATAAAATGCTTAAATATAGATTATTGTTATCAAAGGACTTAAAATTAATGCAAAATCGCTTGAAATGCACAAATATACTCAGAATCATTTAAATCTGAAAATTATTTACATAATTACAATATATACCAATTGTTTTGAATAAGTGATATCATAAACATATTCTAGACGATATAAAAAACTTAAATATACATTATTGTGATCAAATGACTTAAAATGAATGCAAAATTGCTTGAAATGCTTAAATATACTCAGGATTTGTAAAAGCTGAATATTATGTCAATAATTACAATGTACAATCCAATCATTTTGAATAATTGAACTCATAAACATATTCTAGACTTTATAAAGAGCTTAATTATAGATATTGTCATCACATAACTTAAAATGATTGCAAAATTAGTTGAAATGCTCAAATATACTCAGAATCTTTAAAATCTACATATTACGTACGTAATTACAATATATGATACAATCGTTTAGAAAAAAGTGAGTTCATAAACATATTATTGATAATATAATGATCTTTAAATATACATGAATGTGATCAAATGATTTAAAATGAATGCAAAATTGATTGAAATTCTTAAATATACTAAGAATCGGTAAAATCTGCACATTATGTGAATAATTACAATGTATAATCCAATCGTTTTGTATATGTGAGCTCATAAACAAATTCTAGACTATATGAAGAGCTCAAATATAGATTATTGTGATCGGAGGACTTAAAATGAATGGAAAATCGATTGAAATGTTCAAAGAAACTTAGAATCTGTAAAATATGCACATTATGTGAATAATTACAATGTATAATCCAATCGTTTTGAATAATTAATCTCATAAACATATTATAGACTATATAAAGAGCTTAAATAGAGATTATTTTGATCAAATAACTTAAAATGAATGCAAAATCACTTGAAATACTCCAATATACTCAGAATCTTTAAAAACTTCACATTATGTGCGTGATTACAATGTATAATCCAATCGTTTTGAATAACTTAGTTTATAAACATATTCTAAAAAATATAAAGATCATAAATATAGATTATAATGGTCAAATGTCTTAAAGTGAATACAAAATCGTTTGAAATGCTCAAATATACTAAAAAATTGTAAACTCCGTATATTATGAGAATAATTAGAATGTATAATCCAATTGTTTAGAATAAGTGAGTTCATAAACATATTCTAAACTATATAATCCAATTAAAGCAAAATCGCTTGAAATGCTCAAATATACTCAGAATCTTTCAAATCTGAAAATTATGTGCATAATTACAATGTATAATCCAATTGTTTTGAATAAGTGATATCATAAACATATTCTAGACTGTATAAAGAGCTTAAATATATATTATGGTGATCAAATGACTTAAAATGAATGCAAAATCGCTTGAAATGCTCAAATATATTCCGAATCTGTATAACCTGCATATTATGTGAATAATTACAATGTACAATCCAATCGTTTTGAATAATTGAGCTGATAAACATATTCGAGACTTTACAAAGAGGTTTAATATAGATTATTGTTATCAAATGACTTAAAATGAATGCAAAATCGCTTGAAATACCCAAATATACACAGAATATGTAAAATCTGCACATCATGTGTGTAATTACAATGAATAATCCATTCATTTTGAATGAGTGTGTTCTTAAACATATTCTAGACTTTGTTCAGAGCTTAAATATAGATTATCGTGAACAAATGTCTTAAATTGAATGCAAAAATCGCTTGAAATGCTCAAATATACTCAGAATCTTTAAAATCTGAACATTTTGTGCATAATTACAATGTATAATCCAATCTTTTTAAATAAGTGAGTTCATAAACATATTCGAGACTTTATAAAGAGAGATTAAATATAGATTATTGTGAACAGTTGACTTATAATGAATGTAAAATAGCTTGAAATATTCAAATATTCTCAGAATCTGTAAAATCTGCAAATTATGTGCGTAATTACAATGTATAATCCAATCGTTTTGAATAATTGAGTTCATCAACTTATTCTAGACTATCTAAGGAGGTTCAATACAGATTATTGACATCAAATGAATTAAAATGAATGCAAAATTGCTTAAAATGCTCAAATATACTCAGAATCTTTCAAATCTGCACATTATGTTCGTAATTACAATGTATAATCCAATAATTTTGAGTAAGTTATATCATAAACATATTCTAGAAAAAATAATGAGCTTAAATATATATTATTGTGATCAAATCACTTAAAATGAATGAAAAATAGCTTGAAATGCTCAGATATACTTAGAATCTATAAAATCTGCACATTATGTGATAAATTACAATGTATAATTCAATTCTTATGAATAAGTGAGTTCATAAACGTATTCGAGACCATATAAAGAGCATCAATATAGATTATTGTGATCAAATGACTTAAAATGAATTCAAAATCGCTTGAAGTGCTCAAATATACTCAGAATCTGTAAAATCGGCAAATTATGTGAATAATTATTATGCTTAATCCAATCTTATTGAATACGTGAGCTCAAAAATATATTCTAGAGTACATAAAGAGCTTAAATATATAATATTGTCATCACATAACTTAAAACAAATTAATGGAAATGCTCAAATAAACTTAGAATCTGTATAATATGCACATTCTGTGAATAATTACAATGTATAATCCAATCGTTTTGAATAATTGAGCTAATAAACATATTTAGACTATATAAAGAGCTTAAATTTAGATTATTGTGATCAAATAACTTAAAATGAATGCAAAATCGTTTGAAATGCTTAATCACATATTCGCTTGAAATGTCTAAATATACTCAGAATCTGTAAAATCTGCATATTATGTGAATAATTACAATGTATAATCCAATCGTTTTGAATAATTGAGCTCATAAACATATTCTACACAATATAAAGTGTTTAAATATAGATTATTGTGATCAAATGACTTAAAATTAAAACAAAATCGCTTGAAATGCTCAAATATACTCAGAATCTTTCAAATCTGAACATTATGTGCATAATTACAATGTATAATCCAATTGTTTTGAATAAGTGATATCATAAACATATTCTAGACTACATAAAGAGCTTAAATATATATTATGGTGATCAAATGACTTAAATGAATGCAAAATCGCTTGAAATGCTCAAATATATTCCGAATCTGTATAATCTGCATATTATTTGAATAATTACAATGTACAATCCAGTCATTTTGAATAATTAAGCTGATAAACATATTCGAGACTTTACAAAGAGGTTTAATATAGATTATTATTATCAAATGACTTAAAATGAATGCAAAATCGCTTGAAATACCCAATTATACACAGAATATGTAAAATCTGCACATCATGTGTGTAATTACAATGAATAATCCATTCATTTTGAATGAGTGTGTTATTAAACATATTCTAGACTTTGTTAAGAGCTTAAATATAGATTATCGTGAACAAATATCTTAAATTGAATGCAAAAATCGCTTGAAATGCTCAAATATACTCAGAATCTTTAAAATCTGAACATTTTGTGCATAATTACAATGTATAATCCAATCTTTTTAAATAAGTGAGTTCATAAACATATTGGAGACTTTATAAAGAGAGCTTAAATATAGATTATTGTGAACAGTTAACTTATAATGAATGTAAAATCGCTTGAGATATTCAAATATTCTCAGAATCTGTAAAATCTGCAAATTATGTGCGTAATTACAATGTATAATCCAATCGTTTTGAATAATTGAGTTCATAAACATATTCTAGACTATATAAAGAGGTTCAATACAGATTATTGACATCAAATGAATTAAAATGAATGCAAAATCGCTTAAAATGCTCAAATATACTCAGAATCTTTCAAATCTGCACATTATGTTCGTAATTACAATGTATAATCCAATATTTTTGAGTAAGTTATATCATAAACATTTTCTAGAAAAATTAAAGAGCTTAAATATATATTATTGTGATAAAATCACTTAAAATGAATGCAAAGTAGCTTGAAATGCTCAGATATACTCAAAATCTATAAAATCTGCACATTATGTGATAAATTACAATGTATAATTCAATTCTTATGAATAAGTGAGTTCATAAACATATTCGAGACCATATAAAGAGCATCAATATACATTATTGTGATCAAATGACTTAAAATGAATTCAAAATCGCTTGAATTGCTCAAATATACTCATAATCTGTAAAATCTGCAAATTATGTGAATAATTATAATGCTTAATCCAATCGTATTGAATATGTGAGCTCATAAATATATTCTGGAGTACATTAAAGAGCTTAAATATATAATATTGTCATCACATAACTTAAAAAAAAATAATAGAAATGCTCAAATAAACTAAGAATCTGTATAATATGCACATTATGTGAAGAATTACAATGTATAATCCAATCGTTTTGAATAATTGAGCTCATAAACATATTTAGACTATATAAAAAGCTTAAATTTAGATTATTGTGATCAAATAACTTAAAATGAATGCAAAATCGCTTGAAATGCTTAATCACATATTCGCTTTTAATGTCTAAATATACTCAGAATCTGTAAAATCTGCATATTATGTGAATACTTACAATGTATAATCCAATCGTATTGAATATGTGAGCTCATAAATATATTCTAGAGTATATAAAGAGCTTAAATATAAAATATTGTCATCACATAACTTAAAATGAATGCAAAATTAATTGAAATGCTCAAATAAACTTAGAATCTGTATAATATGTACATTCAGTGAATAATTGCAATGTATAATCCAATCATTTTGAATAATTGAGCTCATAAACATATTTAGACTATATAAAGAGCTTAAATTTAGATTATTGTGATCAAATAACTTAAAATGAAAGCAAAATCGCTTGAAATTCTCAAATATACTCAGAATCTTTAAAATCTGCACATTATGTGCGCAATTACAATCTATAATTCAATCGTTTTGAATAACTTAGTTTATAAACATATTCTAAACAATATAAAGATCATAAATATAGATTACTATGGTCAAATGTCTTAAAGTGAATACAAAATCGTTTGAAATGCTCAAATATACAAAAAAAATTGAACTCCGTATATTATGAGAATAATTACAATGTATAATCCAATTTTTTAGAAGAAGTGAGTTCATAAACATATTCTAAACTATATAAGGAGCTTAAATATAGATTATTGTGATCAAATGACTTAAAATGAACTCAAAATCGCTTAAAATGCTCAAATATACTTAGAATAATGTTAATAATTACAATGTATAAACCAATCTTTTTTAATACTTGACCTCATAAACATATTCTAGACTATATAAATGGCATAAATATAGATTATTGCGATCAAATAACATAAAATAAATGAAAAGTCGCTTCAAATGCTCAAATATACTCAGAATCTGTAAAATCTGCACAATACGTGAATAATTACAATGTATAATCCAATTGTTTTGAATAATTGAGCTCATAAACATATTCTACACAATATAAAGAGTTTAAATATAGATTATTGTGATCAAATGACTTAAAATTAAAGCAAAATAGCTTGAAATGCTCAAGTATACTCAGAATCTTTCAAATCTGAACATTTTGTGTGCAATTAAATGTATAATCGAATCGTTTTTAATAACTTATATTTCAGAAACATACTCTAAACTATATAAAGATAAAAAATATAGATTACTGTTGTCAAATGACTTAAAATGAATACAAAAACATTTGAAATACTCAAATATACTCAGAAATTGTAAAATCCGTATATTATGTGAATAATTATAATGTATAATCCAATCGTTTGGAATAAGTGAGTTCATAAACATATTTTAAACTATATAAAGAGCTTAAATATAGATTATTGTGATCAAACGACTTAAATGAATGCAAAATCGCTTAAAATACTCAGATATACTTAGAATTTGTCAAATCTGCACATTATGTGAATAATTACAATGTATAAACCAATATTTTAGAAATTATTGACCTCGTAAACATATTCTAGAGTAAATAAAGAGCATAAATATAGATTATTGTAACCAAATGACTTAAAATGAATGCAAAATCTCTTCAAATGTTCAAATATACTCAGAATCTGTAAAATCTGCACAATATGTGAATAATTACAATGTATAATCCAATTCTTATGAATAAGTGAGTTCATAAACATATTCGAGACCATATAAACAGGTTCAATATAGATTATTGTGATCAAATGACTTAAATTGAATTCAAAATCGCTTGAAATGCTCAAATATACTCAGAATCTGTAAAATCTGCAAATTATGTGAATAATTATAATGTATAATCCAATCTTTTAGAACAAATGAGTTCATAAACATATTATAAACTATATAAAGATCATAAATATAGATTATTGTCATCAAATGACTTAAAGTGAATGCAAAATCGCTTGAAATGCTTAAATATACTCAGAATTTGTAAAATCTGCATATTATGTGAATAATTACAATGTATAATCCAATCGTATTGAATACGTGAGCTCATAAATATATTCTAGAGTATATAAAGAGCTTAAATATAGATATTGTCATCACATAACTTAAAATGAATGCAAAATTAATTTAAATGCTCAAATAAACTTATAATCTGTATAATATGCACATTATGTGAATAATTACAATGTATAATCCAATCGTTTTGAATAATTGAGCTTATAAACATATTTATACTATGTAAAGAGCTTAAATTTAGATTATTGTGATCAAATAACTTAAAATGAATGTAAAATCGCTTGAAATGCTCCAATATACTCAGATGAGTGGATCGGATTATGGCGCTGATTGCTATTCGATTCTCCGTTTCCATTAAAATTTTCGTCTCCTTCTGTTTAATTCTCCGTTCGCACCTCTCTTCGCACTCATGGTCTCATCTCCGTTTGCACCAAATTGAACGCCAAAACTCTTATTTGCACGATTTTCTCTCTCGTAGTTTGTACTTTCGTCTCTTCACTCTGCGCTTCTCTCTTAGGATTTGCCAACTTGAGCTTGCACATCTTAACACACCTAGACGATTGTTCTGTTTTTGGTCGCACATCATACCATTTCTCTAATATATATGTACACTAAAAGTTAGAACTTTCATAACAATGAAAAGAAGGCAAGAATCTTTGATTTGAGACATTTAATATCGCAAATGAATAAAAAAAAAATAAACAAAGGTATCTTTTCTCGCCTGTTAATTTGGATCTTCGCCCCTTTCTATTGTTGGTTTCGTCTCCATTGGTGTCAAACTGTCAATCGACGAATCCAAGGAGCACAGAGCGCTAGAAGGGAGGAAAGGTCGACAAAGGAGTGAAGGAGAGAGAAAGGTGTCGATACGATGAAAGAGAGAATTGCGAGATGAAGTGGGGGAAAGCGAGAGTTGCTGAGGCGGTAGAGGTGATAGAGGCTGTCAAGGTTTTCCTTTTTTTTTTTGTTTGAAGGACAGAGAATCTTCAGACGGAGGATTCAACAGAAGACAGAAATTGTAAAATCCATATATTATGTAAATAATTACAATGTGTAATCCAATCGTTTAGAATAAATGAGTTCATAAACATATTCTAAACTATATAAAGAGCTTAAATATAGATTATGGTAATCAAATGACTTCAAATGAATGCAAAATCGCTTAAAATGCTCAAATATACTAAGAATTTGTCAAATCTGCACATAATGTGAATAATTACAATGTATAAACCATTATTTCTTAATAATTGACCTCATGAACTTATTCAAGACTATATAAAGAGCATAAATATAGATTGTTGTGATCAAATTACTTAAAATGAATGCTAAATCGCTTCAAATCCTCAAATATACTCAAAATCTGTAAAATCTGGACAATATGTGAATAATTACAATGTACAATCCAATCGTTTTGAATAATGAGCTCATAAACATATTATACACAATATAAAGAGCTTAAATATAGATTATTGTGATCAAATGACTTAAATTTAATGCAAAATCGTTTGAAATGCTCAAATATACTCAGAATCTTTAAAATCTGAACATTATTTGCATAATTACAATTTATGCTCCTCGGGGCAGTTTGGTAACTTGAAAATCTTTTGTTAATTTAACAAAAAAAACATTATATAACCAACCATATTTTACCATTATATCCTTGAACATGTAAAGAGAACATCCCTCGTCTTAGAATATCAAAATTTTATAGTGTAAGTACAACAGATCAGAAATGTTTGTTATTGATTGTCTACCGGTTGTGACCTTTGCTATTTTGAGTTAGGACGAGAAATTAAACCACAATGGATCCGTAATTAGGAGCTAATTTAATACATATAAAAGAAATTTATGAAAAGATTTTAGCAATGAACAAAATTACACCAATAGAAGACACGATGTGTTGTGATATTTGAAGGAACAATGCTAGATTTGCTAGATCTCCCTACTTTCAAAAAAAAATTACACCAATAGAAGGAAATCACATCACAATATGGAGGGAACTGCTTTGGACAGCAGTTTTTTTTTTCCCCTGAGCAACATATTTTTTTCGAAAAGACTAATTTGCTCTTCATTATTTCTCCAAACTACTTAAATTTGTTGTCCGCCGATATATGATTCCCGGAAAGAGGCTAACAATCAATCAGAGAGAAACTCTAAAAAATAGGGAAGTGCTTTGGACAGCAGGTTTTTTTTTCCCCGAGCAACATTTTTTCCTAAAAGACTAATTTACCCTTCATTATTTCTCCAAACTACTTAAATTTGTTGTCCGCCAAATATATGTTTTCCGAAAAGAGGCTAACAATCAATCAGAGAGAAACACTAAAAAATATAATGGGACAGCATATAGGATAAAGATTTGAAGAACCATGTCTTTATTTTTTTCTGGCCATGGAAATGCAAGAATTTCTTTTGTTTGTAGAAACAAAAATTTAAATTAGTTTGTTCTCCTACACAGGAAACATTGAGAATTTTTGTTTCTGGACAACAAAACCTATAAAATTACCATTTCTCGCCACAGAAGTTCAGAATTTTGTTTTAGGCACGAATATGAAAATTTTTCGGTTGGGCCATAAAATATTTAAATTTTTGCTTGTAGCTAAAAATAACTTTCAAATTTTCATTTCTTACCAACCTATAGAAAGAAAATTTGTCTCTTGATGAAATTTAAGAATTTTTACTTTAACCACGAAACATTAGATTTCTGTTTCTCTTCATCAAGGGACAATTGTTTGGAGAAATGATCGGGCAAACTAGTCTTTTTAGAAAAAAAAAAAATGTTGCTAGGAGAAAAAAAAACCTGGCCCCATGAGCGAGGTATGTGACGAGTAAGAGACTTGCTAGATAGTAATGAATGTAATAAAGAAGTTGAGTTGTTTCAAAGGCCAAGGGGCTATCGAGATAAATTAATAAAAGAGATATTGATGGGATCATGCAACTGCCATTTACTTTAGAAATATCAACTAATTGTAGGCTGACAATTTCGCCCCTAACATTGTTGATTATTCTAAATAAATATTAAAATTTAAAATATATCTCACATTTTTTGGGAATCATGTTTATCAATTTTGGTTGGGATTTTGAATGTTTATGTTCATCCGTAAAGATTGTTAAAATTTAACCATTGAATTTTGATATATTTTGACGGTTTGCTAATAATTTTCAGAGAATTATTTCAAATACGTGAGTTCCGCATTACATTAAACACATCTTCATTTTTTTTTATTATACAATGTCGTCAACTTTACCAAATACGTGACAATAAAAGATATGGCTCGAATTACTCTTTTTTTTTTTGGGGGGGGGGGGGGGGCGGGTAATACTTGTCTTTCTTTTCTTGTCACTGGCAAATCCCCAATGTTATTTGTAGTTTTCTTCTTCTTTTGTAATTGGCTACAGAGGTCTTTAGTTTGATTAGAATGTATATGAACCTAACATCGCTTTAGTATTATTGATTTTGTTTGAGAACTAAAAAAATGGGTAGACATGAAAAAAAAAAAAGGCTATGAACTTTCTAGTCATACTTGTGCAGTCGTTTTCCTTTTTTGTGTGTCACAGCAAATCCCAAATGTTAATTTGTAGTTTTTTTTTTCCTTTCTGCTACAATTCTTTTATTTGATTTTTTTCGAAGATCGTCGGCAATTATCGTCGACAGAAATTTACTAAAAGTTATAATTTACAAGGCTAAACAGAGAAAGAACAAGAAAATCCCCCCTTTCGTATTATATAGTATATTTATATCCTTATTACGAGACCTACCAAGTAGGCAAAAATCCATTGTCTTGTTCTCGTTTTAATCAATTTAATGTCTAAAAGCAATCGACGCATTGGCCATTTGGCATCTGTCGGTTGTCGAAAATCAGAGAGCAGCGATATTACCTTTCCACAGATTGTCCATCATGTTGCGGCCCATATAGTCGCGACTGACGGATGAGACTGTCAGCTACGATCAAATCTCAATTTTTGAGATTCTAACAATCGATCTGAATCGTTCAACGTGTTCTTGATATTGAAATCTCATTGGAGACAAATTTTATATTTTTCTGAAATTTTTTAATATTTGTTTTATATTTTACAAATTTCTTAATCTAAACAATTCTGGACCCTTCAATAACTATGATTTTTAAAAATCTCAAAAAATATTAAATAAAATCAGAAAAATGTAAAATTTGGTCTCCAATGAGATTTCAATATGGAGAACACATTGAACGGTTCAGATTAGCCATTAGAATCTCAAAAGTTGAGATATAATCGCAGCTGACAAGTCCATCCGTCAGTCGTGGCTGATTTTAACCTATCTCTATATTGCTAATTTGCTATGTTATGTTTACAACTTACAAGGGAGAGTACAATTGTATATGGACTTTCTGATTTTCAATCATGTTAAGGAGAATAAAGCTTTTCGTTATCGGGAGCAGAGTGATCCATACAATTTGGGTTTCTGGATTGAATGCTTTATTTTTTAAGATAAGATATTTTGATTCTCAATTTTAAATTATCGTTATGGATTTTTGAGTTCGTATATTCAAATTGAATGTTAATTTTGTTAACAAGTATATCCTCAGATGATGGACCTTGATTCAGAAGTTTTAGTAGAAAAAAATTAAACAAAAACGTAATTTCTGGTTGCGTCTTGAAATATCGCTTTTAATTCAATTTCTATTAAAATGTTTGGAAATATTCAGTACATTAAAAAAATTCGCCCTATATAAAAAAAAGGGAAAATTTAGTGTATACCCCACCCCTCAATCTTGTCTGATTGGAAATACAGCCTCCATCTTTGAAATTGGATATATACCCTCCTAATTATATCAATATAGTATATTTACCCTATTGAATATTTTAATGATAATTCAAATATAAAAACTCAAATTTCGTAATTTATGACGGAATTACCCTTCTTCTTCTAGCGATCCCTCTCTATTTCGAATGGGATTTACCCTTTTGTTCTTGACCACTCTTGTGCGGATCTTCATAAGCCCAGTTGGAAATATTTGAGAATCATCCGACAACAATGAGTTAATATTTCTTCAAGGCTTTGGTGAATAGTTGTAGAGCAATTAATATTTATTATTTTGCAGTTACTATAAGAATGATAATCGTTGTACGCAAGATACAACAAATTAACAATCAACGCACAACTAATTTTAAATCGTTCAAATATGTACTTATGGCACCGTTGATGGAAATCAAGTAAATAAATTCAATGAAAAAGGACTTAAAAGTAAAGAGATGTAATAATGAAGAAAATTGAATTGACCTATAACGGTCTTAAAAGGTTTTATGGACTTTGATTTTTTTTGAATAAATAGACTTTGACTTTAAAATTATGAACACAAGCTACCAAATTTAATTTGACAAACTTTTGTGTACCTCAACGATATTCATGTTAGAGGAAGAAAATTGTAACATGAAAATTTATATCTTTTCGACAGCTTATGATAAGAGGAAACAAATTAATCAGGGTCATAAAAAAACATACGGAAACAAAAAGAACTTATTTCTTCCGGGAGAGAGGAGCATGTTCAATGCACAAGGCAACAACATGATCGCATTACCGTATCGGCACGAGAGAGTTCGTATAAAAGAAAGAGTAAGAAATTCCATTCAAGAAAGGGAGGGGTCGCTAGAAGAAGAAGGGTAATTTCATCATAAATTTTTTATTTTGAATTTTTATATTTGAACTACCATTAAAATATTCAACAAGGGTAAATATACTATATTAACGTGATTGGAGGGTATATATCCAATTTCAATAAGGGTAAATATACTATATTTTCAATTAGACAAGATTAGAGGGAATACATCCAATTTTCCCAAAAAAGAAACGACTCTCCAGTACGCACTCCAATTAGGAATCACATCCTCTGCCAACCTTAAAAGATTGGTAGAGTGCCGATGTATGATCTGAACCGTTAGATTTAATCTTAACGGTTAAAGGAGCCCCGTGTATGTAACTAGATTGATAGGCCCGAAAAAATTTTAACCGTCGAGATTAGATCGAACGGCTCGGATATAATATTGTCACTCTACCAACCTCAAAAAGTTGGTAGAGGATACGGACCCCTCCAATTATTCATGAGAACATAAACAGGTCCCAGCATCGTCATCTAGGCCGTAGGTTACAACGGACGGTGGATATTAGATCACCATACATCGCCCGATTAAATTTTCCGATTTAAAATAGCTTAAAAATAGTTTACGGCCCTTCATCCGTTTCCAAATTGCAAGTTCCAACCCCGCCTTGCCTGACAATAGCAGACCGATTAAAAGTCAAAAACTAAAAACCCCTCGTGTCTTAACTCTGATCAAAACCTCATATAAGGAAAACAAAAACCAGTAGTTCTGTACAGGGTACACATAAAATAGCAGAAAATTACCAAAACCCCTTCAAATTCACAAAATACAAATGAACCCAAAAGCATTTAGAAACAACAGAATCTGAATGGCGTCATCAAGCACGGGATAAAAACATGAGAAGATATACCAGTATGATGGGTCCCAACTGCAGTCAATCAGGCTTTAGTTTGTTGACTGAGCAAGAATTCTTATAAGAAGGCAGGGGGGGGGGATTGGGGCTGGGAAGAAGCATTAACTGAGGTGCTGCTGACATGGCAGATGGTATGAGGTGCAGAGACTGGCCACTGTCTGACCAGAGAAGAAATGTGGCCTCAGCATTGGAGATTCTGAACCCACTCGTCTTCATCGGCTTTTTTCTGGTACCAATTTCATCACCTGCCAGAACAGCCAGCTCTTGCAGCTTCCCATGTTGCACAAGAGCACTCTGGTACTTCTCCTGTAAATAATAGAATAAAGAAATCACCACAAAATATAAACACATACAATTATTTAAAAGGCACTTCCCCACAAAACTACCATTCAATAGAAATGCTAAATCATTTCAGATGATAAAGAATGATAGATAATATACAAGTAACAATTAAGTGGCACTTTCATATCTCCTCTCATTAAAACACATCATTTAAACATCATATAAAGAATGATAAACACATGAATAAATTGATGCAAATCTACTTTCCGGTTAAAATCTCCATTTGATGGAAATGCTAATTTTTTCACTGCATGAAGAATGATGCAGTGGATAAACAGGAACTACTATCCCACAGGTGTACACTGATTCCTAAGTAGCTATAGAGAATAAATACTGTAGGAACTAGGATGTAAACTAACCTGTCAAATGTGGTCATGCTACCTTGACCTTCTCTTTTTATTTTGCCATAATGAATGGAGGTACTAGGTACCTTTTTTCTTTTTTCTTTTTTTTTTTTTGGGGGGGGGGGGGGGGGGTCGGGCTTAATGTAACTATCATATTGTTATGCTCAATGTAATGTCTCAGGGCCTTTCAGGAAAAAAGAACAATAAGAAATCTTTGTATGAACCACCATAATTTTCTCAAGCAATCAATGAACAGAAACAAACTTGTATCAAAATAACTCTGTATTATATTAGTGCAAGCTCATCAATCAAACTTTCTATACCAATTTCTATACAGTATATCTAGGTCATGAAAAAATTATTATAGCTCTGTGTGTAGAATCTCTTCATTATCTTCGACCTTATCTCCACCACCACATGCTGTATTTTTAAGGCAGTCTGCTGGTGGCTTGACCACCCCAAAATCAATTCCCATTGCACAGTTACAATATGTCTGGGCGATCCCATCTTCTCTCTCCAAGTTGATGTTGTTTAATACAATACCACTGCATGGAACTGTGTCGCTACATGCAAATTTCATTGCCTCTGGTGATTTTGATGTACCAGTGATGTCCTTGTAAATCACCCCACTTATCTTCACTGCTGATGTCTGTTTTTAGTTCATAAATTTAGAGTAATTTAGAACAGTTCAAGAAACACAGGGTGACCCATTGTTATTTATTTCTGCAAATAGCGATGCCACACCAAAAATTTCCTTTGCCAAATTGTCCTCATAATACCTATCTATTTTGGTCCAGTTTTACATTTTTTTCCCAACATAACACCTTTTTCTGCACTACACTGTTACAACTTACAAGTTCTAAACATAGTATACTTCTCCCAGACTAGTTGCCTTGATGTTTTAAAAACAATCGGCCAACTTTTCTTGGAAGTATTCAATAATTGGATATTGTGTTTTGTTTTTTCTCATTTGTCAGTCTAATGTAGGTTTTGTCTTATATTTTTGCCATAACTATTATATTTAGATCATAGAAGGACCATTATACCTGATTCTTGCATGGAGTGCTGGAGTCACAATAAAACTGGTCGATAATTATTGGATTCTGGACATCAATCATCTTCACATTTTGAAATTTCACACCTCTGACGTATCCAGAACCTCCCTATGGAGGGAAAAAAAAAATACTTATGTCAATTATTATAACTTAAACAATTGGTTTGGACATTTCCATGTTTGCCCTTGAGAAGTATAGGTTTATTTGCATTCACTCTTTAAAATAAGGTTTCTGTTTGTATTATTCATATTTCCTGATCAATGCTGTTCTTTTCACCTCATGATTTGATGTGAACTTCCATCATTAGGGAATTAATTTTCAAATTGAGTACCTGCCAAGTCTTTATTCGCAAACCATTAGTAGTACCCGTGATTATCGCAGTGTCCAAGACAACAGCAGTTACCACTGCAGTTGAATTATCCTTCCCCAGGCTCCCTATACTAATAGAAAGAATCAAGCATACACATGTTATTTGTCTAGATTATTGCCTAAGTCAGAATTGGAGCAAAACTGATAATGTAGGCTCGAGCAGTAGTGTATGACCCAATCACTGCAATTTTGGAGCTCATGCATTAAGTATACAAGTACCCGATATCACCAGAATGGTTTCTCAAATAATCAGAAATTACATCTAGGTACAATTATGAATATGACATCAATTTTAAGTTCTTTTTCGGTAAGTACCTAACATAGCATGATACAATTTTTTTGTTTCTTAATAGTTATAGTTTCAGGGCTATGATCAACAAAACTAACAGTTCAAAAATGGAGATTATATCAACCTGATTCCATGACCAGGCCCGCATTTTATGTTCTTCATCTTGATATTGGAGCTTGCGTTCACAATGGAGATGCAATCATCCCCTGTATTTACAAAATATATTTTTTTCCTTTTGTTAATAGTCAAATCAAAAGAGGATTTGTTACAAAACCCAATTGGCGTGGTTTTAACCAACCATTTTATTAACTATTGGTCCCTGAATTAAATCACTAAATACAGCTCCAAGGCAAGAAAAATGATATTGTAAGATTTTGCATCATTTGCAAGAAAACCCACATTATAGTTAGGTAAATTTAAGAAATTGCCTCTGATTATTTCATATTAGCTCAAATTGAAGAGATCGATTACTACCTTGAGCAAACTTGCTACCCAATATCTCAATTCTTCCTTTAGGAAAACATCTTATTTAATTATTTTTAAGAACTTTAGAATGTTTACTGCAACAAGGGGTTAACTATGGACAACAAAAAGCTCTTTTATGTGGGGTGTGAGGGAAGGGAGGGCTCAATACCTGTTCCAATATGTACATTCTGGATTGCAACATTGGTAGATTCGGTTATGTGTATGCCGTCAGTATTGGGACTATCTTCGGGTGCTGTCACACGTACACCCGAAATTCTTACTGAATCCGATCTAGCGATTGCAAAATGAATTTGTTGCGAGTATTGAAAATTCAGATGCTTGACTCTTACCCCCGAGCATTGATCGATCGTCAGAGCCTGTGATATATTTTTTTTTCTCTTGCATTAATTGTGGTATTTATTTGTCTTCTGACCAAGTACTGGTATACTTTTTTTTTTATTCCCAGCATTGTGATTGACTGATCTGACAAAAAAGCAAACAAAATAGGTCTCTTCTGTGTACCACATAAGTGTAGTCTAGTGCTTACAGGGATGATACACTACCTGAGATGACAAATTTTTGGATTAAATAAGTATTATAAGGCTTAAAGATTTACCGTGGGAGCTCCTTTGCATGGCTGCGAAAAGAGAAATAAATAGGCAGAGTCAGATTTCATTATTAAAAGATGTGCATACATGAAAAAAAAAAAGAGGAAACTGTTTTTGCTCCTTGGTCTACATAACATTAATCTCAATGATGACAAGGAGCCCTTCCTTCTGTTTCTCCTTTGATTAATTAGAGAGATAGTTCAACATACTACAATAACTCCTGGAGATAGATACATTACTAGTTGCTTTGCCTCTGAACTATAAACATGGTTTCTAAGGTACTTTCTTTCTTATTACTTTATTTACTAACTTTTATAGAACTCTAGATTATTTTTAATTTGCACTATAAATAGGACTTCAACGGATTCCAGGTCAAACATGTAACGTGTAGAAGTACAAAAATTTGAATTTTTGTAATCATAGCTTTTGCAAGGAGAACCAAAATTGAATTTTTGTAACCATAACTTAACCCAACCTTAACCAACCACACCAACTACCAGTTTGCCAGATATATATATGTTATAAATTTCAATTCAGGATCTCATCTCGAGTGAAAAATATAAATATAATTCAGGAAAGAAGGCAAAATGATTATCACACTTTCTGTTTTGTGTTGAAATTCTGATACGTTATTAATCTTGTAAAGGACATTAGCTAGTAGCATTGTTAACAGACTGATATTTTACTGTTTCTATGATGATATTTATTTCACTGTTTCTATGATAATATTCCTCTCTTATTTTCTGGAATTCAGTTTTTAGTTGGTTAAATATAAAAAAGAGGGCCGCAGAAATTTACATTTGTCTTGTTGATCTTGCAAGAGGCAGCCCACCATTTACTCCCTGAACCATCAATTACACCACCGCCTTGAAACCTGACACCAGTCAGCTTGTTGAAAGTGAGCCAGTTCCTTTGGCTCTTTGGATCCCACTGCTTGGGGTCATCAGGTGCTATTATTGTCCCTTCTATCTGTATTAAGAAAAAAATTCAAGCCATTATTTTCTTCAACACAAATTTCACCCTTATGTATTAAATCCACTAGAAGCAAGTATGGTAATTCCCATATACGAATGTACCAGGAATAGATGATTAAGACCAATGATTTCGATATTTATTGTAGTTTTCATTCTTTACCTACAATTTTACAAAACAGGAAACAGCAGGTACTTGTGTCCGAAGAAAATTACTAAAAATTCCTGAAAAAAATCATATCCAAAGTCATTCTTGAAGACAAAGTACATATAAGGTACCCAATTCACAGTCCTATTCCTTCTTAAGTTCTCCAAATTCCCTCTTTTGCCCTTTTCCTTCTTTTCTCTTTATGTGAGGTATCATTTTCCGAGATATTGGAAAATAAAAAGTCATAGTTGGTACTTACCATGTGTAATAATAAGTCATTAGATTTTACTTACGTTGTGATATAATCGGTTTTTTGATGTCACAAGTTGCCACCCTCTTTTGCATTAATATATCTAAATCATTCAAACCACATCTGAACCATTGATCGTGTTCTTCTTCATTTCATTAAAGAGCAAGAATCCATGAATAGAAAAAAAAAATCAAGTCGACTATAATAGATAATCTTAGGTCTCACTTCTCTATCGGTTTGCTGATCAAATTTTCGGGTTTAAGTGTTGGATTTTGAAATATTAATGCAAAAGAGGTTTTGGCAATAAGCGATACTGGCATACTAGGACCCTCGTAGAATTTAGAGTGAATTCTTTTTCCTTTTTTTTTAACAGAAGTCCATGTTAAGCTCATTTGTTGTCTTTGTGAGGAATTAGGCAAATATTGAATAGGTCAGGAAAATCAAAAGTGCAAACTAATCAGAAAACACAATTAGAAGAATACAACTTCCATGCTTACTGTTGAAAAATTATGCAAAAACTAACATCCATGGGACATTTTGATTCACCTGAATTGTTATCTTGTCTTGGCATGGGCCCTTGAACTTGGTGGCATTGACTTTGTACTGGCGCCCTTCTGGTATGAGAAAGACTGCATTTTCCAGAGAGCATGCTTTTGCCCATGCATTTATAAAAGCCTGTGAAACAATGAATTTCAGAAATTTGTGCATACAACAGAACAAGAAGAAGACATCTTTATTTATGATCTCCTTCAAATTGACAGATTCGTACAATGATTCTTGAAAGACCTAATATGTCCGTTCCAGATTGGATAGTAGTTTGAGTCTAAACAAAATAATTTCTACTTGCTTTTCAGCTCAATTTTATTGGTTAATGACTAGGTTCTATTCAAACTTTATCTGAAAATGGACGACCGACGACCCATATCTACAAGCAAACATTGCATGATTTTGGTAATACCAGAGAGTAGCCACCTTAAACTCTCCAATTCTGCCAAACAAATTACAACAAGATTCATATTATTCAAAGATTGCATGAGAATAAGAAAACTCTATTTAAAGATCACTGAAGCAGCTTACAAGTGCCCTGAAAGAAGTTAATAGTTCGTTTAGAGTTCTTCATTCCAAACAAAAAAAAATGATATTCCTTTTACCTCTTACATGCCAAATCTCAAAGGAGATTATCTTTTTTTAAGGTGGGTTTGAAACTAACAATTCTGTTATAAGAAGTTTGAAAATAAATACTCTTTTTCGGGATTCGAACCAAGGATCACACGGTTGATGGAATAGAGCCAAACTACTGGACGAACAACCATGCTCTCTCAAAAGGAGATTATCAGACAATGTAGGTCGTTTGATTTGAGAGAAACCAGTTAACCATGCCATTGGCAGGGAACTTCAGCTGTGTCCGTACAGTCTCTTGGTAGGCCAATTAGTGGGGTATACCACAGCTCGGTTGGTTGTACAATTAAAGAGGACATTGTTTTTATTGTCTTCTTTTGGATGAAGGGATCGTAATGACAAAACAATTACAGCGGGGGAATTAAATAAATCATTCCCAGAAAAAAAAAAATTTCTATTGTATTTAGGAAACAGAAGATTTTTTAGGAGGAAAAGCACAGGTCAAAAAGTAATTGGGACTTTTATTATTTTATTACTTGAAAGTTGAAACACATATAACTTGGATGGTGGGGAATACTTTAAGCATAAATGGGAACCACATCCTCTGGACGGCAGTGTAGAGAATCTCTCTCGACATTTTTGAATTTCAGTCGTTCGATTTAATCTCAACGATTAATAGAAGCCCCATAAATTATATCAGATTGATTGATCCGAAAAAAATTAACTGTTCATATTAAATCGGACGGCTCCAATAAAAAAATGTTCACTAGACGCTTCAAAAAAACGTCCAGAGGATCCGTTCCCACATAAATGACTCTATAATTCATAGTAGATCTGTTTATAAGGGTTTAATTAACTATTTAAGTGGGGGTACTGTTACAATTACACCAATCTCTGAAGGATTATGCCACAGAAAATCTGTATCGTTGCTGAAACAAGGCTATCATTCTTTTTTCCTTATTTTAATGGCAATATCACGTTAAGAGCAAAGTAATCATTTTTTTTCTTGCTTCCAAGGAATAAATCAATTTACTAAAGCGTTACTAACAACCTTGGATAGTTGGATAAGATAACGACTGGAGCAGACAGAATAATAATAATATGTTTAGTCATATAAGTGCTATTTGGACTAGCTTGCAGTTCTGTAATTTACACCACCAACCTTTTTCAATATAATCGGCAAGTTTGTTGCTCTTTTTTTTTTTTAAAGGTTTCATAGAGCGGAAATAAAAAAGGTGATTTTACTTCAAATAATAAACAAATAATAGACAGTGACTATTCATAAACCTGAATCTGATTGCGTTAAAATAAGAAGAAATACCACATGCAAATTGTAAGTACAAAATAACATTACTGTCAATATGAAAAAAAAAAGACCCAAGAAAAGAAATTTTACTGTACCAACCTGAGTATCATCAGCTATGCCGTCCCCGACCGCACCGAAGCTGTCGACATTGACTGGATTCTTTCCCGACTCCTTGGTCCGCCACAATTCTATGCCACCAATTTCTTCATCCTCTTCTTCCTCAACCCACAATTGCTCTCCTATTTCTTCTATCCCTTCTCCTCCCTTCCATGCTTCCACATTGCTGCTGTAGCTTTCAGCTCTGATCTTTGAAATTACCAACAATAGAAGCACAAAATACATTGCCCACCTCTTCATCTCTCTTTCTCTAAGATGAAATTGAGCTTTCAATTTCTAGTCTTGCTTCCTGTTACCTTTGTATGCCTCCTTTTCTCTGTGGTATATGCGCAGGCTCAAATTTATAAGGAGGGAGAGGGGAGACAGAGGTAATGTGGCTTGACTTGAAAGGGTAAATTACTAAAGATGGTATGTGTATCATGGAATGGGGCGGTGGTGGAAATGTGGGTCTCTTTCCAACTTGAAGTAGAAGGGATCAAAATTTTGACAATGTTTTCTGTCACGTAGTCATGTAGATCTACATTTTGCCTACGGGCTTTCACCCTCAAAAAAAAAAAAAATGTAGATCTACATTTCTCTCTCTATAAACCTACAAAATAATTTACAAGAAAATATTCAGTATTAATTGCCCCTTACAAAACACAAGAAATGTGCCTGGCGAAGCAACTTGGAGATATATCTCTCTGATAAGGGCATTTTAAAATAATATTTAACTTGCACAAGCTACATGTTCCCGTCTTTTGCTATTTTTATTCTCTGCAGAAAAGAGGAATCCGAAAAGGAGGAAATGTAAAGATAAAAATGTTTTATGTTTTCTGCTTTTAGTCTATGCTATCTATTTCGTGACTTCCTACTAGGTCTAAAATACCTATTAAAATAGAAATTGATCAATAATGGAGTAGAATTATAACAATTTTAATAACCCTTTTACTAATTTTCATTTGTTATTTTCTAAAAAGAAGTAATCTACTTTTGTTAATCAGGCATAAAGCATCCAAAGCTTCTTCGTTTTTTTTAAATATTTTTATTAATTTTTTTTATGTAAGTGTCAAAAATACACACTTTTAGAATCCGTTAGTCTTTATTTATTTATTTATTTTAGGCAATCCGTTGTGCTGCATCATCAGTGTCAAAGTACACTCTAAGGATTGCTTGCTAGTTACTACATACTTATCAACGCCGCATTTCATACTTTGTTTGGGTAGACTATTGATGGGCACATGGACAAATGTTTTGTTTGGTCTGTACAAATGAGAAATTGATTTTACTAGAGGCCACAAATTTATCTCCGATCCAATTAAGTTAATAATGTTGACAACTATTAAAAAAAATTCGTGCTAAAAATTTGATATATTAAATTTACATTAGACTACATCATATGTATGTCATATTGTCATGTGTATCAAAATGGTGAATTTTCTCGCAAATTTTGTCATTCACTATACGGCTTAAAATGTAGAACTGTCCACATTTAATAGCATTTCTCCTTTTAAATATTTTAAATGCATTCAAATTGCAGCGAATTTAATACGCAACTAATCCCTCATTTCCATTTTATTGTTTTCAAACGTAATCTAAAACTAAAACTATCACCAATATTTTCAAGCTATGAACGTTAGAGGGTGAAGTACGTAACTCTGAAGTTTATAAAGGGTATATGTGACTTTTGCCTTAAAAAAATAGATAATGCTCCACACCACACAGAGAAAAATGTCCAGATGTCTTGACCGAGTTTTTGACAAACATCAATGTGCTATTTGGATTCCCCAAGGAATTTAGAGAATTTTATCTTTCTACCATAAATTTATTATAAACAATTCAAATTTTTCACAAAGTTACACACTTCTCAATAAATTTATTCTTAGAAATTACAACTTCTTTAAATTCTCCAAATTCCTAAGCGATCCAAACGGTCCAATGAAATAAGACCTTGTTTGGATGGGGTTGGATGGAGTTGGAAGAATGAAGAAGGAAGAAGGAAGAAGGAAGAAGACTAAAAAAAAATTATAAACAATCCAAACTCTTCACAAAGTTACACACTTCCCAATACTTATTTCCACTTCTTTCTTTCTTCCCTTCTTCCCACATCTATCCAAACCGAGCCTAAAAAAAAATGCCCGCGTGCGAGGATATGATGCGAGTATGCGAGCGTGGCTGACAGACAAATATTTCTCCCTCCTAAGTCCTAAGCTTTTGGGCATTAACTGTCAATGATTATACACTGAATCAGCGTCTCTTTGTAAGTACGCTAAATATAAATAAAATAATAACTATAAAAGCCCAACTACTAGATCTAGTAGAACGTAGAAACTGGGTTGGTGGTTAACGGAATTTACTTGCAAAAGGTCCTTATTAAAAACAATTACGCACGGCACAATCGATCTTAGATTTTTTTTTGTTATTTTATTTGATTATATCCAGTCCCAGTCCCTACCCGACTCGAAATATACCTGATTACTTCCGGTGGGACAAAAGAGAATAGAACCTAAATTTAAAGATTATTACTGTTGGTTGTGACTTTTATTTCTTATTTCAGGTTCTATTTGGATGAGGTGTGGGAATAAAGAAATAAGAGAATAAGAGAATAAATTTATTATAAACAATTTAAACTTTTTACAAAATTACACACTTTTCAATACTTTTTCTCACTTCTTTCTTTATTCCTCTTATTCCCACACCATCCAAACGGAGCCTCAATTCATATCTAGACAAGCATTCCATCACTATCGGATGTGGTACAGTATTGTATTTGGTCCCTGTAACAAATAAGCATAAATTAGAACTTCATTTTATAAGATTGATGCTTATTATAAACTGCTGTAACTATAATTTGTATATAAATTACGGCCATACGAGTTAATTATATCATAATTTTATCTTAATCAATATAATAAGATAATAATGTCTGACAAAAATTTTTAAGCGTTAAATCTCATTACGCATGACATTGAGAAAAGGTTTTTTCAAGGAAGTGCCTAAGAAAAAGTTAAATGACTTTGATCCAGTAACACATTTTTTAGATATGAATCGGAATAGATGGTATACATGTGGCACATCTAACAATATATCCTATAATTCTGGAATAACTATATTACTAGAAATATTGCTTGCTTCTATTGATCCTAGGGTGCGTTTGGATAGGTGTGGGAAGAAGGAAAGAAGGGAAGAAGTATTGGGAAGTGTGTAACTTTGTGAAGAGTTTGGATTGTTTATAATTTTTTTTTCTTCTTCTTCCTTCTTCTTCTTTTTTCTTCCAACGATCCAAACGCACCCCTAAGTAGCAATGGTTCATGAGTTGCGTACATCTAATTAAGTTGGTGCTATAAGATTAAGAGCCCCTGTCATGCTTTTGTTTTCGCTTCACTCCTCTCTCAAGTCTCAATTGTAAGATCTAAATGTCAAATTATGGCAATTTTAGGTTATCTAATCTTTTTCTGGCCCCGCCACATGTTCGATTGATAATAGCTGTACAAAGAAGGTTTGCTTGTATAGTTGTATAGACTTCTCGATCGAGATGTGTTGCTTGTCTCTACAACATGATCAGATTAGGTTTCTCTAGCACCTAACTAAATTAGATTTTTGAATTTCCGGATCAATCATTTTTTGTGGTATTAAACTATTTGTCATTTGGAATAGGTTTTCTAAGAACCTAAATATTTAGCATACTGTTTTACCTGGGGATGGTGCCTTTTTCTGGCATCCCTAGTCTTTTGTCTGACTACTTGCCTTGGCTAATGAAAGCTTGGCTCCCCTGCTTGGGGCGCTCTTAGTTCAAAAAAAAAAAAGAATCTAAATATTTATGATTCGTAAACTAATTTAAAAGAGGCATTTCAATTAAAACCAATTTTATCTATGAATTTTTTCTTCAGAAAAAAAATAGATCATTTTCTCAAAGTTATGAACGATTATAATTGATTTGGGCAAAAGCAAAGCTCAAATCGGGCTGAAAAAAAATTGATCCATGACAAATGGTCCAAAGAAAAGTTACTATTTAAATTACGAATTAATAAAGACCTTTTGACAATAAAAAATCTAACAAACTTGACAATCACAAAAAAAAAATTGAAATATAATATACACCCTATGTACGTCATGCACATAAAAAAATGATTTTCATAAAAATTTTACTGTTCAATAAAATATTTTAATTTTTCGAAATAAAATATTAATCATTAAATGAAATATAAATTATGTGAACTAGTTTACACAACCTCAAGGCAACAACACGTCTAATTTTTTTTTTAAAACTTTTACATTTTTTTTATGAAATAAGTTGTAAAGGTACTATCGGTATTGTTACATTGCCTTTGTTTGGATGGGGTTGGAAGAAGGAAGAAGGAAGAAGGAAGAAGGAAGAAGGCCAAAAAAAATTATAAACAATCCAAACTCTTCACAAAGTTACACACTTCTCAATACTTCTTCTCACTTCTTCCCTTCTTTCCTTCTTCCCAGTTCCCACACCTATCCAAACGCACCCATTAACATTATCCAAGATCTCTATTCTACATATAAAGATTGGTTGCTAAAAAAAACTCAACATAATTACTTCATTCAACTCTCATTAAAACTGATTGAAATATTAGTTAAAGATCTCTGTAGGACCTAATTAATTGTCCTCTTGCATAAATTTTCAAACAATCATCATATTCAATATGATCCGTCTGACCATTTTCCAACTAAATGCATTGACGAATAAAACAAAATTTGCATGATAACTAAGACAGGGTCGACTCGGCAACCTCCTTACATTGTTTCATGTACAACAAGTACGTACAAATTTTGTCATATAGATAGATGCCTTCCATCTTGGAAAATTGATGTGAGGCTTTCCCACACAACCTTGCTTCTCGAACGACTCTAATACTAATATTAGTATTTAGTCGACGACAAAAACAAACCAACTATGTCATCAGAATAGCAAAAGATTTTCCGTGACAAGCTCGTGGTTGCAAAAAATGCAAATGTGTTAGCTCGTTCTTGTCAAAGCACAATTATGTAGTTCCATCTTTGAAGGAATATAACCTTAAAAATACCAATATTAATTATTGGATCAGTACACTTTTGCTTTATTACAAATAGTATCTAACTCTGAGTCTCTGACCATGAATTTTTCAACTTAACTTTATTTTGCAAAGCAAAACAACTTATCAATAAATTCATTATTTGATTTTGAGGCAGATAATTCTGTCTTGTATAAATTGCGGATAATTAATATTATGTTAAACGTCACGGTACATTATATGTGCTTAAATAAAAACAAAATTACATTGTCGACATACAATTCTATCGCAACTTTTAGATAGCTTACAACGCATGAAAATAATGCACAGAAGTACAAAAAATGGATCAAACTTGGTCAAGGAATCATATAACAAGCTACACGCAAGCGCAACCCCTCTTTTGTGATTTTTTTTTAATTGCAGCTGTTGGGCCCCCTTTTTGTGAATTGCCCCACATGCAGGCCACAAGCCCACAACCACAGGCTACATGCCTAGATGCCATTTTGCCACAAGTTCCAAGGGCTCCGTTTGGATAGGTGTAGGAAGAAGGTAAGAAGTAAGAAGAAATATTGAGAATTGTATAACTTTGTGAAGAGTTTGGATTGTTTATAATTTTTTTCTTCTCTTCTTCCTTCTTCCTACTTCTTCTCAACGTACGTATCCAAACGGAGGCAAGGACAATTGGCAAGAGCCGCCAAGGGGCATGTTTTTATTTTATCCGATGAAACTTTTCATCACATTATACATTTTCAATCCAATAAAAACCTAAATTACGTCTAGTTAAATGAACAAAGACCGCAGTATTTATATAATCACTAGGGCTGCGAAAATCTTTTAAAAAACTTCTTACTCATGTGTGTTTTGCCTGTTCTAAGACTTTTCCACCTCTACATCACTTTATACTTTGATGTGTTTATTTTTGTTTTTTTTACTAAATCATTATACTAAAATACTTAATTATCCATCATTCATATATTATTTACTTGAAAAAAGCCCCAAAAAAGAGATAATTACTGGGCACTTTTTTTCAAAAAAAAAAAAAGCAAAAAAAGTAGCAATTTGTAACATGTTTTGAGGTAGTCAGGGAAGAAAAACATGCTCCACGCCTTTTCATGTGGCGAATCTCTTTTTGTATCATGAATCTAGCGTGATGCCTACCAAGTACCAACCTCTCAACCCCCCCCCCCCCCCCCCAAATTCTCTCAAGTAGTCAGCTTACAACGGCTATGCCTATGCTCCATGGATTTCACACCTCACTTGAATAGATATGCGACCACATAAATGTATTGTAATCCTAGTTGTTGATGCATTTCTTATTGCGGGTTCACTTGCCCATTATTTCGTTTTTTTTTTATTTTGCTGCTTTAGATGACCTATGTTCTCTTGACAACAATTTCCAAAAAAAAAAAAAACTTATATCCATGTTTTCTGATGGAAATCTCAAATCTCGCCTCCCTACGAGCATCTTCTAGCTCCCCCCCCCCCCCCCCCCAAAAAAAAAAAAAAAAACAAAACAAAACAAAATTTTGTACAACCAACTCAAATACAAATAAATGATAAAAAAAAAGAAGAAGTTCAACTCGTTATCAAAGATGTAGAGCCCAAAATATGAAAACAAGCCCATTAATAGAAGGCAGCGTTTGTCAACATAATGAAAAAAAATGAGGTGAATGGAGTGGAAGGCTGCTTTACTTAACCTCTTCTTGTCTCTCAACAAAATGGAATTTGCTCCCTTTATTTTTATTGAGAAATTAAAAATGACATACGCAGTTTTGCGATCAGTTTTCATCGCTTGAACAAAATGAACATATAGATGATCAAAATGAGCACAAACAAAAAAATAAGTTTTGTCATTCTTGTTCAAATTTTTATTAAACTTATTTGTTTATATGTGTTCACTTTGTTTATTTATATTTTTCACCTTATCTATCTTATGTGTTTACTTTGATCAAGCGATGACAAATTACACATGACACTAATTAATTTCCATTTTTATTTCATTTGAATGTACATATTAAAGAAGGTAAACGAAAATGATAATTGATATTTAAGATGTTATCTTTTCCGTCATCCCACAGCACATATCCAATAGACTCTCTGCGCTAGGCTGACTTTAGACCCGCTCTTTCTCCCACTCTTGCTTCCCCTCCCTTCTGCTCCTCCTTCCTTTTATTTTCCCTTCTGTCCTCACCACCTACCTGCTACCTTCACCATTTCATTTCCCTCTCCCTCGCTCTCATTTCTGCTCCCTCATAAGTCTTCCTTCTACCTTCACGTCTTCTTCTTTCTCTTTTTGTTTTTTTTTTGTTTTTTGTTTTTTTTTGGGTAGAATCACACATATTGTTTTATTATATTCTTATAATTATAATAATCCTCACTTAAAATATATAGATACTCTCTTAAGTCAAATAGGTAATCCTAGAATAAAAAATATGTACTTTCTTATGATATAATATGGTTAGGTACTCCCATACAAACATGAGAATAAATACTCCCTAAAGACAAGTAAATACTCTTTTAAAGTAAATCAATAATCTTTTATGATATATAGTTGTATACAATCCAATTAAAATACTTCGTTTATGTATCATAAATACTCCTTTAAATTTAAACATCATAATTGTACTTCATAACCTCAATACTTCTAATTTCAGTTAGATAAAAATTCATGTGTTAATGTGTTATAATATCCAATTAGATTTCACTTAATCTAGATCTAGGAAAGTAGTTTTGCTGACTGTATCAGTGATTATCTCAACCATAGAAACGAATTGAACATCTATATGCTCTTTTGAAGATAAGATGAGAATCAAAGTTTCTAACTTATTTCGAAATTCAATGTCATAAAGAATCTCTAATCAGATTTCTAACATGTGACCTTCATTGAAAGTGTATTCCTCTTTGTCACTACACTAAAAACTGGTTATCGAAATAAACATCTATATATACAACATAAACAAAAGTCAAAATAAACAGTACACTAATTGATTTCTTCAATCTGAATTACATTGACTGATTAATTCAATTAAATAGGAACCGACATCAATTTCTGATCAAACGATCAGTTTGTACAAAAAGAAACAGTATTAAGGCCATACCAGCTTGTAATATCCAAAATTGTCTGAACAAGAAATATATTTAATTACACCTCAAAACTGGAACCACTGCCAAAACTTCTATAAAAATGCCAGTGAAAATGTAAAAAAATTTCTGCCGTCCCCAACATTACTTTTATTAAGACATTCCATGATGATCCTAATATGTGACCCTCCTCTCCAATCGGACCAAACCAAACCAGTGCAAGTGTATCGTCCAGATCAGCTATCCGTTGTTTAAGGCCACACAATTTCTGACTAATTAGACACTTTATTTACTTTTTATTCACCCTTTATTCGTAAAATGCCCAAATCAGTTATCCGTTGTCGAAGGCCAATTGAGGAACGGCTTCAGTTTTCTTCATCATCTCAATCTTCACTTTTTTTGTTTTATTTTCCACCCTTGTTTTACAAATTAAATCTTCAGTGTTCTTATTTTTATTTTCTTTGTTCGACTATTTAATCATCTACACTAGCTCCATTTGTCAATTTTTTTTGCGAATTCGCTCATGACTTGTTATCACAGGGTGCGTTTGGATAGGTGTGGGAAGAAGGGAATAAGGGAAGAAGTGGGAAGAAGTATTGGGAAGTGTGTAACTTTGTGAAGAGTTTGGATTGTTTATAATTTTTTTTCTTCTTTCTTCCTTCTTCCCCATTCTTCTTCTCTCATCCAAACGCCCCCACAATGTAACTACTAATGATAGACTTCGCAGGGGAGAGCTAGATATGTGCTCTTTCATTTCAACTTGATTCCATTTTTTCATGATAGATGATTCGAATTGTATTTTTTACCTAATTACTGTCATGCAAAATTTATGAATTAGAGAAAACAAACAGTTTAAACTTTATTAAATTGTAAAATTATCATTTCTATTTACACGAGAGCACTTTATTTGACATGAATAATCGTGTGAAATGTGTTGTGGTTACTAAATAGAATAAGTAGCCATCAAATGTTATCGGGTACGTACACTTTTTCCTCCCTTGGAACAAGGGCAATTTGTAGAGAATCAGATCCTACTGTGTGATATTCACAATTAATCTCTCATATAACATAATTAAACCCTTTCCCTATAAAAAACTTAGCAGAGTCACTGATCATCCGTATTACTCTCACATTTAAAATTTGAATTTTCACTAAAGATATTATTAAAATTTAGACATTTAAGTGTTGTAGTTATGGAAAAGATATGCCGCCAGTTTTCCAAAATATTTATGTTTATTTATTAAAATTGCGAATTTATATTCTTACAGTACCTTACTACATATATATATGACAACACTGCAAAAATGGACCGAAACGAGAATCCAGTCCAGTTAGTTACTACTAAAAGCAATCGTGCCAGATCTGAACTTATGAGTAAACAAAGGAAAATAAAACGATAAAAAAAATGACCCCATCTTTTTACTTGATAGCTCTTTTTATGCCTCCTACAGTGGATTAAATGGTTATATCTATCATGAAAAGAACTCTCTAAATGTAACAATGTTATTGAGATTTTAACTGATAATTTTAACAATGTTTGAATACAAAATTTAGATTTAGAACGTGATATTATAACCATAATAATATAATATATATGATGTATGTATTATATCTATAAATTATGATATAATTTAGCGAACATTTTTATTTGTCCTGCCCGGTCCGGTTTCAAATTATATGTAATTTTACCGTGAAGGTATCATGATATAATGATATAAATTAACATGAAATTTATTTTAAAAATTATATGAATCCAGTGCCGACAGCTGCGAGTTACAAGAGATTTCGGGGGCACTGATTTACCGTAGATGTTGTGGGATCGTCTCCAATTATGGCCAAATGTTGCGTGTGCGCTTCTAGATTTAGATCTTTTCCCTCAACTTAATGGCTCTTGATTCCCTCCAACGTGCCAGATGACTAGTGGTCAAGGCAATGCAGAGGGGTAATTGGTCACTGGTTTATATAACTTTATCCTCTTTATTTCAACTTGATTCCATTTTTCATGATAGATGATTCGAATTGTATTTTTTGAAAATTCATGATATAAACATTATGTATCATCCAATAATAATGATTTTCTAAAATATAAAAAAAATAGTAAAAAATTTCGAAAAATATGTAAAAATTGGTTTCTTATAAATTTCCAATATGGACAATATATTGAACGGTTCGGATCGGTTATTTGAAATTTAAAAACGTGAAAACGATTGTATTGGACGGAGTCCATCCGTCAAATATATTGGACTCTAATATTTCTCTTATTGATAAGATAAGATTTTTTTAGAATGTTGATATTTGGATGTGGGCTATTTTCGTGTGTGCTAGAGCTGTAACTTGTAAGTTGCTCTCTAGTCCATCCTTCACAATCAAGCATGAAATGTACCAAGTAATGTGTACCAAAACAAGCCCATTAATGGAAGGCAGCGTTTCTCAACATAATGAAAAAAAAGAGAGGCATGGTGTTCTATTTTACCTCTTCTTGTTTCTCAACGAAATAAAATTTATTCCCTTTATTTTTATTTCGTTTGGATGTACAAATTAAAGAAGGTAAATTAACTTGATTTGATTGGGAACGATTGACGAACACAAAATCATAGAAAGTCAAAGTTAAAAAAATACGGTCTGTACTCTGTAGAATTCAGGTACGTTTGGTTTTTGCTTGGAGAATTGTGGGCCCAGGATGGCAGTCATTGACAGCATGTGCCATTTCAAAATTTGGATAAGTGTTAGCTCAAAAGCCCGTCAGGCCGTCAACGATTATCAACTTATATTGAGGTAAATATCACAATTGTACTTCCTGAGCTGAACAGTTCTCATTTTAGTTTGACTCAGAATCCATATATTAATGTGTTATATAGTATCCAATTAGATTTTAGTTAATGCAGATCTCAGAAATTTGTTGACCGTACCAGTGGTTATATTAACCATAGACACGAATTTAACATCTATATATACAACATAAACAAAGGTCAAAAGAAAAGGGGCACTGACTTTAATTTCTAATCAAATGCTCATTTACAAAAAGAAACAGTAGTAAGAGGGGCAAAACTGAAAATAAAAGAAGAATAATCAGTTTCCCTAAATTCCATTGCAAAATTAAAATTTCTCAAGTCCTAAGATAATTTTTTTTTAATTTGTGACTACCTCGTCAATCGGCCCGAACTAAACCAGCACATCCTCCAGAGTAAGCAGCTATGATTCATCAGAGGAATTAAACGTTGGGCTCATAGATTGAGAATTGAGAGCCAGATCGGACAATCCAATGTTGGCGTCTTTTAGCCCATCACTCCATTGAGCCACATCCATCATCATCTTATCCACCTCAGTAAATATGGAAACCTTCTCGATACCTTCCAGTTGATCAAATATTTCATGGTCATTACCATCCTTCACCCCTTAAGCAATTCATCGTTGGGTTCATCAATATCAGGGATTGACACATTCTTGTGTTGTGTTCTAGTTGGGTTCATGAATTGCAAGCCGGTCAGAGGATCTGCAGATGGAATGCTAGTATTATGTGGATTTGCATACATCATTGTCAGCATCTCAGCAACAAAACAATGCCTTCATCTGTCGACATCTCCTGAATAAATCCTAAATCATCGAATGGTTCTAAATCAAGACCCACTTTGGCCCCTTGATGAAACTCCAAGTCAGGTACATCAGCTTTGGAGGATATGGTGGAAGATTTGAGGGGGTCATATCCAATTTTTCCCTTAAAGAAATTGTTTTTAAAAATGCAAAAGTGTTTGCATTGTGAATTCTCAAGCCCACCTTTGCCCTGCATACACCATTTCTAGAATCCCTTGACACGTACATTTTCGAGTTTTTTGAAGGCTGCCTCCTGTTGAATTCAGTTGCTGGTTCCTTCTCTCCATCTAGGTTTCAACAATTGAGTTCGGGCATGTACATGATCTATAATGATTCTTTTGCCTACAAATCAATACAATATAACATAGATTACTCAACAACTGAAGAAAAAAATTCAAACATAAATTCAAGTAAAAAATACATAAATAAGTAGGCTTATTCACGGTTCATACCTCACAAGCGGTTTAAAATTTTTAATGATACATGCCATCCACATATCAGTATCAGTATCAGTATTATAAATAAAAACCCGTGGGAGTCTGCTTAACAATTTTAAATCACACATCGACACGGCAATTATGTCATTATAGTCCGGTGTTAACAGTATTTGATTATTTAAAACATAAACTGTGTAAGAGACTATGTCGTTAACAACTATGTTCATTATTATGACCCATTTGACAAGTGGGTAGTAATCATCAACACAAAAAAATCTATACATTCTGTTTTTTTTTTCTTTTGTTTTGGTCTCAGACAAAAGACAACGCAAAAGCAAAAACCTTCTTCCTTATTCCTCTCTCTAATTTTTCTGAAAAATCGACAATTGAATTCTATGGAATCCACCTCCCTTCCTGTCCATTGTACTTTTGCTCCGTCGGATTTTCTCCCTCTCTGCCGTCTTCTAATGAAGTTTCTTTTGCTTCTCCATCACTTCTTCTCCATGGCTGTGCAAGACAAAGAGTCGCCTCATCTTTCTCTCTGTCGCATCTTATCCTTCTATGTCGCCTCCTAATGGAAAAGAAGGTGAGGCAGATCCCTTAATTCAATCCATGGCGAGATGCAATCCTAGGTTCAAACCTTTTTTTCTATATTTTTTCTTAAGATTTATATTTTTGTAATCTTAATTATAGATGGTACCTCACGTTGTTTGCTGTTAATTTGTTTTTAAACTCCTCCGTGATTAAAAGCAGGCATGGCATTCTTTGTCTAATTATAAAGCTTAAATCTATATCTAATTTGTCTTTTCATTATTTGTTTTGGATAATTTAATCTGGTAAACCATCTGGTGAATTTTATCTAAATACGTTGGGTTCTTTTATATATATGCTTCTGTTTAATTTTGTAATAAATTTACTTATTCTATTAAGAAATTAAGCGGCAAACATTCTACAAGAGATTCATGAAGGTTCTGTTAATTTAGTTATTATATATTACACAAATTTATTATGCTATGTAGGTATAGTTTTCTTTGTCGTTCTTATTGTAGGGAAGATATGGAGATTCAATAGTTTTTTAATTAATTGCTCTTTAATTTGTTTTTGAAATTAATAAAGAGTCATTGAAATAGTGCCTCACCAGCCATTGAATACTTTATTACTCTTTAGTTTTAACGTTTCATGCTAAATCTTTATTTCTGGCGTTTCATTTCAATGGAATTTATAAATGATGGGCCCCCAACAGTCATTGGATTATTGTCCTTTTATCACGATTGAAATAATAATTGTTGGTTCCCAACAGTCGTTGTGGTTGTAATCTATATGTGTGGGTGTGTATCAAACAGTCAATACTGATGGGGAGGAAAATGAAGCCTAATTAAAACATTTGACTTGCTTTTACATTTGTTCTCTCAAATTTTCACATATGCAAAGAGCGAGGAGCAAGTGTTGTTGTTTCCGATTTCTCAAGAATAGAGGAAAGGATTGAAAAGGGCAGTCCAATAAAGATGCAAGTGTTGTACATAACCGATGAGAGGTAATTCTTTCATAATTATTCTTTTCCTTAAATTTCACATCTTATTAATTCGTCTACTAATTTATTGGTTGGAATTAGTATTTAAATTTAAAGATTTGATTTTTTTTTTTGTGTAGAGGTCATACTGTTGAAATTAACCCTCTGGGCCAACCACATAGAGAGGGTGGATATCAACGGTGTTTATGAGAGGATGAACAATGATTCTATTATCTTAGAATGCAGCTCTACGATGATAAAAGAGTGGAACGGTGCATATATCAAACTTCAGTATTGAATAACTATTAAAATTTTGTTATAATATAGTTGATTTTTACTAAAAGTGTACAATTGTGGAAACCTTTTGCAGGGAAATATAGTATAAGGGCTTATGCTGGCACACAATATTTTACAAATCCTTTCATTAAAGAAATCAGTGACTATTATGAAAGGTATGTTTGTATTTCAAATTATTTTCCTTGGTGTTTTATTACAATTTTACTCTAATCCATGTGCTTCAGTTTTGTTTGATACACGTCATACATTTTATTTCACTTTATTGATAAAAAAAGTTTGAAATGCACTAGAAATGTCATGAAGGGAGACCGGATTACCAGCTTTGGGGTTAAGGATTTGACATCAGCACAACAGGTATTTTTCATGACATTTCATGATAGCGCATCTCTCAGCAAAAATTATTAATGTATTTTGATTAGCCACAGCTACCACCTCAGCAAAAATGGCAATTGATAATTCAGATTTGAGTTGAAATGTTTCTAATTGGATCCACTGTATAATCGATTTTTTTTCTTTATCTTTCTGAGCACATTCTGCTAAGGCAATGCAGGGAAGATAAAGGTCAGCATCTTAGTCCTCTCTAATTTATCTAGCTACTGGTGTGTGCAAATCCTCTTTTGTGTTTTTCCGGACGTAAAATTTCTTAGGATTAACTGAAATTTGAATAGTGTAAAATCTAAGATTTTACTAAGACCATAAAAAACTTCAGCATAACCATATTAAAATAGATAATGATTCTCCTACTGGATTCTTTGTATTATGCATAACGAGTTGATATCCATTTTTGATAAGTTAATATTATATCCTTGCATTTAGCATTGTTCAAGTCACTGTTGTTAGAAAAAAAAAGTATTGTATTAAAAATGAATAAACCATTATCTTATCATAATTGAACTGTTTCGCAATCTAACCCTTTTATAATTGCATGTCAGGAAAGAAGGACCAGTGAAGACACAAATGGAGAATCTATCATTGCAGAGAAATAATAGAAGATAACATGCACATTTGTATTGGAACAATAATCTTTACCTTTATTGTCAATAAAGAATTAAAGGTATGTACAAATAGAAATTCAGAATCCAGTAAGAAAAGAGAATGTGCAATTTTTGTGGTATTGTACAAATTTGTGAATAAATATACAAATGAACTAGATCTTCATTTATAACATATTTGTTTTGATGGAGTGCCTATAAATATGGCCATTATTTCTTTCCTAATCTTTACCTCTGGCATATTGTAACAAAAAAATATATATATTGAAGGTGTGAGCTTATTTTTTGAGAGACATGAAAATTCACAAATATTGGAATCGTAACAGATACTGATAAGTGATAAGTTAAAAACTTAAAATGCCTACCTGTTACCAATAAACATAATTGACCTTCTTTAGAGAAATTGTTTTTGGATGGTTCAATTAATGAGATTAACGATTTTCTAAAATGTGAAAAATACTTAAAAATTTTGAAAAAAATATAAATTTTGGTGTGCATGAAGATTTCAATAGAAAGATCATATTAGACAATTTGGATCGATCATTTTAAACTAAATTTAGTAGTTTTGAGCGCGACTCACCGATCATCTGGTGAGTTGCAACTCACCATAGCAAAACTCATAGCAATCAATATGGCGGTTGGTTTACTGGCCACAAATTATAATTAATTGCTCTAATTGAATTAATGAGAATTAAAGAGCCATGCGTTAGGTATTGCCGTATTGATTATTAGATGTAGAATTTCTCTAACTAATGACAATTACTAAATCATCAGTATAAATTTTGTTTCGGAAAAATTAAGCGGGCGCATTAAAGGCTATTGAAGAATTTTAATTTCTTTCCTAGAAACTGCTATTGAAGAATTGCTTCATTGATGCGGTGTCTGAAAATATAGAGATGACAACATATGAAAATTATATGATTACTATGTTTGATAATGATTTAATTCTCCAAATAATTACACTATATAGAACATGGCCACTGCTTTACCACTAATAATTGATGTTGCACGTCTTTCAATAATTATGTATTTCAAGTTATTTCATATATCAACGGATATAAGAACCAAAATGCCATTGATTCAATTAGTTTGGAAAATCAATACACTGTGTAATTAACAGTTGCATATGTCAATGAATATACGAAACATATAAAGTAAATCTTAAGCCTGTTTGTACATGCCGAATTTCAAAATTGTAGATTAATTTTTAATTAAATGTTATATATGATAATAATCATCCCAACATTGGTGCTAATTACATTCAATTGAAATAAAATGTTAATAAAAATTCTAATTACTATTATATTAAATTTGTAGGTCAAATATCGAGCGAAGCTCGATTACTCCATCTAGTTATAAATAAAAAGGCGTGGGAGTCGAAATAGTTTTTTTTAAATTTAGCCCGACACGGATCCTTCTAAGAGTTGTGCGGTAGAAGTTTTTTTAATTTCTGCAGCATAATATCTGTAACTGTTTTTGTGCCGAGTAATATTGTTCGTGAAACTGATCCGATTCAGCAGCCGATGTCTCTTCCATTGCGTCTCCATCTCAGACAGCCAAACCCATTCCACCTTTCCTTCTTTTCCCCTCCTCCTCCGGTAGCACTACCTCACCCTCATGCCCCTCCTTTCTCATCAAGATGGCCCCACCTTCTCCATCCGTTACTCTTCTCCCACTGATTGGTGACTCCACATAACCCCATATCTGCTTGCTTCTATCCACGGCTCCACGCACTTCCTTCGCTTCCTTCGACTCGACATTAAATTCATGACACCGATGATCACGCTTCAGTCTTAATTATGAGAATTAATCATCTCCGTAACCGTCTCCCCCTTATCTCTATCTGACAAACGCCTCTTTGCTTCTCTATTCTGCAGTCTACGGTTTTGGGTAGACAGACGATGGAGAGTCGGAGAGCACCTAGAATAAAGAAAGAGAAACAAGCGACGCAGAGCAGAGAGAGAAAGGGCGAGTGCCCGGGGCACATCAGTATGAGAGAACTCAGATCTACCGGCGAGCTCAACTCTGGGCCATGGTTCCTGTGAGGTGAGTTCGAGTCTATTTACTTTGATTTTTGTTTTATTTTATTAGTTCAAATCTTTGACTTGATTTCCTACTTTTGCACTTTGGTTTGATGCATTTACTTTTGTTTTTCGATTGCCCTTTTTTATGGATTTTATTTTAGAATTTGGTAAGCGACAAATTTACTATGCATATATTTTATTCATCTATGGATATGTATAGATTTTATTTATTTTTACTAAATTTCCAAAAAAAAAAAATTGTCAATTATATGCTTTATGAGTGTGTATTCAACTTCTATCAACCTAAGAATTGTTCTCTTTGCAACCAGATAGGCTTCTTCTGTCTCCCCTCTCTCGGTCTATCTGTGTCTCTATCTCTCTCTTCAAGTATTAGTTTTTGATTTTCTTGCAAATACTTCTGATTATTTGATTAAAGGTGTCTTTTATCTTTTCCCCAAAACTTATTCAACAAGGATTCCATCAAATCGAGCAGTTGATGGATGAAGGAAAGAATGGAGATGGAAAAGAGGGCACAATGAAATCTCATGCACCCTCTCAAACTTTTGACAGTCACTATATCAGTAGCGGCTCCACTTTGGAGATGTTCACCAAAGCTTCATGGCAAAGGTAAAATTACCAAATGAAGCAATTGATAGTCAACTATGATAGGTCTCAGTGTTGTATCAAGTACTATTAGGTCTACCAGTGTTATTTTTGTTAGACATGATAATAATGCCAAATTTCTTTTTCTCTTTTCTGTATTATGTTCTACGAATGGTATCAGCAGGCTTGAGGCAGCAATTGCACATCTTGCTAGAAACTGGTATGTGCCAACTTTATTTTTATTTTATTGATGTTTTCATTTTGACACACACATCTAAGTAATTAGCGAGTAGAGATAAAAAATAATAATTATAATAGTCGACCATGTTGGATCTCTGTATTGTTATGGTCAAGAAGAGTCACCACTCACCAGTGGCATTTTGTTTATTCTTTATGTTTTTCTACATCTTACAAATTACAATCTGAGAAGAAAAATTAGAGATGATATAATATGATGGCATTCACCAGACGGTAGAGCCGAAGGAAGGCCTAAAAATATCGGTAATTTCTTTTGGCCGTAAAATTTAAACTTCTATTGAATGAATGAATGAATGTGTAATAGCGCAATGAACTTAAAATTTATATGAGGATAATTAATTCTTTTTAAAATGTATGATCTGGAAAATTGATTAATTTTCAAAGATGTTGATTTTAATTAGTAATTGTTTTTTGTTTGTTATAGTCTATGCAACCATGTAATTGTCTTCTTTATATCTACTTAGTATTCTTCATTTAATTGTGTTGATCTATATTTCTTGCTTTTTATATTTTATATTTTTTTATTTAATTTTTTTTTCTGCACAAGAACCATATTGCAATATCAACTCAATGTTTTACCACTTGGCCACATATTAAAATCATTTGGGTAATTATGATATGTGTGCTCAAGTACAAGCTTGCAAATGTAACATCAAGTTCGCCACAATATTCTCTAATGATCTGACAAAATATCAATTTTTTTATGTAGTTCTATTGTGGAACTAACAATTTTCATAGCATTCTTCCATTTGAATTTACTTATATTGCTATAATATAAATTTAAAAATACTATTTGTCTTACTAATTGTAGGAATCCAAATAATAACTAGACATCTTCGGTTGAGATGAGAAGATACATATAGCACCTTTGGCAACGTTATTGGAGTCATCAGTATCATTTTTTCTTTCAATTTACTGGTAGCCTTCTCTTCTTTATTGTCTACTCTGCTTGGGCTTCTCTTTGATATACAAACTATGAGTGATTTGAGTGATAAGAACTCTGATTTAGTAGTTGCATTGTCAAAAGTTTTACATAGTAGCTCCAACATGGTTTAGCCCTACTGATTAAGGCTTTCATATATATTTCTCAAATAATTCTATGTGTATATGTGTGTGTGTTTGACCCTAAAAATTGGCCATAGTTGAGAAACTGTTATATAGGATCTGGAAACCCCATGGGCAAATAAATTGGACGTTCAGCGCATGGATAAATTTCTAGAGTCGATTTCAGATTATTCCAAATCAGTCAGAAAACGCATGCATGGATATGAGGACCGAAACTTCAAGACAATTGGTTCCAATTTTCAACATTTGTATTAACGCTAATATTGACGAAAGAATGTTAATTTAGTATTAATGCAATATGTTTTTTTCGTTGGATCCATGTAAACCACAATTCATGCCTCAACACAAGGAAGAATAATTGTATAATTTTTATGTATACCCATACATGAAATCATATGATTAAATATCAAGAAGCAACAAGGAATGAAAAATCTGCATTTTGGACGGCTCTGGATGCATCAGGTTTCGTGCAACATCTGATCCTATCAAAGGGAAATTGCCATTCACTACTGCTGGCCCAATATGGTCTGTTCTGGCCCAAGCAACAAACAAAAAGGATGAAACAACGGGCCCAATTTCTCTCTCGGCCCAACTCCCTATCTCCTTCTCCGTTCCTCTCTCACTGAGACGTGACCCCACCTGTCAGCCTCCTCCTTCCCGCCAGTCAGCAGCTAATTTCCTCCTCCGTTCCTCTCTCTCTGACTCCGTGACCCCACTCGTCAGTCTCCTCCTTGCCGTTACTGCTCCTCTCTCTCGCAATCAATGCCTCCTCTTCACTGCACCTCCGACCCCACACGCCAGACACGGAATCGTAAATGACAGTTAATACTCAATTAACTCTCGCCAAACCTCCTGTGCCAACCGCCATGACGGACAGCTCTCCGTAAAACATGCGGAATTTCCGTCTGAGTAGGAGAACAACTTGGTGATAACGGAAGCTCGATCCCGCCCGTCAGACCACATCGCTCCCCACAAGTGGCAGCATACAATTGGCGCTGAATTGTGGGGCCCGCTCGTCAGAAGAGAGATATCACATGAGCAGCCGTTGGACATTGATGATTCACTTTGAGTTTCTCTCCTCTGCATTTGACAGAATTAATTGTGTGATGAGTTACATACGCAAAAAAAAAATGGGCAAAAGCAATCCATGAGAAATCAATGCCGGAAGAGGGTATGCACCAAGTTTGATTGTGAAATATTTATGACAATCAAGCTTAATTGAGCCATAGCAGCAATTAAGCTTATTGTGGCATTGGAGGCACAGTCATGGGTTGCATTTCTCAGACCTAAATTGAACCACGTCAGACCCAAACTCAGTTGCTTAAGCAATTATCCGGATTAAATTATTCACCTAAATCAATCAAGATGACAATAGTACAAGAGTCAAGGATTAAGGAAATAAAGAAAACAAAATAAACAGAAAATGAATTGAGTAAGTGATTGAAGATCAAGCTGCATCAATTGGAAACATGGAGGCTTAATTAAAGCATGGTAGTGTGAACTTGTCACTTGTGATGATAATTAGGCCCACCCATTGAGCGTCAGATTTGGAAATCAGACCAAATAAGATGCTGGAGTGAATTGCAAAATCAGAAACAGTGCAGGGTTTACAAGTCAACAATGATGGATCAAAAGGAAGCCAGTGAAGATAGAGATTATATGATCACATTATCAAAATCATGCCCAGTCAGTCAAGTAAGCTGCTGCCTGAAAGTCAAAGGAAGCCCCTGAATTTAAAGCAAATATGCAAAGCCAAAGTACAATGGAAATGAAATACCTGAAGTACCCCCAGGGGCAATTCTGTCCATGAACAACCATCAACAGGAATCCATGCCTTTTTTCTATATAAGAAGCCCCAGACCATGCATAAGACACCTCTTACCAACAGACATACACTCCATTCTCTAGCTGCTGCCACAACACACTACACATTTGGCACTGCACAACTCATGTGCTGAGCATCAAAACAGAGAAAGAGAGAGAGAGAGGTTTTGCTAGTTCATTAGGTTAGCCAGAAAATAAAAAGGAAGTGTAGCCTCCTAGAAAACAAGATGTAAGTTTTAGGGGCCTTGGCTCTTTGTACATAGAGCTCGAGGTCGTGAGAATGTATTTCTATACAAAGTATATGTTATTGTTCTTCTCCTCTTCTTTTCTGTTTTGCCTTTACTTTCTTTATTACTTTTCTTTTTGCTGCCTCTCCTTTTCCCCTCTCTTACACAATAGATAGATGAGAAATTAAAGTTGTTAAAATAAAATAAAGAAAATGATATATCATTGGATGTAATCAAAGGACAGCAGGTACCCCCCCTCATCCAGAGAGAGAATAAGCTCTCTGGATTTGAGGATCATTTGAAGCCACCTCAGAGAGAGAATAAGCTCTCTGAGGCATACCATTTGAAGACATCTCAGAGAGAGAATAAGCTCTCTGAGATATGCCTTGTGAAGACCATCCAGGGAGAGGATAAGCTCCCTGGAATGAAGGCCTTTTGAGTGAGAATAAGCACTCAAATGGTGACCCTTTTTTTTTGAAGCTAAACCTAAGCCTTACAAGCCATCATGCTGCCCGATAGATGTCATGCCTCAACTCCTTGACAAAACAGCCCCTACCATGCCCAATTGCAACTCAAACTCAGCCCAAACAGCAATCATCAAACCACCTCAATTACCCTCCCTATGTCACATCACTAAAACTACTGCTAAACCCCTCTCTTGTCTTGCCAAAACCAAGCCAAACCAAATCGTTATGCTACCCAACCCTCATCAGCCTATAATCACCTAAACAAGCCTCAACCATACCCATACGTTGCCTAAAACCAGTCCTTGCAGCTGCAATCAAACCTCAGCTACTTCCCTCTCTTGTCTTGTCAAAACCAAGCTACACAAGCCATCATGCTGTCCATTTTTTTTTACCAATCCTCTAATCCCTCAGTAAATAGGCTCCATCATATTGATTTGTTGCCTAAACTTAGCCTTTATAAACAGTCAGCCATGTTTCTCTTTTGCCCTGACAAACTGTTATGCCGCCTATTCACTTTCAGTTCCCAACTCACCCACAAATAACTTCAATCATGCCCATAGGATGCCTAGAATCAGTCACCATAACAACTCCTAAAGCCCCTAAAACCCCTCTCTTACTTTACCATGTCATTCTAGGGATCATGTTGCCTCATTACTGCCAACTCCTAATCTACCAAGGAAAGAGGAAGCCTTTACTTTACAGCCATATTGAAACCCATTCTATGACAACTTGGATCCTATGCCTTATTAGTCGGTTTCCTGTCAATTGAGAAAACCTGTGGCAGAAATGAAATCAAGGTAATGTCATGTATTAGGGAATTCCAAACTCTAATTGATGACAAGGACCCCCTTCTGAACAGGCATCCACACTCACAACTCGATTATCAAACCCCTGGGGTTGTCAACAAGAGCCTAACATCAATTCGGTGCCATAACCAAGCTCAAATCGAGATAAAGATCAAAACAGAAAATACAGACCTTGGTTGCCAAATTGAAGGCTTATGCATCTTGAAAAATGCCCCCATTCACTCCCAGAGGTATTTCCAAGCCGCCTGTGTCATCACATTGCAGTAACCAGGGATCCACCGCCATGCATGATTTCGACTGAGGTCAAACCCACTGCCGCCTGCCCCAATCGACTCAATTGAAGAAACACCATGTCTCGGGAGGCTCTTACGATTCTCTCTGACCATTTAATCTGGAGCCGGTACCACCAGAGAAACGCAATTGTTGTAAGAACCCCATGGAAACCCTAACCGAAAAGAAAGGAGATGAATGTGACGAGAAGAGGGTCCTTGCGTCCGATTGATGGGTCCCACACCATCAGGGGATCCTCACGACGTCTGGAGACCTTGCTGTGATGTCTGACGGCCGCATAATCAGTTCAATCGCGTAGCCATGGTGGGACGGAGCCTGGCAGGTCGAAGAAGAAGAAAGGGAGGAAGAGGATAAGTAGTCGTTTATGTCTGTATTTCCATTGAGTACGGATCATGAAAGGGACTACCACTGACAGTGGGCCCCATAGGTAACAAGAGGCGTTGGTGTATAATACGCCGGGTTCACGAAGCAGACGGACCTTTTTAACGGATCTTATCTCATTTCGTCTGATCTTCTGTGGCATTTTCGTGTGACGAATCACTGATATGAGGCGAGAGCCAATTGCGTAGTAACACGTGTCCCTCTGCTGAACGAAGCTTAGAGAGTACTGATCTCTCCCTTTCCCTGACCTGGCCCAATAAGACGCTGCCACGTGTCTTTCTCCGCTGAGCTGGACCAATCATATTGCTGGAAACCTTTGAAAATCCATAGAAAATCAACCGTAGCTCCGAAAGATACAAATCCAATTTCTACGGATTTAGAAAATTATGAGGAATTTAACCATACCATAACCCTGATCTAAACCATGCCGAAACCAGCCCAGAACATTCAAAAGATAAAAATCCAGAACCTGACCAATCAGAGATTGCCATGTCACTTCCAGGATTATTCTAAAATCCAGAAAACTTCCAAAATTCACCAAAAATCCTAGGAAACCCAGAAAAATATGAGGAAAATTCCTGTAAACTCAGAAAATCACAAGGAATTTAATTCTGCTGAAATCATGACCAGAATCAAGACCAAACCATTTTTAATCTTTTAAATGGTCAATCACAACTTGCCATCTCAGCAGAAACCTTGGAAAAACCATTAAAAATTATAGGAAACTCAGAAAACTACATGGAAAATTCCTGTGAACCCAGAAAAACATGAGGAACCCAATGGTATCGAGGATTATTACCGAAACCCAACAGATGACATACTTGGCACCACAGCTACACCGAGAACACTGCCAAAACCAAAAACCCACGTACCTTAAACCTTTCAGAGTAAACCGATAAAGGGATAGACAATACTCTAACGTCGAACCAAAACTCAAAAAGGCCTATAAACCAATCCCTAAAGAAACCCAGTCTGAATCGGGTAAAACTCTGAAACTCCATGACCAATTCTGATGACCACCAAAACCCAAAAGAATTAAGTTCGATGTTGATAATCCGATCAGGGACTCAAAATCCCTCTTCAGAAAATAGGAATAATCCAATTCCAACAAAACCAACCTGTACCCCGGTAGATCCAGAGCCTGACGAGGACGGAACCTATCAGCCGAGGAACAGACCAACTCAACAAGGTGCACCAATCAACAAAAATCCCCAATACTGGAATACCCAGAACAAAAATGAATAGTCTTGTACCACGAGTAATCCAGATCCTGACAAGACTGGCACCCTATTACCCGAGGAACAGACCAACCAAGGCTCACTAAAACAAAATAAATAAACCCAAAACCAAAACCAAGACAACACTGAACCCCGGAGAAACCAAGTCCTGACAAGATTGGAACCAAACAACCGAGGAACAGTCCTACACAATCTAGCGGAAACCTAAACAAACAATCTTCGGTCGTAAACGAAAAAGGTCGAATTGAGACTACACACACATACTGACCGTATTTCGCCAATGCGGTCAAGTGACCTCAATCTGAGAGCAAACAACAAGAAAGCTAAGGCCAACATTTCATTTGGGAAGATGAAATTAGGAACGATGTGAAGTTAAGTTCTGAACATCTAAGCCAAAACCTTTCGACCCCGGTTACCCGAATTGCCAGTGGATTCGATTTGGATAACCACCCGACTAAAAAGAGCATTAAACCGGCCGCCTGGGATGACCTGAGGAACTATTTCAGATACCATAAACCCTGGCTATTTAAGCAGCAAGACTCGGATAGTTTTGTGATAGGGACAAGATCCACCCAACAACCCCTGATATTCAAAAACTTTAATTGAATAGATCCGCAACAGGGATATCCCAAGGGAATAACTCAGGAGTTCTTCTTAAAAAACTCTAACACACCAATCTTCGTCTTTCAGAACCACAACCTGATGGACTACCTTTCAAGACTCTGGCGCCCAAACAAACATATTAACCAATCTTGAGTAGCTACACGAGTCCCCTCTTCAGAGACAAGCCTCAAACTGACCTCATGAGATAATTCGGATATGTCATGACCCATGAACCAATCTCAGGAGACAATTTGAACAAGTCACTGGCCCCTCCCGATTCTGGCGTCCGGCCAAACATATAATCCAGTTCCGGATGACTACTTGAATCCCTATTCTAAATATGAACTTCATATCGACCTCATGAAAGCAGCTTGGGAAATCTGCGACCACCAAGTTGTCGGTAGGAGACGATTTGAACAGTCAACACCCAAATCATAATACTCTTAAGGCTGGTCAGATCAACGAAGAATTTGATCTGGGGAGCCGCCCCTCGCGCATAATCGGGATTCAGTATAGAACAAGCCAAGGCACGTGCTGAATCCTCAGAACATCAATACGCCAAGGCCCGATGTTTCCAACCAACTTGACATCCTAGCCAGAAACCAGGAACCAAGTTACCGACATCTGACTGGCAATCAGATGGACCTCTCCAATGATTCGATTGATCACCGAGTCATCTACCCTCTAATTAGACCCACTTGGCTGGCAACCAGGTGCATATTGCATTTTTCTCCATCCCAACTCCAAGCATCACGCTCGTATCTCTGACGGGCGGCTAACTCTGCATCATACTGGCATCCACCCCAAATTTTCGGTTGGCTACCGAAGTGCTTACCGACGATGTCGAGGCACATCAACTCTCAGTGGGAGCCAGGCCATGATATCTTGATCAGGTGATCAAGATGTCAGCCACGTACTCTATGCCAACGGATGAGTATAACCTCGATGTGCGAGACTGCCAGAGTGGTTCTGTCTCAAGCGTCACCCGCGCACCTCAATAACGCCCTTTACAGTCAGGCGTTAGACTGTTATCAGGAACAATAATCAGGGACATGATGATAACAGATAGAATGGCCGATATAACCATCGCCGACTGGTATCGAGTCATTCACCCGTTCTCAGGAAAACGACCAACCCAAAAATTCCCAGAAACGAGCCTTAAAACCAACCACATTGAACTTTCTTCCCTGAAGCTCAGACCTGAATAGGGTCTTTGCGAATCTCTCCAAGTCATCAGAATCCAAACAGGATCCTAACTCAGGTTCCTTGTATCCTCAAATCCCAAATTCCTCATAATTTCCTCATATTATCAACTAAAGTGGCAAGAATTCAAGTTCCTCACATCAAAATCCGAAAATCGAGATAACTTCCAGCAATCAAGGGTCCAAACCAAATAGAGAATACCAGGCCAACATCAATTGAAGGGCATCAAGCCAAAACCTCTACAAAGGCAACAACCCAACATCTACCAAGGCAACTCCAAAACCAAGAGCATGGAACCAACTGTCCTGCGATCAAATCCATTGATATGTCAGAAAACAACAAAAAAAGAGAAATAACCCCAAAACTAAAAAAGAAAAGAAGAATAACCCCAAAAACAACAAAAAACTAAAAAACCTCAAAACACCAAAAATAGAAATAAGTCTTTTAGCCACCCCGTAAACGCTAATTGTGTTAGACAATTCCCTAGCTGTTCAAAGACATAGAATCCACCGATATCCCTTTGAGTTTCCAGATCTAGAGGTTCTCTCGACCATGTCAGAGGTAATTAACAGTAGGGGCTTGCGCCTACTGGAATAACTGACGAACCCCCCAAATAATAAACTCTCGTGGGAAGCATTAAGGTCGTACAATTGTCTCACCCGTAAAGGAGACGGCCGTATCGTGACCTTAAGGCCCGCGAGAGGTATCTGATCCGTATGCTTTTTCCGCCCTCAGTCCGCCATAAACGGGCACCGTCACCCATCAACACAAGAGGCCATCACCAGGCATTCCAGATATTACCTCAGAAGTCGCTCCCTGGAAGAGTTGTCTCAGAGCAAATGAAGGATGTAAGCCCATACACGCCCAAATAAGATCCAACAGTGGAACCCGTTGAGAAAGGAGAATTTAACAACTCAGTCTCCGTCGTTAGTACCGACACTGGGGGCCACCACAAGGAAAATAATGGAATAGTATCCCGAGGTGATGAAGGATCATATTTTCATCACAAGAAGGGTGAAAGACTCCATTCCAGCGAAAAGGATGATAGGGAGTCGACCGTCTCGAGATACTCAAGGGAATCTCCAAAGAATGGAAAAGACTCCAGCTCAAGAACACCTTGTGGAGACCATGACAACAATCGGTTTGCACCAATGGGGCAAGAGATCGAAGAAATTGGAACATCGCGCGCCAACGCAAACCGTCCGGTCCATACAGAGTCAACAGAGATGTTCTCCCACGAAAGGGATGCCACCAGGACAGAGTTCAGCCCTTTGAAAGTCGTCTCCTCGACAAGAAAAGCTGAAGAACCCACAGATCCACTCAGTGCACCTCTTGAAATACGGGAAAACACTAGGAGAAAGACGGAAGGGACAATGAAGCCTGAAGTCAGAACATCTCACTCCACCCAACACACGAGGGAATGTGCAAACCCCTATCCCAAGGAGTATGACTTGATGCCTTACCCCAAAGGATATATCAGACCCCAGTTCCAACTATTCAGCGGAAAGGATAGAACGTGTTCTAAACAACATCTGTCCAGGTTTATAACCGCATGTGGTGATACGACACACAACAAAATTCTGCTGTTGCGACAATTTCCTTTAAGCCTGATAGGACCGGCACTCGACTGGTATGCTTCATTAAAGGAGAATAGTGTCAATACTTGGGAGACAATGGCAAATTTATTCTGTTCGACATTTGCGGTATTTACCCAAAGAATTACAATGGATGATATGGCAAGGGAAAAGCCATTAGAGGCAGAATCTATCAGAGATTACATCATCCGATGGTGGAAAATGAGTTTGCATTGTCAAAGTCGAATTCCCGATTACCTGGGTGTAATAATGATGATGAAGAACATAGAGGGACCGATTAAATCATTTTTGAGAACAAGAGACATTACCAGATTTGGTGCTTTGCTCGCAGCGGTATCAGATTATGAATGCTTGGGCTCAGATGCAAGGTCGCATCATCATGAAAATCGGGAAAAGAAGACAAAACTCAAGAGAGTTCGAGATTCCAAAGAACCCTCCTCCAGCAAAAGTTTGAAAGTCTCGAGCGATAGAAATGTTAGCATTCCGCGAGATCGCAGTTATGACAACCCCAAACGGCTCTTATCTGTGGTAGAGCTATCCAGCAAATCCTACTCATTTCGAAAGGAAGCAGTCCCTGAACTTTTCAAGCAAGCCATGTAAGGTGACCTCCGGTTACCACCGAGCAAGCGTCCTGAAGAAATGGAACAATCCGACAGTCCAATCTTTTGTCTATATCATAGGGTGTTAGGACATAGAATCGAAGACTGTTGGGTGTTCAAGGACTGGCTGGAAGAACAGGTCCAGTCAGGCAGAATAACACTTACCAGGAATGAAAGGCAAGAGCTTGCGCCACATGAGCCTTGTAACTCAGAAATCTTCACAGTATACGCCATTGGGTCATATGGAGAAGCTGAGGAAGAAACACAAGGTCAGGATAGCGGAACTAACCCAATCCTACTGAAGTTTCATGAGGCCGCTCATGAGACAAAAGGAAACCCATTCAGAGAAAATCCGACATGCACCATTGAAACAAGCAACGAGAGTCAAGAAGCGGAAAAAGGTTTAGCGTGTGTCATTATAGGTGGGGACGCCCAGATAAAGGACACACAAAACCATGATAGTGAAACCGAAGAAATCGTGCCTGTAGTAATGGAAACCAAGGAGACTACCTCTAAAAGGGAAAAAGTTCTGTCTCGAGAAAACCTAGCGGAAACTCAGAAAAGGGACGCCTACTGTGATGATAAGATTGGAAAGGTTATATCCGTGACAGTGGAATCTGAAGGAATGCTACAGCAAGTCAACTGGGGGCAAGAAACCTCGAATGTCATCATGCATTTACAAGAACAAGGAAGACAACTCATGGCACTTTTACAGAGGAGTAAGGAAGTGCATCATGAGTACAGTATGATGAATCACACGATCGAACAATTGTGCCAAAGAAATCAAGAACTGCAACAAAAGAACGCAACGATATGCCAAGAGATGGAGGCGCTATCGGAAAAGAACGCCGAAACTCAAGAATTGCTAGGGTATATACTGGGAACAAATGGCGACCCACTGACTATACCCCAAAAGCAAGTCAAACAACAGAGCCCCAAGAGACACAGAAACAGAGCAAAGCGTACTCGGGTCTCCCAAAGAGAAGGGATGCCAACGGTAGAAGAGCCTGAGGCTGTTGGAAACCATGGATCCCGGAAAGTAAAACTGTCACTAGGGGAAAGAAAGAGCAAGCCTTACTCTTTTCGCAGAGACGCAACCACTGAAATCTTCAGCCTAGCCATGCGGGGCAATTTGCGACTACCCAGGTGCAGGCGCCCCGAAGAAGAGTACCAGTTCAACCAACCTGATTTCTGCCTATATCATAGGGTTCTTGGTCATGCAATCGAGGATTGCTGCATGTTCAAGGATTGGGTTGAAGACAAGTTCACGAAAGGAGAACTGAAACTCCCGTGGCACGTCCTACAAGATCCAGCACCTCATCAGGGCTTCTCGACGATCTGATTGGGGGCAGTAACACACCAAACATCACCCTGTAAATTAATAAGTAAATATATAAATAAAAAAAAAAAATTATAATAAAAAAAACACCTCGTGCGGGCATCCAGATTCGAGCTTACCTATGCGAGAGTACAACCTGTTGGTGCTGACGAAGGCAACCGACTTTGATCATGGGGCTTAATGGTAAATGCGGAATGTTGGGCTGATGGTCTCACTCCAACCTCCCATGACGAAAACCTCCAAAACCTTAGGTGATATCAGATGACCCGTGAGTCTGGTATCTTAATCCTATCCTGGATTGTAAGCCTCTACGTCTACGGTCCGAAACCCTCCGAACCCTTAGCTAATATCAGACGACCCGTGAGTCTGATATCTTAATCCTACCCCGGATTGGAAGCCTCTACGTCTACGGTCCGAAATCCTTCAAACCCTAGGTTATATCAGACGACCCGTGAGTCTGGTATCTTAATCCTACCCCGGATTGGAAGCATCTACGTCTACGGTCCGAAACCCTTCAAACCTTAGGTGATATCAGATGACCCGTGAGTCTGGTATCTTAATCCTATCCCGGATTGGAAGCATCTACGTCTACGGTCCGAAACCATTCAAACCTTAGGTGATATCAGATGACCCGTGAGTCTGGTATCTTAATCCTACCCCGGATTGGAAGCCTCTACGTCTACGGTCCGAAACCCTTCAAACCCTTAGGTAATATCAGACGACCCGTGAGTCTGATATCTTAATCCAACCCTGGATCGAAAACCTCCACGTCTTCAGTCTAAAACTACCCCCAAACCTTAGCTGATATCAGGCGACCCGTAAGACTGGTATCCCAACCCGACTCGAGACTGGAAACCCTCATGTCATTGAGCCGGAACTTTCCCAGATCCCTAGATGATGTCAGACGACCTGTTAGTCTGATGTCTCAACCCAGTCCAGAAAACCTTTACAGACCATCAGGTGATGCCGGACTAGTCACCCCAAGTTTGGTATCCTGACCTAACAGAAAGCAAACAGCCCATGCCCTTACCATAATTCAACAGTCAAAGTCAGACCAGCTATTATTCGAAAACCGTTACTCTGTAAAGCATAGGGAAATGCTACAGTGAGAAGATGAACAACTACAACAAGAACACTGTGATTGCGAACAAAGGGGACCCAGCACAGATGGTTGATGGCCCCGCTGTTATCCTGAAGATAGTGGGTTCGATTCTCATCATGAGCAGAAGAGGCATAAACCCTAGTCTACGGAGTAGAGTATGCCTTCTCCCTCTAAGAAAATACGGAATGATAGCCCAACGGTCCGATTATGTATAAGAAGAAATAATAATAAAAAAAAAGAGAGCAAAAATATAAAAGATAAAAAAAATAATAATAAAAAAAAAAGAGGTGCCCCATGAAGTTTAAGCCTCTGTGGCGTCTGAGGGCACACCCCGGTGCTCGACTAGCCATGTCTTGTAGCACCAGAGACCATGTCCTATGAATCCCTCTAAGGACTAGAGTCTCAAACCACAGCTAGTATTGAGGAAGACTGTGTGGCTTCTGAATGTACAGGCAGTGGAAATTCACCCCAACCGCCCAATGAAAAGGCTTTAAGGTTCACCCAGCCTTAAGGATCATTGAGGGCATTCCCCGGTGCTCGACAATCTTTGTCTAGTAGCACCAAACCAGTCTTGGAGGTCATTCGCTCACAACCCACCATGGTCAACCAGAAGAACCCTGGCTCTGCCCAGCAACCGATGGAGAAGAGACAACCGACATCCTCGACAAATTCAACCGCCCAATGAAAAGGCCTTAAGGTTCACCCAGCCTTAGGGATTATTGAGGGCACCACACACCACACCACACGGTGCTCGACAAACTCCGTCTAGCAGCACCAAAACCAGTCTTGGAGGTCATTCGCTCACAACCCACCGCGGCCAACCAGAAGAACCCTGGCTCTGCCCAGCAACCGATGGAGAAGGGACAGCCGACATCCTCGACAAAATTCAACCGCCCAATGAAAAGGCTCTAAGGTTCAACCAGCCTTAGGGATCATTGAGGGCACCACACACCACACACCCCCCGGTGCTCGACAAACTCTGTCTAGCAGCACCAAAACCAGTCTTGGAGGTCATTCGCTCGCAACCCACCGCGGCCAACCAGAAGAACCCTGGCTCTGCCCAGCAACCAATGGAGAAGAGACAACCGACATCCTCGACAAATCCAACCGCCCAATGAAAAGGCCTTAAGGTTCAACCAGCCTTAGGGATCATTGAGGGCACCACACACCACACCCCCAAATACATGACAAGCCTCGACTGACAGCATCGACTTCAGCAATCAGGCCAAACCCCCCAGTCTTGTTAGTTCGCTCGACATGATAAGAATACTCTGATAGCCCTTGATGGAGGATTGACTATGTTTCGATCACATAGAGTCCCACCGGAACGCTATCTCAGAGAACGTCTGACTCGAAATTTTAACAAGCACTAGAATCACACAGGATCGCTACCAGAAGACAGACTCCTTCCGTTTCCCAACCCAGGACACCTTGGAGAAGAAAAGTCCCAACCGCCTCAACCTCCCCTCAAAGGAAACAAGATGATAGGGGGCAACCGAGAGCGATCCCTGAAGAAACTAAAAGGAACTCTACAAAGAAGGAATTTCCCTTTTGAGATCCAATAACCTGACATCTGCTTCAAGGATAACCAGCATAGAGTGGCTATGCTATAACTATTCTAGTTGCAAGAAGTCCCACCGGAACACTGCCTCGGGAAACACCCAAAACCATGGAGTCAGCGGAGTCGCCATCAGCACCCGGATTCCAATCAGTTCCCCAAACCAGGATGCCTTGGAAGAAGAAAGTCCCAATCACCTTAGCCTCCCTCCAAAGGAAGGAAGATGACAGGGAACAACCGAGAGCTATCCCTAAAGAAACAAAAGGAACTCGACCAGGAGGGAACTCGTGAAACCCAATAACTTCAGCAAGCTACTCTGAGAGCATCAGCAAGAAGTAGTCACATCACGGCTACCCTAATTCCGGAAAAATCCCACCGGAGTGCCGCCTCAAGAGATGCCTGACTCGGAATTCTAGTGCTGGACACTTCCTCCAACCTCCCTTCGAAAGAGGGAGACGACAGGGAACAACCGAGAGCTATCCCTGAAGAAACTAGAAGGGCCTCAACAAGGAAAGATTTTCTCTCCAATGACCCCGACGAGTTGCTTCAGGAACAACCAACATGAAGTGGTCGCACCGTGACTACTCCAACCACCAAAGTCCCGCCGGAGTGCCACCTCAATAGATGCCTGATTCGGAGCTCTAACGCCGGACGCTTCCTTCAACCTCCCTTCGAAAGAGGGAGACGACAGGAAACAACCTGAGAACTATCCCTGAAAAGACTAAAATGGGGGCTCGACAAAGAAAGAATTTTTTTCTCTTCAGTAACCCCGACAATTTACCTCAGGGATAACCAACATGGAGTGCCCATGCCGCAATTGTCCTAATCACCAGAAGTCCCACCGGAGTGCCACCTCAGGAGACGCCTGACTTGGAACCCCCAACACCGGATAAAAAAAAAACTTTTGGGAACAAGGACCTCCGCTTTTTCCCCCCAGACCTGGACTCTTCACCACTCCAACCTCCCCTTAAAGGAAGGCAGGGGGCAGGAGGAGATATCCTGAGAGCTATCCCTCAAGAAACCAAAAAAAGACCCAACAAGGAAAGGATTTCCTGGGATTTAAGCCAGGAACCCCTAATTTTGAGTCACATGAAAGGATGATGACCTTGGTCCTCTCTCCCCTTGAAACCTCAAAGCCTGAGCGACAGACTTCCCCGGCTATCCCAATCCTTCCCTTTCAAACAAACCCAGGTCCAAAAACTCCCTGTAACCCATTAAAATAGGACGATTTCAATCGACCCTGAATACTGGGCTGCACGAAACGCAAATGACCCTAATCTTCCGCTTCTCGGATGATTCGGATCAAGAGCTCCCAAACTGCAACCAAATACACCTTAACATCTGTCCAACTAGAATTCGGAATTGAGCAACCTCTGACCAAATAGTGTGAAGGCACTATTCTGAGGTCAACAGACTGAAACCTCCCCTGACTAAAGAAGAATGGAGGAAATCCACGCATCACAAGTCAGAGCCAAGACCGCGAGCATCTTCGCCCCCATCTCGTCTGATTGGTAATCAGACGAACCTAGGAAGATTCTACCCTCTCCAAAACCAATTCTTACCCAATCACATCAACATCAACTTCAGTTCAAAGGACCCATTACCTTTTCTGATCAATCCCACTGAAATCAACATTATCCATTCCTACTCGACTGCCAAATAAAAAAAACAAAAAAACAAAAAAAAAACAACAAACCAGGATGATTCTGCTAGCAGCAGGGTTGTGCTACACCTACTATCCTATTGACCCCATCACATGAAGTGGAAGCCAAAAAAAATCAACCTACCTATTAACCGATTTTCGACTGACATGGTTGGTATCACTGCGGAATGTGTTGGAATACCTATGGGCTCTGGTGCGAATTAACCGTTGGACTACCCAAGGGACCCGGCGGACCGGTTTGTATTAGCTTACCCATAGGACCCAGTGCGGACTAAACTGAGATCAACTCTACTAACCTATTTCCCCGCCGACGTGGTTGGTTTCAATGCGGAAAGTGTTGGAATACCTGAAGGACCCGGCAGATCGGATGTTGGATTACCCAAGGGACCCAGTAGATCGGTTTGTTCTGGCTTACCCAAGGGACCCAGTGCGGACTAAACTGAGATCAACTTCACCCGCCTATCTGACTTTATCAACGTTGTCGTAATTTGTGTTGGAATACCTGAAAGCCCGGAGCAAATCAACTGTCTGGACTACCCAAGGGACCCAGCTGACCAGTTTGTTCTGTTTACTTGCAGGACCCAATATAGATCCAACTCAAAAAAAAATATATATTATTAATCAATGCTTTTCCACTTCACTACAGTCTACCCTGGTGCCCCCAGTACAGACTAGCTTATTCTGAAAACCCCTGGCTCCAGAACAAGCTCAATCAAGGTCAACCCCATCCTTTTGCACACCTCACTTCAGAGATCAGCCCTATCCTTCGCATCCGGCTCACAGTCGGATGTAACATTACTTCACCTCATCTGGTGGCCATTCAGATGAGTTCTAAGATAATTCTAGTGGCAGTAGGATCACCTTCCACATTCATCGTTGACTTCAATCGAGAGTGTCTCCACCTTGTTTCGCCTGATCATCAACCAGACAAACCCTTTGAACAGAATCTAGTTAAAATGTGATCATCCTTCATCTACTCTACCATCTTTCTTTATTGGGCCTTAGCACGCTCTGCACCGACTTACCTGGGGACTAAGTGTCAACCCGAGTAAGACCAATTCCATTTCACCGCCTAGCCTAATTGGTACCCTGAGATGGTGAATTCACAACCAAAACCCCACCGGGTCAGTAACGAAAAAATCGGAAAAAGTCTGATTACCCGAATTCTACCCAAGAAATCCATCCCATCGCAGAAAAGGATAAAGATGACCAGAAAGCCAAATCCTCGACTTATCAGGTCAACAAAATTTTGTCGGCAAAAGACTCCACCTTCCCTTTCATCACCCCAAAGACACAAGACAGACTCCGGACTCGCGCGATTAATGATGATGGAGCTTCTAAAACCCTGAATGATTCAGTGTTAGTTTGAGGGATTTTATCACAGCACCGAAAGAGTCCCTCTAATTAGCCCAAAGGAGCATAAACAGATGTGCATTCTTGTTATCTACAAAAACTCCCGAAGTTTCACAAGATCAGAAAGAAGGTCACAATGGATGGAATCGCAGAAATATTCGTCATCTCTCATCGGCTTTTTTCCATCTGAATAAGATGTTGCACCATAGAGAAGATGAATCAATCATGCTCGCAATTTTAGCCTCCTAGCGAAACTCTAACTCTGACGTATGAAACGTTCGAGCAAATTGTGCATATGATACCCAAAGCACCTTCCTACGCCCGGGCATGCTCATTAAAGTGGCTTTGGAACCAGTAATACGGAGCTACCATGAACCTAATCAGGAAGAATACCCATGAATCAAGAATCACAACAGAGTCATTAAATCTTAGCCGGAAAATGGGTGATCAACAAGGTTAAGATAAAATAACCGACATCATGGTTCATCAGGAATGAATTATTTTCGTGATCAGGGTTACCAGGATCAAACCCCGTGTCCCACCAACTTGATATCAGGAAATCAGATGGAGTCCGATTACCTGAAAATTCATGGATGCCAATCCACTACCCTAATCCCTGATGACTGAAATCCCTGGATATCAATCCACTACCCTAACCCCCTGATAACCAAAGCCAGCGCGACCTATTGACCCGATTGGTTAAACTACTAAGGGACAATTCCGATCTCTTGAAACAGAAAACGATCAACCGTCCCATCGGGTATCTGAGGATTCACACAACTAATTCTTCCAACAAAGGTGTCGCACGATACTAGCGTTAGAAGACGAAGAAGATCGAAAGCGCAAGAATAAAGTCGGCCGTGACGTTTTAGCCACTGCAATCTATAAGGCTACCGTAGACAAACCTGCGATCAGATTGTCCGAACGGCAGGGATAAAAATTTTAGCGCTAAGGAATCTTCCCCAAAAATCGAACAGAGAGTACAAAACAATCCCGGACTAAATGCATATCAGATATAGATACAACCAGTACAACTCAAAACCTTCCTTATAAGCTACTCAAATACAACATACATCTATTGGATCTTCTCACTTGAGCCGAGTACCTGAACAAACACTATAAACACCAACCAAACAATGGAAAACCTATACAATAAGTAGACTATAGCCTGTCCTCGACGGGAAAGGAGGAGCTTTCCTCCAGTGGTTCATATTGATTATGGGTGATTAAGGTTGCAAGATATAGCCGTTGATTGTGTGATGCTTATCAAGAATCAAGGTACCATTGAGAGACTCGATCCAACCAATAGACTGTACCCGTTGAGCAAATTCTGGAGTTCTTCCACCAGTAAGGAAAAAGAAGCATGAGTAGTACTGACTGCGCAACGCATGTACCGAATAATCAGATATGCAATGTTAACCTTCTTGTCTCTCGTAATAAGGAACCTGCTGAAAATATGGGAAGAAATATCAGCTAGAGGCAAGAAAGGGAAAATCAAAAAATGGGAAAAGTCGAAGTAACAAACCTGTGCACGACTGAAAGAAAAGCTGAAAGAGAAGAAATCCTCTCACGGCACCCAAAAGGAACTTGGACCAATACCAATATCCACAAAAATTCTCGAAGGGACGAGATTAATGTGTATATGGATAGCCAAGAAGAGCGCTCGAGATAATTATGATTCCACAACACCCTTCACTCCAGCTGAAGAATCCTCGCTGAGAAGAGATAAAGAATCAAGAGGGACCCTAAGATGGATATACGAAGCCTGTAAATCGGCATAAGAAAGGCCAGCAACTCTAGGATAACGAAAGGGTCGATGATTCCCCGAGTTACACAAACCCTAGCAGGCAACTCAAGGTCAAGGGGACCGCACACGCTCATTTTCCAACGCCATGGAAGAAGAAAAAGGATAAGAGGCAAACATAGAGAGTCCTCCATAATAATTCTCACAAAACCCTTCATTACCGAAACAATGGCAGCCATGGAAACCATGAGACTAGTCAGGAGAAACTAGAGTATATGCTACGGATTAGTGAATGAGAGTTGATGAAGGAGAACAACTGAACTTGCCTCCATATATAGTCAGTTGGTCATCAATCCTTTGGAACACAAAGTCAAGCGTAGCCCAAAAGGAACGGAGTATGTCACATGCAAGCCAAGTGTAGTGGCAGACAAGAAGTGACGGGAGCGCCGCGACAAGAGACACGTTCAACAGGGACGGAGACCGACAGAAAATGACTTTGCACGGGATAGACCATCACCTACTATAGAATTGACCATCTAGGAAAGGGGCCAACAGGAACAGTAATTTGTCCTACTGGGCCAATATTTTATGGGCCTTAGTCAGAGAAAATTTCACAGAGGAGATGGCAGCCTGAAGAAATTCAAGACATTCCCTCACGAGATGCTGACTGTAGAAGACTATCAAAATCCCATGTCCCATACTCAAGAGATGTTTCGCCATGTGGCCATATGAGACATTTCTTCCACAAAATATTTCCCTAAGCCCCACAAATTTCCACAGCCAAAAATTCCCACAAAAATAAAGGCCTATTGATAGTGCTGGCCTAAAACCTACTATCACCGGTATACGTTCATCCTACCGGTTTCTAAAAAGATGAACGAGGGTTTTTCTATATTTGTCCCTTAAACAAAATAAATAACAAATTCTTCTGTTCCTATTTTTGCAGGTATATGGAGCAGCTGAAGCCTTATGTCCCTGGAATAAAAAATAAGAAATATCTTGCTCTACAGCAACATAAGATATTTCTTCCACAAAATTTCCAAACTCCACAAAATTCCACAAGCCAAAATTCCACATACAAAATGGTCAATTGTTGGAGTGAACCATAACTCAACCAACACTGGTTAGTTCATTATACCAGCGTACAAATAATGAACAGGGTTTATATTTTGTCCCTTGAACAAGATAAAACAACCACAAACGACAACAACAACAACAGTAGTAGTAACGACAGTTACAAGCACAACAAGCAAGCAACAACAACAAATGACAACCGCTACAATCTCGACTACAGACAACTGCAACAAACATAAACAACGACCGCAACTACAACAACAACATTGTTAAACCGAAGCAGGCTCATACACCTGTTCACTTCCTCCAGTCAATCCTATCCCTCGAGAGGTACAAGTGAAGAGCTACTACACCAAGCACTACAATCACTGGAAGCCAGAAGAAGTAGAAGCAAGATGGCCACTCGAACTCAGGAAGCTCAGTCGGAGTATTGTCGAGTCCCCAATCATATGAAGGCAGTGGTCGCCAGTATGCATGGATTTCTTGATCAGAGGGTGCACCCCAGCCGTCACCAAGCTCACGAACAACTTCCAATGCCGCATCAGTTTCGACCTCCTCGATCTCCTCAACTGCACGATCAAACTGGCTACCCGACTCACTGACAGCAGGAGAGAAGCGACCGTCGTCTCCGCTAGCCATCTCGATAGGAATAGTAAAGAAATGGAGAGGAAAGAAGATTTCGGAAGAGTTAGAAAGGAAAGAGAGAAAGAAGAATGAAGAGAGAGAAAAGAAAAAGGGAATTAAAAAGAAAAGAAGAGGATGCGACTGTGGCGAGTGTGCACGTGTGACCGAACAGTAGCGCCAGATTTCTAAACCTGAAAAGACAATTCATACCACTTTGTTGAAACCCTATAAAGCATGGATGTAATGTCAGAAGCTATGTTACTTGGGTGCGGGTGCGGGTATCGTGTCGGATACGATGCGGGTGCGGGGATTCGTCATTTCTCAAAAAACTAGGATACGGCGGTATATATAAAATAATAAAAATAATTAAAAATAATATATTTTTGTCATTTATATATTTATTAATTAGAAAAACTAATTAAAGATCAATGAATAAAAAATGTCACTCATGCTATGCGTGGATGCTATACATAGAGCCCAAGTCTAGGCCGGCCCAATAAGCACTTGATTCGTCCGGTTTTTAAAGCGATGTTAGTCCCACAAGGATTTTGGATATGATATTAGACAATATATATACCATGCGTGGAGTCTTCTGTACAGCACATGGCGTGCGTAAAACAGATGGCACAAGCCAATCGAAGTGCGCTGGTCCGACACGCGCATCTGCACCGTATTGTTGACCGTATCCAACAGTCAAACTAATTAAAATATTCGGACACGTCACGTGGCGTATCTAGTGCGAATCGCACACGTGTCGCACGCGAATCCGCGTCCGATGCGTATCGGATACGGGATACTTTGGGAAATTGCCGTATCTGAGTAACATAGGTCAGAAGTAGACAAACAAGAGAACTGCTGAAGGATCATGACAAAATATAGTCCATTGGAAAAATGACAAGAACTGTAAAAAGAGACTCAAGGGTTATGAGCACGATCGATTAAATGGGTCAAGGAAGAAACCAAGATGACAGTCCGGAAATACCAAGATGGCAACGTTTCAGGGATAAATACCAATCTACAAGGACACCAGAACCGGTTGCTCGAAAACTTAGATCTCCCAACCAGTTCTGGTGGGGGGCATTTGTTTGACCCTAAAAATTGGCCATAGTTGAGAAACTGTTATATAGGATCTGGAAACCCCATGGGCAAATAAATTGGACGTTCAACGCATGGATAAATTTCTAGAGTCGATTTCAGATTATTCCAAATCAGTCAGAAAACGCATGCATGGATATGAGGACCGAAACTTCAAGACAATTGGTTCCAATTTTCAACATTTGTATTAACGCTAATATTGACGAAAGAATGTTAATTTAGTATTAATGCAATATGTTTTTTTCGTTGGATCCATGTAAACCACAATTCATGCCTCAACACAAGGAAGAATAATTGTATAATTTTTATGTATACCCATACATGAAATCATATGATTAAATATCAAGAAGCAACAAGGAATGAAAAATCTGCATTTTGGACGGCTCTGGATGCATCAGGATTCGTGCAACATCTGATCCTATCAAAGGGAAATTGCCATTCACTACCGCTGGCCCAATATGGTCTGTTCTGGCCCAAGCAACAAACAAAAAGGATGAAACAACGGGCCCAATTTCTCTCTCGGCCCAACTCCCTATCTCCTTCTCCGTTCCTCTCTCACTGAGACGTGACCCCACCTGTCAGCCTCCTCCTTCCCGCCAGTCAGCAGCTAATTTCCTCCTCTGTTCCTCTCTCTCTGACTCCGTGACCCCACTCGTCAGTCTCCTCCTTGCCGTTACTGCTCCTCTCTCTCGCAATCAATGCCTCCTCTTCACTGCACCTCCGACCCCACACGCCAGACACGGAATCGTAAATGACAGTTAATACTCAATTAACTCTCGCCAAACCTCCTGTGCCAACCGCCATGACGGACAGCTCTCCGTAAAACATGCGGAATTTCCGTCTGAGTAGGAGAACAACTTGGTGATAACGGAAGCTCGATCCCGCCCGTCAGACCACATCGCTCCCCACAAGTGGCAGCATACAATTGGCGCTGAATTGTGGGGCCCGCTCGTCAGAAGAGAGATATCACATGAGCAGCCGTTGGACATTGATGATTCACTTTGAGTTTCTCTCCTCTGCATTTGACAGAATTAATTGTGTGATGAGTTACATACGCAAAAAAAAAATGGGCAAAAGCAATCCATGAGAAATCAATGCCGGAAGAGGGTATGCACCAAGTTTGATTGTGAAATATTTATGACAATCAAGCTTAATTGAGCCATAGCAGCAATTAAGCTTATTGTGGCATTGGAGGCACAGTCATGGGTTGCATTTCTCAGACCTAAATTGAACCACGTCAGACCCAAACTCAGTTGCTTAAGCAATTATCCGGATTAAATTATTCACCTAAATCAATCAAGATGACAATAGTACAAGAGTCAAGGATTAAGGAAATAAAGAAAACAAAATAAACAGAAAATGAATTGAGTAAGTGATTGAAGATCAAGCTGCATCAATTGGAAACATGGAGGCTTAATTAAAGCATGGTAGTGTGAACTTGTCACTTGTGATGATAATTAGGCCCACCCATTGAGCGTCAGATTTGGAAATCAGACCAAATAAGATGCTGGAGTGAATTGCAAAATCAGAAACAGTGCAGGGTTTACAAGTCAACAATGATGGATCAAAAGGAAGCCAGTGAAGATAGAGATTATATGATCACATTATCAAAATCATGCCCAGTCAGTCAAGTAAGCTGCTGCCTGAAAGTCAAAGGAAGCCCCTGAATTTAAAGCAAATATGCAAAGCCAAAGTACAATGGAAATGAAATACCTGAAGTACCCCCAGGGGCAATTCTGTCCATGAACAACCATCAACAGGAATCCATGCCTTTTTTCTATATAAGAAGCCCCAGACCATGCATAAGACACCTCTTACCAACAGACATACACTCCATTCTCTAGCTGCTGCCACAACACACTACACATTTGGCACTGCACAACTCATGTGCTGAGCATCAAAACAGAGAAAGAGAGAGAGAGGTTTTGCTAGTTCATTAGGTTAGCCAGAAAATAAAAAGGAAGTGTAGCCTCCTAGAAAACAAGATGTAAGTTTTAGGGGCCTTGGCTCTTTGTACATAGAGCTCGAGGTCGTGAGAATGTATTTCTATACAAAGTATATGTTATTGTTCTTCTCCTCTTCTTTTCTGTTTTGCCTTTACTTTCTTTATTACTTTTCTTTTTGCTGCCTCTCCTTTTCCCCTCTCTTACACAATAGATAGATGAGAAATTAAAGTTGTTAAAATAAAATGAAGAAAATGATATATCATTGGATGTAATCAAAGGACAGCAGGTACCCCCCCTCATCCAGAGAGAGAATAAGCTCTCTGGATTTGAGGATCATTTGAAGCCACCTCAGAGAGAGAATAAGCTCTCTGAGGCATACCATTTGAAGACATCTCAGAGAGAGAATAAGCTCTCTGAGATATGCCTTGTGAAGACCATCCAGGGAGAGGATAAGCTCCCTGGAATGAAGGCCTTTTGAGTGAGAATAAGCACTCAAATGGTGACCCTTTTTTTTTGAAGCTAAACCTAAGCCTTACAAGCCATCATGCTGCCCGATAGATGTCATGCCTCAACTCCTTGACAAAACAGCCCCTACCATGCCCAATTGCAACTCAAACTCAGCCCAAACAGCAATCATCAAACCACCTCAATTACCCTCCCTATGTCACATCACTAAAACTACTGCTAAACCCCTCTCTTGTCTTGCCAAAACCAAGCCAAACCAAATCGTTATGCTACCCAACCCTCATCAGCCTATAATCACCTAAACAATCCTCAACCATACCCATACGTTGCCTAAAACCAGTCCTTGCAGCTGCAATCAAACCTCAGCTACTTCCCTCTCTTGTCTTGTCAAAACCAAGCTACACAAGCCATCATGCTGCCCATTTTTTTTTACCAATCCTCTAATCCCTCAGTAAATAGGCTCCATCATATTGATTTGTTGCCTAAACTTAGCCTTTATAAACAGTCAGCCATGTTTCTCTTTTGCCCTGACAAACTGTTATGCCGCCTATTCACTTTCAGTTCCCAACTCACCCACAAATAACTTCAATCATGCCCATAGGATACCTAGAATCAGTCACCATAACAACTCCTAAAGCCCCTAAAACCCCTCTCTTACTTTACCATGTCATTCTAGGGATCATGTTGCCTCATTACTGCCAACTCCTAATCTACCAAGGAAAGATGAAGCCTTTACTTTACAGCCATATTGAAACCCATTCTATGACAACTTGGATCCTATGCCTTATTAGTCGGTTTCCTGTCAATTGAGAAAACCTGTGGCAGAAATGAAATCAAGGTAATGTCATGTATTAGGGAATTCCAAACTCTAATTGATGACAAGGACCCCCTTCTGAACAGGCATCCACACTCACAACTCGATTATCAAACCCCTGGGGTTGTCAACAAGAGCCTAACATCAATTCGGTGCCATAACCAAGCTCAAATCGAGATAAAGATCAAAACAGAAAATACAGACCTTGGTTGCCAAATTGAAGGCTTATGCATCTTGAAAAATGCCCCCATTCACTCCCAGAGGTATTTCCAAGCCGCCTGTGTCATCACATTGCAGTAACCAGGGATCCACCGCCATGCATGATTTCGACTGAGGTCAAACCCACTGCCGCCTGCCCCAATCGACTCAATTGAAGAAACACCATGTCTCGGGAGGCTCTTACGATTCTCTCTGACCACTTAATCTGGAGCCGGTACCACCAGAGAAACGCAATTGTTGTAAGAACCCCATGGAAACCCTAACCGAAAAGAAAGGAGATGAATGTGACGAGAAGAGGGTCCTTGCGTCCGATTGATGGGTCCCACACCATCAGGGGATCCTCACGACGTCTGGAGACCTTGTTGTGATGTCTGACGGCCGCATAATCAGTTCAATCGCGTAGCCATGGTGGGACGGAGCCTGGCAGGTCGAAGAAGAAGAAAGGGAGGAAGAGGATAAGTAGTCGTTTATGTCTGTATTTCCATTGAGTACGGATCATGAAAGGGACTACCACCGACAGTGGGCCCCATAGGTAACAAGAGGCGTTGGTGTATAATACGCCGGGTTCACGAAGCAGACGGACCTTTTTAACGGATCTTATCTCATTTCGTCTGATCTTCTGTGGCATTTTCGTGTGACGAATCACTGATATGAGGCGAGAGCCAATTGCGTAGTAACACGTGTCCCTCTGCTGAACGAAGCTTAGAGAGTACTGATCTCTCCCTTTCCCTGACCTGGCCCAATAAGACGCTGCCACGTGTCTTTCTCCGCTGAGCTGGACCAATCATATTGCTGGAAACCTTTGAAAATCCATAGAAAATCAACCGTAGCTCCGAAAGATACAAATCCAATTTCTACGGATTTAGAAAATTATGAGGAATTTAACCATACCATAATCCTGATCTAAACCATGCCGAAACCAGCCCAGAACATTCAAAAGATAAAAATCCAGAACCTGACCAATCAGAGATTGCCATGTCACTTCCAGGATTATTCTAAAATCCAGAAAACTTCCAAAATTCACCAAAAATCCTAGGAAACCCAGAAAAATATGAGGAAAATTCCTGTAAACTCAGAAAATCACAAGGAATTTAATTCTGCTGAAATCATGACCAGAATCAAGACAAAACCATTTTTAATCTTTTAAATGGTCAATCACAACTTGCCATCTCAGCAGAAACCTTGGAAAAACCATTAAAAATCATAGGAAATTCAGAAAACTACATGGAAAATTCCTGTGAACCCAGAAAAACATGAGGAACCCAATGGTATCGAGGATTATTGCCGAAACCCAACAGATGACATACTTGGCACCACAGCTACACCGAGAACACTGCCAAAACCAAAAACCCACGTACCTTAAACCTTTCAGAGTAAACCGATAAAGGGATAGACAATACTCTAACGTCGAACCAAAACTCAAAAAGGCCTATAAACCAATCCCTAAAGAAACCCAGTCTGAATCGGGTAAAACTCTGAAACTCCATGACCAATTCTGATGACCACCAAAACCCAAAAGAATTAAGTTCGATGTTGATAATCCGATCAGGGACTCAAAATCTCTCTTCAGAAAATAGGAATAATCCAATTCCAACAAAACCAACCTGTACCCCGGTAGATCCAGAGCCTGACGAGGACGGAACCTATCAGCCGAGGAACAGACCAACTCAACAAGGTGCACCAATCAACAAAAATCCCCAATACTGGAATACCCAGAACAAAAATGAATAGTCTTGTACCACGAGTAATCCAGATCCTGACAAGACTGGCACCCTATTACCCGAGGAACAGACCAACCAAGGCTCACTAAAACAAAATAAATAAACCCAAAACCAAAACCAAGACAGCACTGAACCCCAGAGAAACCAAGTCCTGACAAGATTGGAACCAAACAACCGAGGAACAGTCCTACACAATCTAGCGAAAACCTAAACAAACAATCTTCGGTCGTAAACGAAAAAGGTCGAATTGAGACTACACACACATACTGACCGTATTTCGCCAATGCGGTCAAGTGACCTCAATCTTAGAGCAAACAACAAGAAAGCTAAGGCCAACATTTCATTTGGGAAGATGAAATTAGGAACGATGTGAAGTTAAGTTCTGAGCATCTAAGCCAAAACCTTTCGACCCCGGTTACCCGAATTGCCAGTGGATTCGATTTGGATAACCACCCGACTAAAAAGAGCATTAAACCGGCCGTCTGGGATGACCTGAGGAACCATTTCAGATACCATAAACCCTGGCTATTTAAGCAGCAAGACTCGGATAGTTTTGTGATAGGGACAAGATCCACCCAACAACCCCTGATATTCAAAAATTTTAATTGAATAGATCCGCAACAGGGATATCCCAAGGGAATAACTCAGGAGTTCTTCTTAAAAAACTCTAACACACCAATCTTCGTCTTTCAGAACCACAACCTGATGGACTACCTTTCAAGACTCTGGCGCCCAAACAAACATATCAACCAATCTTGAGTAGCTACACGAGTCCCATCTTCAGAGACAAGCCTCAAACTGACCTCATGAGATAATTCGGATATGTCATGACCCATGAACCAATCTCAGGAGACAATTTGAACAAGTCACTGGCCCCTCCCGATTCTGGCGTCCGGCCAAACATATAATCCAGTTCCGGATGACTACTTGAATCCCTCTTCTAAATATGAACTTCATATCGACCTCATGAAAGCAGCTTGGGAAATCTGCGACCACCAAGTTGTCGGTAGGAGACGATTTGAACAGTCAACACCCAAATCATAATGCTCTTAAGGCTGGTCAGATCAACGAAGAATTTGATCTGGGGAGCCGCCCCTCGCGCATAATCGGGATTCAGTATAGAACAAGCCAAGGCACGTGCTGAATCCTCAGAACATCAATACGCCAAGGCCCGATGTTTCCAACCAACTTGACATCCTAGCCAGAAACCAGGAACCAAATTACCGACATCTGACTGGCAATCAGATGGACCTCTCCAATGATTCGATTGATCACCGAGTCATCTACCCTCTAATTAGACCCACTTGGCTGGCAACCAGGTGCATATTGCATTTTTCTCCATCCCAACTCCAAGCATCACGCTCGTATCTCTGACGGGCGGCTAACTCTGCATCATACTGGCATCCACCCCAAATTTTCGGTTGGCTACCGAAGTGATTACCGACGATGTCGAGGCACATCAACTCTCAGTGGGAGCCAGGCCATGATATCTTGATCAGGTGATCAAGATGTCAGCCACGTACTCTATGCCAACGGATGAGTATAACCTCGATGTGCGAGACTGCCAGAGTGGTTCTGTCTCAAGCGTCACCCGCGCACCTCAATAACGCCCTTTACAGTCAGGCGTTAGACTGTTATCAGGAACAATAATCAGGGACATGATGATAACAGATAGAATGGCCGATATTACCGTCGCCGACTGGTATCGAGTCATTCACCCGTTCTCAGGAAAACGACCAACCCAAAAATTCCCAGAAACGAGCCTTAAAACCAACCACATTGAACTTTCTTTCCTGAAGCTCAGACCTGAATAGGGTCTTTGTGAATCTCTCCAAGTCATCAGAATCCAAACAGGATCCTAACTCAGGTTCCTTGTATCCTCAAATCCCAAATTCCTCATAATTTCCTCATATTATCAACTAAAGTGGCAAGAATTCAAGTTCCTCACATCAAAACCCGAAAATCGAGATAACTTCCAGCAATCAAGGGTCCAAACCAAATAGAGAATACCAGGCCAACATCAATTGAAGGGCATCAAGCCAAAACCTCTACAAAGGCAACAACCCAACATCTACCAAGGCAACTCCAAAACCAAGAGCATGGAACCAACTGTCCTGCGATCAAATCTATTGATATGTCAGAAAACAACAAAAAAAGAGAAATAACCCCAAAACTAAAAAAGAAAAGAAGAATAACCCTAAAAACAACAAAAAACTAAAAAACCTCAAAACACCAAAAATAGAAATAAGTCTTTTAGCCACCCCGTAAACGCTAATTGTGTTAGACAATTCCCTAGCTGTTCAAAGACATAGAATCCACCGATATCCCTTTGAGTTTCCAGATCTAGAGGTTCTCTCGACCATGTCAGAGGTAATTAACAGTAGGGGCTTGCGCCTACTGGAATAACTGACGAACCCCCCAAATAATAAACTCTCGTGGGAAGCATTAAGGTCGTACAGTTGTCTCACCCGTAAAGGAGACGGCCGTATCGTGACCTTAAGGCCCGCGAGAGGTATCTGATCCGTATGCTTTTTCCGCCCTCAGTCCGCCATAAACGGGCACCGTCGCCCATCAACACCGGGAGGGCGCCGAAAGGTGCGAGACAGTGTGTATTTGAAAAGAAAATGGTAACATATAATTGTAGAAATTTTGAAGAGGATCAAGTGCATTTATCTAGAAAACTAACATCGGATTGTCCATGAAGAAAAACAGGCAAAGTTTTCAAAGAGTTGCATATGGATTTGGGCAACTCATCACAGTAGTTATCAGGTTTCTCCCTCTCTCCTTTTTTTTTCTCCAAATTAACTCTTTTCTGATAAGCTTTCAAAATTACATGTAGCTTTTCGTTTTTTATTTTTAATTATTTTCTTTATCTTCTAGGTTAGAGATAGGCCAGGAGTAACATGACTGATTTGAGCATTCTAAAAAACAATTACAGTTTGTAACTTCGATTAAGAATGAATTCAGCCATAGGTTTCATATTGCTTAGTAGTACTGAATGGTTTGAAGGAAGAAGGTTCCACACTAAGCACAACACTATGTTTATTTTACATTTTTCCATAAAGTAAGTTCTTTAGTATGGATATCAAGGATCAAGAGGGTCTTTCTTCACTCCTTTGATAGGAAGAGAGTTTCTCTGCAATGGCTCCTTTGATGCTTATCCAGATGGAGATCTTTGACTGTTTATTTTTCAATTTTTCAGGGCAAAGTAGTCATTTACTGCTATCTATCACAATCAAACACCTGGACCACAAAAGTGTGGCTAAACGGCCACTCTTGCAAGTAAACATATTTAAGTTGGCAAATAAGCTTTCACAACAAGTGAAGTTGCTGGCCTCAGTACATATAATTTCTGCAATTGGTGATCTGGTGAGGCACATGCGCAAGTGCATGCAATGTCCAATAGAGGTATCGGAAGATGATGACAGCATGCCAAACTCAGCTCTTCATTCAGCCTTGGAGGCATGCCTTTTGCATCGACTAACCGAGAAGGTTGTGCAATATTATATATATTTTTTTTTCTTATTTCGTCTTGGGGAAGTGATAATTAGTTATAGCAAAGAGATTTACATGTTGATAGAATGATATTGTTTGCAATATTCGAATGATATTGTTTCCTGTTAGTGACTTGAGGAGGAGCAAGAAATCGTGCACATTTTTATATCTCTGAAATGCTTATCTTAATTAACATGGACAGGTAGGTGATGTAGGGCCTATTCTTGATATGCTAGAGATTGTGCAATTTTATATATATATTGCTATTAAAATATATGTAAATATAAGTTTGCGGTGTTCCATTATTTTGGATAGAATATTTCCTTTGGGATTAATTTTCTCTTCATACAAATGAATAGAACGAGGTTTTTTTTTTACAATACACCCTGATTGTGTGTAACAAAATTGTGTTAATTGTGGTTCAAACAATTCAAAAGGTCAATCATATTATTCTTAAAAACACTATTAACACTGGACAGATTTGTGGGACCCAGCTTTGAAGAGCCTGGCGATGAAGATGATGCCTGACAGTGAACTGCTGCCAGCGCAGTTGACCACAGGGAGGATCCGGTTGAATGATGATCGCTGCAGGGTTTACTGATTGTGTGTATGGGAGACATGGAGCTTGCTTCTAAACTATTGTTTTTGCCTCTGTGCTGGGTGTATTTTTTTCTTTTTAAGTGTCAACTTTGTGTTTTGTGGCTTTGATTATTGGTTACTGGATAATAATTAATGGCTGCACTGGTATTGTAGACGTTGATACGTATGGGGTTTTTTAAAGTTGTGATTGTGCTGGCGTTGAACGCTTAAGTAGCTGGGTTGTAATTACTTTTCTCATTTTGAAATGGAAAAGTAGTGGGAGTCTCTCACTGGTTTAGAAAAAAAAAAGTATTAACTCTATTCAGAGATTCATGTACTTTTTCCTATTTATATAATTATATTGACATTTGTTTTTTGAATCTCACAAAGTAAACTTATATTCAATCATATATTTGTTTACAACTCTTAGTAAGCATACTATACATAATATAAGAGAAGATCCAAGATCATAGAGCATTAATGTAGATAACATATTGAGTCAATTGCTTTTCAAGTCCTTGCCCTCATGGCCTTATCTGATTATTTGAATTTAATTAACTCTAATTGTATAACACAAATAATGACATTAATGTAGGTAACATGAAATTGGGCTAAATTAGTAAAAGTTTGCTTGATATTGTACATAACTACACACAACATTATTATATGACAAAAATATTCTTATAAAGACTATTTTAACATGAAAAAAAAGGTTTCAAATGTGCGTTTAAATTTAATTTTGAGTACGTATTAATTGTATTGTTGTTTCACAGAATATTTTTCATATCATTTTTTGTTCACAATCGATTATATTTAGTTCCAAATGCTCTAAAATGTCCTTTCAAAAAATTACATTTCCTCCTTTTCAGCCATTCTATTTTTTCTTATATTTCTCTTACATTTTTCTATTCACCACATTTGCAGGTGTTAAAATCTTTCACTTCTTCCTCCATCCAACAACATTTCAATGATTACACCCGACGTAGATATCGAAAATGACGACTATTTTGGGGATAACGAGGACAACTTCTCTGACGATGAGTCTATTCATAGCTTTGAAGACTTAGAAATATAATTTTTTTAAAAAATTTCTTGCCCATTAATATTTTTTTATCTTATTCTCTATCATTTTCTAATTCTATTTGTTTTAATGTCCTTTTTACTTATGTTCAATTTAATTATTCGTTTAGCCATTATTTTTCTCTTTTTTTTTATTTCTTCAATTTAACCCGTTCACCTTTTTTTCCAAGTTTTTTTTTCCGTAATAAGACCTTATTATTACGTATATTAACAGGTTAACGTATTTCTTCGTCTTTTTCATTGGTAATATGTACCGCATATATCGAGCGAAGCTCGATTTTCCCACCTAGTGATTAATAATGAATGAAGGACACACTGTTAGAAAGTGTGCTAATTTTCATTTTTATGCTAATTACCAACTAATTAAGCCAAGAAAACAAAGCACAAAAACGGATCTACTACAAAAGCTCATTCGACACAAAGAGAAAGGTGGAATTTGTACCTCCCGCGAAATCGTATTCGCGGGGCTCGATCCTACGGCATGGGAATCGATGGGGTGCTCTCCTTCGCCTCCTAATCGCGCGCCTCGAGTCCACTAAGGAATTAACCACCTTCTCAACTAATTATGCTAGTAATTAGGAGAAATGAGACTAATTCCTAAGCTTTCCCTCTTCTAGTTAATTCTCCAATTAATTTTAGGTGGGAAGCTTGCTCAACACATGAGCTAGATGGTGGATTAGAGAAGAGAGAAGAGGAAGAAAAATTCTGAAAATTTTTCCTCTCTTTGATTGGGTTCGGCCAAGGGAAGAGGAGAGAGAGAGGTGTGGAGGCTAGGGTTTGCTTCCAAAGAACACCCCTTTATATAGGCCACTCAACTAGCTCTCATCCAAAATTGCATGGACAAAAATGCCCCTTGCCCTAGCCGCACCTACCAACCTCTTGGTTGGGTTGGGCCTCAAGTTTAGTTGAGCCCAATACTCTTCCATTTAATTGCACCTTACATTGGACATTAAATTAACCAATTAATTTAAAGCCCAATTAGCTCAAATAATTAAATGTGTTGATTATAATTAATTATTAACTACTTAATAATTAATATGAAATTAGTCAATGCATTAAATTATTTCTATATGATCTATTTGACTTAATTAATCATAACGGTCCATAACGGCATACGATTAATTAATCAACTTATCATATTTTGCAAAACTAATTGTTGCAAATAAATAATTAATGCACGTGTGGTTAAACACCTTATTATGTGTGACCCTTTGAGGATTTATGCTATGTTGGCCATGGAATTAAATCGTTATTTAAATCCAATAATCATAAGCGGTATCGAGCAACACGTTATGACTCCCAATTCGCATAAATAGTGTACTGCTACAATATTTCAATCCTGCATAAGAGAATAATTAGTTTCTCTATTTTGATTCTTATGTCTCACGATATCATCGTATAATCCAAGATAGGAATGTGTCATTCTTGCAGATTATACGTTTCTTGATCTAGAGATAATTGTATAAAGTTGCATGCAAACAATCTATCTCCATCAAGGGACCCAAACAGATATCGTCACTCACTAAGTGAATTAATGAGGGACATACGGTTTTCTTGATGATTAACTTTTCCCCGCACAATTCAAGAGAACATAAATAAAGTCCGTATAGCAGCTCTTATCGAGAATCAGCGGTAGACGATATTTATTGAACCTATCCTCATGTGGAAAAGATAAACATCTCAAACTTAGAACCAAAATCATAACGAAATAAACAATGACACATAACACAATCCATATGTTTATTTCGATGGGTCAAGTCCTGTGCTATGTTCCACAACATACACATATGCAATTAAGTTGCTAACTCTTTACCTATGATTAGTAGAACTTAATCATCACTTAACTTGCATACTAATCTTATAAGATAATTAATGTTCCTTGTTAATTATCAAGATTATGGACCGTTTAGATTTATTATTCTCATTCTAAAGAATGATCCACAGAGATCTACTATTCAGATCCTCAACCTGAATAATCTGTCAATAATAAACCTAGGAACAGATGATAAAATATCATCCAATACATAAACTAATAATTAAGTCATTAAATTATTGACTTCTAGGACATAACTCTAACACACACAACATAGTTGTAGTGCGTGTGTCCAGCATCCGGATCGATAACCAATGACTCCTTGTCTCATCTAATCCGAAGAAGAAATGAGTAAAGCCGAATCTTTGAGTTCGGATACATAAAATGTTGGGACTAAAATAGTTTCATTTGACTATGCAAATGTAGTATATAAAATTAAATTTGATTGCCAAGAGTCATTTCGTCTTCTTCCGATAGCCTTTCAAAAATGGCCAAATCAGCATTTTATTCTTGAAGGCCAAAGGAGGATCGGTTTCAGTTTCCTCCATCATCTCAATGTTCATTTTTTTTTAATCATGACTTTAACTTATTTTTATTTAATTTTTTTAAATTTCAACTTTGCCAATAACTATATATACTAGGTCCCGTCCACTTATCGCTAGCTTTTTTACGAATCCGCTCTCAATACTGAGTTAGTGACTTGTAACTATCAATGATAGACTTCTCATTAGCAGGTGAGCTAAATATGTGCTCTTCTCATTTCAACTTGATTACATTTTTCATGACATGCATCATTCGAATTGTATTTTTTACCTAATTACTGTCATGCAAATTTTACGTACTAGAGAAACAAACAGTTTTTAACTTTATTAAATTGTAAAATTGTCATTTTAACTTGCATGAGAGCACTTACAATCAATGAATGTAATTACAAACAGTGAATTATTTGGCATGAATAATCGTGTAATATGTGTTGTCGTTATAATAGAACCAATAGACATCAAATAATATCGAGTACATTTTTTTTAAACAATGGCATTAGAAAATCATATGAAATACACAATTTATATATCTTCTGCTCAGTGAAAAAAAAAATTAACTGCGTTCCCTATAATAAAAAAAAGACGAAATCACTGGTCATTTATACTGGACTCTCACACTTTAACTTTGAATTTTCAGTAAAAGTTGTTGAAAATATAAACAATTTTTTAATTAAATCAACAAATAATATAACTGAATCTGACTTGATCATTCATAAATATGTGATACTCCAATCAAGTATTAAGTACTATTTAATAATTGAATCTGTGGTCAGTATATTCAAACCGTTAGAAAACTTTTTTTTATATATATTTATACCTTTAAAATTTTAAAATAAAACGTAATATCTAAAGTTTGGACCTTTTCATTCTTAAAAAATAAACGTGCTGTGTAAAATCTTTTTAAATTAGAAGCTTAGTTTTATAATTTATAATAGATCAAGATGTCAGAAAAAATTAATCTATATTAATTCTGATGCTTAATTTCTAAGATATATGATAGATTAATTTCCCCAGGATTATTTTAACCATCTCAATATCTAGGGTATCATTATGTACAACGATATGAAATTTCTGTTTTGTAAACGGACTAAAACTAATCGAAAAGTTCCAGTTCTCAAATATGGCCTAAAAGCATAGTCAAACCTGCTACTGAAAGAAATTGCTTCCAAAGTCAAAACTCAAAAGTAGAGAGAACAGGACTAGGGCCCACAACAGTATACCGTGTGAAGTTTTCCGTGGACGTTCGGTCCAAACGGAACGAAATTTCATTACGTACGTTTCAGGAACTTACGGTAAACGGAATGCGTTTCATCATTCGTTTGGATGAAATACAATGCAAATATATAAATTCCGTTCAAACGGAACAGTTAAAACCCGTTTGATATATATGCAAACATATCTTCTTAATTATAGTAACTCATGATATCATTTACCTATATGTGCAAACATTTGAATAAACCTAGAATCCTCCCGTGGAAATCACTATTATATTTTCTCTTGTATCTCTCGTTAATTCCACCTCAAATTGTGAGTGAGAGTGTGAGTGAGAGAGAGAGGAAGGTTGATAGCTTGATGATCTCCATGTACTTGTAAGATAACTCTTGATTTAGTGGATTTGCACCGATCGCTCCCGTGGTTTTTCCCTTTCGGGTTTCCACGTAAAATCTTGTGTCTCTTCTTTATTTTCTTGTGCTTGATTGTGCTATTGTTGTTTGGCTCTCAAGTGGTACCATCATAGCTTTGTTCTTGCGGGTTTGTTTTATGCCCGTCACGTGTTTGTCGAAATTACTACCTCCTTGTTTACTTGGTTTCCGCTGTGTCTAGACACCTGAGAGCGTGTCCCAACAGCCATAGTGCGTCAAAGATCTTACATCAGCAACGGGGGGAGGTCCTATGTATGTATAATCATTCTAGTTATATTGTAGCAGAACTGCAGAAGTATAACATCCACGGGGCTAAGGACGGGTATAGGTGTCTGCACATGTGGGCAAGGATCCATATATAATAGTTTAGTACTCTTTTTCGAATCTTATAGCCTATATATTTTTCCATACAGACATACAACATTTATGCTGCAGCCTAAGGTAATACTTCATTACTGTAGTTATAAACTTATAATACATCATTAGCCTCAAAAAACCTAAGTTTTGCTAATGTGTTTTCTATAAAAATCATAGCCTGGCCTGCCAAGAAAAATGGCAATTGTGTATAGTTCTTTCAGATATTTAGTAACAACATAAATTTTTAATATTAACCCAGCATAACTTCTATGCTAACAAAACACGATACTACTGTAATGAAAGATAATGTTCAATAACTACACTTTACGATTATTCCTTTTTTTACAAGCTATCATAATCAAATTTACAGCAGTAAATTATACTGTAGCAGGCACAAATTTTTTTTCGTAACAATTAGATCCTTTTTAACGTTCAGATCATATATGCTGTCATGCTATTTAGATTATGATGTAATAAACATATAACATTGTGTTGTCACAGATATAGCCCTTGTTAAAATATTGAATGTCTTGATGATATTCTGATAAGCAAAATAACATTTGGAAATATAAAAGGCAACTAAACTACAGATTACTGACTGATAGGAGTTGCGTACCCCTGGGCACCCCTATATGCTTCATAAAGGAAATAACATTTACAAAATGGAACAAATATATTATTGATGCTTGCATACTTCAAATCTCCAAAAAGTTATCTCATTCACCCAAAAAGGCTAAGAAAAGCTTACCCAACTCATTATCAAAAGCAAGACAATATGCCTTAAGTTCTCGATCAGTCTCTCTATTCATCCTCTGGCCAATTAGAAATGCTGCCAGCAGAGCCTCTCTTACTTTCTTCCTCTCCTTTTCACTCTCTTTTTCAAGAGGAAGCACATCCCTCAGCACCCCTTGCACCTCCTCATACCCTAGGTGAGCCCCAGCCAAAATCTGATCAAAATAAGGCGTATGTGGGTTTAGGTTTTCAGTAAGAGACAAGACAGGGAAGAGTTAAGGAGGCTCTCCCAAAAAAGTTTCAAGTAGATATACTCAAACTTTAATTTGGAAAACACCAATCCACTTTCGGCTCGTGTCTTCACTGAATCTAGAAAGTCACACGGGAATAAAGTCACAGAGGACAAAGTTGAAAGAACAAAGGATTTGAATGGTCTAGTATATGAAAGAAGGCAGGCCATAGTTCAGATTAAAGAACAAAGAAATTTGAGTAAAAAATGCCATACTAGATGGAGTTTGACATTTCTACTTAGTGACCAGATATAATTATATTTGTTTTTCGTTCAAACTGTCAGCTAGATTATATATCTTTTATCAGGTGCTTTTATGCAAATAACACTGACATTTTTGTCATACCTTCACTAATCACAAACATTTCTAAAATTTGCGTCTAGTAACAAATTAGCTTTAAGTATTTGCAACACCATCCAACTGTATATGTAATTAGAAATGTAAAACTCCAGACAAATACTGTTTTACCTTAAAAAAACTAATGATGTTATTCTTTTCAAGTTAAACTACAACAAAGAAAAAAAAAAACAACATGGGCTGCAGAGATGTATATAATTGAAAGACATAAGTAAGTCTAGCCAGAAACTGAGCACAATACAATCCTTTCTTGAGTGGAGCTTAATTTTTATAGTAGAACACTAGCTACAAAATTTGAAACAAAAAAGGAATATCTTAAGGAAATCTGTATACCTCTCTAAGAGCCCCAACCAGCCGCATCTCACCAGGGCCTCCATTGCCGCCAGAGTACACAGGCCCAAGTGAACTGCCCATTATTGTCCCCTCAGGATCAGCAAGGAAAATGATCTCAGGAGGAAGAGAGTTTGCCAGCTCAGGCCAGAAGGCCTGCATGGCGGCACGCTCCCCTGAGCTCCACTGGGTTGCCTCAGGGAAGGCGTTGGCCCGAATCGTCATGCCGGCAAAGAATGCACCCAGCTGAGCCTGAGAGACTGGCTCCTCTCCTTTAAGCTCTCCCCTTGCTTGCAAAAGGAATTATAAAAGAGTGGATATATAAAAGACTGAACAGTACAGCGCATGAAAAAAAAAAAACCAAAAATAGCAAATCAAAAGTAATAGCTGCTGGGCTGCTAGATGTGGATAAGGAACAACCAGGATCCTTCCAATTTTGGCAAGGTAGTCCTCATATTTAGAAATATTGCATAATGTGAGGTTTAGCTTGATAACATAATAGTCGGATCTAGTACCTGTTTGTACCAGTCAGCTTTATACAAGTCACTATCAAAGTAATCATGAGGTACTGAAAGCTAAGCTAATTTTGTATACTGGTAAATAATCAGAGAATAAGCAATTTTTGTATACTGGTAAAGGCTGGCCTAGTACATACACAGGTTGCTACTATGCATAAACCCAGGTTTGACATTACCAGCATGTCATGGCACATTTCTTTACAAACCAATCATGTCAGGAACAGCTCCAGTTCTGGTACTTAACTCTAAGCTCAACGCTACAAAGACTAGCTTCAGTTCACACTCAAAACAAATGCACACAAAAGAATCAAAATAAACATCAGAAAATATATATATATATATATATATATATATATATATATATATATATATATATATATATATATATATATCTTTCTGACAACGCAACACACCACACCTGATCTAATGATAGTATCAAGAACAGCCATGATTTGCGCCTGATCCAACGGCCGGGTCTGCTCGGGGCCAGTGCAAACTCTCTGCTGCGCGTCGAGCACCGTCCGATTAGGCGTGGGTATATCCAACGGTCGGTAGGAGGTAGAGAGCGTGGGGTTTTTGGTCGCCTCAGTTCCCAAAATACCCTTCATGTCTATCGCCGATTTGACAACCAAATTAGTTCTTTTGGGTCGGGAATGGAGACGCGGCGACCTGGGGTTACCATAACGGATAGGTTTTGCGAGAGAATTCATGGCGGGTTGAAGAGAGAGAGAGAAGGGAAGCGGGTTTGAGATGGGCTATAGTGAGCGTGAAGAGGTGGAATTGGAATTTGATAGGAGCTTTTTGACCCTGATACTCACTGACGTGTGGGGTATTAGTTGGGTTTGACTTTGCTTCACTGTTTGTGAGGATGAAGCCGGGTTTGCTGTGGCTGCCCGATGAAGTAACTCCGTGTGGCATGTCACTGACAAGCTGATAATTTGCACAACCCAAAAAAAAAAAAAAGTGGGTATGCATGACGGGTCTGACGTTAGATTCTCATAAGCATTTTTGCAATAAATTGATAAAATATAATGATAATGTAGGGTAATATAATAGTACATGTTAGCTCATGTTAATACAAAAATATATTTTTCATTGCCTGAATCTCATACAAGGTTAATCGATCCTTGCGATAAGTTTTTAGAAACCAATACGCAATCCAATAGACAATATAACTACCAATAAAATTTCCAGCTGTACACTTTACCCCAATTTAAAAAAAAATTATATCGTCAAATAATTACATACTAAATGTTTCTTTTTAATATTTGTATACCCCTCCCCCCTTCCTTTCTATGAATAAAGTTCTTCAAAAGCTATCATGAAAATTATGTCCGAGCTTCGCTTCATTTTACTGGATGATATGATGCAGGAAACCACCTCTCTAAGAGATAATACTTGAGTTTGATTAATAGAGGAAGTACAGCATAGCATGGTATTTGCATCAACGCCACCAAGAGATACCTGAAAAAAATGTATCATTCATTGTTAAAATTTATAATGTAGCATCTTATAATTTTTTTTTTTTTTTACTTTCTTGTTTGCCCCCAATTTTCCTTGTTAGTTGTCATGAACGTTCTTTTTTGACATAGTTACATGAACAATTTTGTACTAAAGCACTCTAGTAGTAGAAGTGGAACAGAAAACTTGGTTGCATTTTTTTACCTACCTTGTTCTCAAAAAAAGAAAGAAGCCTTTCTAGATTATATAACTAACTATAAAGCTTATAAAACATGATTCTAAAATAAGAAAAATAGATTACCACAATGGGGCACGACTGGATGACAAGTCTAGAAACGGGTAAGGCCACCTGCAGTAAAAGAACACAAAGCATTAGTATAGTTGCAACTTTTTATTTTCTACCTTCAAAAAAAACCTTTTTATTTTCAATAAATTTTCTGTAACAAAAACTAAAAAAATTTATATACCATATAGGGACACATGCATGGATGATCCACTGGAAAATGACATATATTGATGTCCAAATAAAGAAATAGGCAATGCGAAACCAGGGAAACCTCTACAAAAGATAAAACAAATAAATCAGTGATTAACAATTTTGTAGTAAAGAATGCCGACTAAATTACTACAGGTGTGTTTGGTATCATGTTTGAATAAGTCTTATTCCGAATAAGGCTTATTCATGATGAAACCAAACGCGTCCGGAATAAGTCTTATTCGAATAAGGACTTATTCAATCCCTTTTCTAATTCCATCTTATAGATGATATTAGAATAACGGGTTGAATAAACCCTTACGAATAAGGCTTATTGCGGACGCGTTTGGTTTCATCCCAAATAAGCCTTATTCGGAATAAGACTTGTTCAACATGATACCAAGGAGAATATAGTCATTTCCCCTTGTGTAAAAATTGAAAAGCTCAAAAAATTAAATAGAAAGGTTACCAAGCTACTTAAAGCAGTATCACCAAGGAGAAAGACTGCATTGACTGAATGCATTCCAACAAGCAACTAAAATAACAAAAAGGAATTGCAGCAGGTGTTAATACATCAGCAGTAAAGTAAATTATATTGAACTGTTAAGAAGAATATATCAATCGAGTATTATGCTTAAGATTGTAAAATGACTATAGAAACAGAGTAAGAATTACTTACGAAATTGAGGTCATAATCTCGGATGGTAAGAAATGGAAATATTATGAACCAAAACACGCAGTCTGTCAGCATCACAGCACCAGCGTTTGTCTAATTAAATAAGATACAGAAATCAGATAAATGAATGAGCACCTTCAAAACAGAGTATACCATCTTATGTGCATAATACACAAACCTAAGTATCTTTTATGTCAATTGTTCATTGTTTATTTCATTATACTTTTGTGTCGCATAATGCATCAATTTTTAACAGCATCAAACATGTAAAACAAGAATTCAAATGAGTGCAGTGCTCAGCATTTTGATATGTATATGCAAATGTCTCCTTGATACAGTGTAGAAGTCTAATAGCAGTTTAGTAATTTACAATTCTGCGACTAGAGTTATATAATAATAAATCAAGCATAGAATAAATTTATAAGAAATGATACCCAATTTTCCTACGTATATCACCTATTAGGCTTACCTGATAAATCACCTGAAAAAGATAACCCCAAAATCCAGCAATCTCTCTTTCTTCATGTAATCCAGGTGAATTCGCCATTTTGTTCATATGGGAATTTGGATTTGAATTTAAGCTTCTTCCCGTAGAAGGAAGATACATTCCCCTCTCTAGCTCTGACCTCAAGAAATCAGCACCATCTCCTTGTTCCTTGCTCAGGTATTGGTGACATCCATAAATGGAAAGCAACGAACCAAGCTGCATCAATAACACATTTATTAGGGACTTTTATGATAAAACATATATATTGATTAATTAATTTTTTAAAAGGAACTTACCCCAAAATAACATGTGACGAGAACAAAAGTCCACCTGTACAAGAAAAAACATGACAAAATAACAAATTAGCAATTAGAGAATATAGATAGAATGATAGAGATTTGGCAAAGTTATCTTATTATATTCTCCACCCCCAACTCATTGAAATTCTTATAAACTAACCAGGAATCAAAATTATATAAACCAAGTATTGGATTTTCATTCTTGTCAAGAACCAGTATGTCATGTTACTGCCACTCATTTAAAATCTTTTGGCACAATCTTTTGGCATCAGTAAAAAAGAGTTGATGAATTGTCCTGTATAAGGTCATGTGAACATGAGCCGTGAAAATTTGATGTCAAATTTATTCAGTAAGTACATTTTTTTTTATGATATCATTATCCACAAGTTCATCAACACCAAAGTTGAAAATTTGTGTAATAATCCCAATAATCAATAGAAACCAAAATAATACAGCTGAATAGGGTCCCCTACTATAGATCAAGGTCACATGCAAACTGTACACATTTAATATCAACAACTAGGCAACACTAATAACACAAAAAGAATTGGCTAATGACAAAGTGACATGTTAACTGTTGTAAGATTTGGCAACCACAGCAAGTAATAGGGTTTTGTTACATAAAATTGTGAAAATTTCATCCAATAAAGGACGATGCATACATGATACATCCAATATGACACAGTAAATTCCATGTATACCACCGACAGATGAAAATTTCATTCATTACTCTGCTCTTCCGATTTCCTAAAACGCTCCCATTTTGGTTATTTCTTTCCCCCAAAGCTACCAAGCAGATATGTTTCCTTAATTGCACAAAATTATTACTGATACAATCTCCTACATTTGACAAAAAAGCTATTTCTCATGGTGTACTTTTAATGGCCCATCCTGCTGCTAGAGAAAACACAAAGGACAGCCATATAACTTCACTCAAACTAAAACAAAACTGTAATTTGAGATGAGAATGTATTAACTCACTGAGTATAATAAAAAAATTTTCTTCCTCCATCAACTATAATGATCGCAATAAGCAACCCCAGTAGAACAAAAAAGGAGACAAGCCGAAAAGCTAGAAGCCAGGCCGGGTGTATCTCCTTCAAGCATGGCCGCCACGCCTCGTCATCATATAACAGGCCTTCTCGCTGTTTCTCTGTCGAGCGGGGCCGGTGACCAGGCCCTTCGTATCGCCATATCAGAATCGAGGACACAACCATGCAAGCAAGACCCCAGATTAAGCATAACAGGACCCTCCAATTCAGCCAGTAACTGGCGGAGGTTGTTCCCACTGCCATTGTGGGTTCCCAAGATGTGCTTGCAGGCATTGAAGAAGAATTTTCTTTTCTTTTTTACTCCTACTATGATTTTGAATGTTGATCTTTTGAACAGAATGAAATGAAGAGTGCTTGTGGAGTATGTTAACTGAAACAGAGTGCGTAGGGCTAATTTGGGAAATTGGAGGAAGGTATGAAGATTCAATCTCCCAAATTGCCTTCTTTGAACACAAGTTGACAGGAAAAAGATGCAAAAGAGCAAATGTATGAACAGTTGGTACAGAGAAAGTGGTGTATTATGGGGGAGGGAAGACTTGTGAAGAGAGAAGAGAGATGAAAATTGAAAGAGGGAGGTTTAATATGCGTGAAAAAAATTGGCAAAATAAGAAACTTAAACCAGAAAAGAACCCCAGATTGTGAAAACCGACAAACCTAGTCTTTTTTTCTCAGAAAAGATTCTTTGACTACTAACAATCATGAAATGGTGACAAGGGTAGAAGTGTGAAAGCTGAAAATAAACTCAGAGGCGGTTTGTTAGACAACTCATTTTGCATGCAACTACACACTGCACTTGTGCAAAAATGTAACTCATCGGCTTAGAAGTTCATAACTTCATACTATTTATTGATAAGTTCTTTCCTGATATTTGATTTTTTTTTTAAGAAAAATAGAGGTCAAGCCCCTATCTTAAATAGTTAAATTTAAAATAAAAAATTGCAAAATTACAAATTTAGCAGGAAGCTAAATTAAGCAAAAAGCTAAAACAAGACAAAATAGAAAAAACAAAAAAAAAAGAAAAAGAAGAGCAGAGTAAAAACCAATACAGCCATCAAGGATCAAAATAACAAACACTTAATTCAAGATAAGGGTTCAATGAGAGAGAGAAAGGTACCATCGATTTCAGAGGAGAAAACGGAATATGGAGAGCGGGATCCCGAGCAGTGATTAACTGGTAAGCCTTTTGAAGCATTTTCTGATTTTGCCTTTGTTGTCATAGACAGGGCCCCTTCCTCCCCCTAAACATACAATGATGCATAGTCAACTGTACATCCAACACCAGTACCATACACTGCTATTCTTTTATTTCTCTTAAACTTTTTTTTTAAAGATCTATTTAATATCCCTATTCAGGTATTGGGGCAGGTAGGGAGAGTGTGGGAATTGCAAGGTCAAACAACCAACACAAAGTACACATGATGACCTGAGTTTATAGCTAGAGAAGTGCAACTTAGGCTCCGTTTGGATGTATTGAGAATAAGGTAGGAAGAAGGAAGAAAGGAAGAAATTTATTGAGAAGGGGTAAATTTATTGGAAAGTGTGTAACTTTTGTGAAGAGTTTGGATGGTTAAAAATAAATTTATTGGTAAAAAGTGATTATTCCTTATTCCTTATTCCGGAAAAAAGCCATCCAAACGGAGCCTTATATCTCTCATGATCTGAGTTACCACGGTACTCCATATGTGGAAGAGTACCGGTATCGGGTACGGGCACGCCTCCGGTACGGCATGGGTACGAACCGGATACGCCACGTGGCGTACCAACTGTCAGTACGCGTACCGAGTCACTTGTGTGAAGGTTGTCATGCTTAAGAAAATTTGTGGACGAAGTTCCGACCACATAAAATCAAATACATATGACTCTTCAACATGTGTGTGACTATGGTAGTATGGTACCGATTGAAAAAACAGTTGTAGCTACTGGTCGGCGAAATGGATTTTGGAATTTATTGACATTCTCCAAAAAAAGATATAATCCCAATGTTAAAAGACGTTCAATAACTTATTGGGTACTGTACGAAGTATTTGAAACACGGGAAAAATAATACCAGGATCCCATGCGCTGTATGGCCCAAAGGTGCCACGTTTTCTATTTTTCTGGCCACCTTGCTATATATAAACTTTCTTAGGCTCCGTTTGGATGCATTGAGAATAAGGTAGGAAGAAAGAAGAAAGGAAGAAATTTATTGGGAAGGGGTAAATTTATTGGAAAGTGTGTAACTTTTGTGAAGAGTTTGGATGGTTAGAAATAAATTTATTGGTAAAAAGTGATTATTCCTTATTCCTTATTCCGGGAAGAAGTCATCCAAACGGAGCCTTAGAACAGTATTCAAACCTATTGTGGGACTTAGGAGGCGAAGCAAACCGGACAAAATTTCATCCACTCATAATTTTGCTCTCCATTCCTCATTCTATGGATGTGTCCATTTCATAATTTCAGAAAATACATATTACGTTTTAAACAATTGTTTGAAGGCTTTTAAATAATTATTTGGCTATGAAAATTTATATACTTGCTTACATATATATGACAAATTCAGTGATGTAAAATTTCTAATTATAGACTTATTAAATATTTTAGAATTTTTTTTGAATCCCATAAAATCTAATCTATATAATAGTTTAGTTTTTTAATTGTTTTAAGACCTTTAAAAATTCATTTGGCTATGAAAATTTATGCGCTAAATCACAGATATATAAAAAATCTTAGTGATATAAAAGTTTATAATCATATACTCATAAAAAATTTATTACATAAGTAAAATCATATTTAAAATTTTTAAATAGCTTCCTTCCCACGTGCCTTGACAAAGTCAATAAATGAAAAAAGAAAATGAGTCTCGACTTCTCAGGGATTTTAAAAATTTATGAATTTTGTAAGTAAAATATATTATTTCTTTCCCTACTCTGACAAATTGCTGAACTTTTTCTGATGTAGCCAAAGGTGGCCGTTCCTTTATGTGCTCTCTTAGCCCAACCAGTGAGAATCTACAGAACAAAGGAAAATGAAGGAAACGAATAAAAACTTTAGTTCAAGTTATAAAAACTTTAGCTGTTTCATTCAGACAACGAGACTTATTGTGAGAAAATGATATGAAATATGAATGACCCTATCAAGAAATAAACAAAGTTCTTCTCTATGTAATAAAATTCACATTATTCCAAAACAGAAATGATAGGTTGATTTGGTTATTTTCATGACGAATCAATGATGGGATTTGATAACATCTTTCGATACACAGAACGGGTGCTTCTGCTAAAAAAGGAAAGAAAGATACATTGAGCATGTCATGCTAGAAGGCGACTAAATGAACATTACCAAAAATTTATTACAAAGTAGCAAATAAAAAAAAGGAAAATAAACCATATCACATCTGACAAAGATGGCCTAGCTTCCTTTAAATTCACATAAGCAAAGCCAACACTTTCATCCTACAAAAAAAAAGGTTACGTTTTTGTTCATTTAAAAAAAAAACTAAACTAAACAACAATTAGAAATAGAGGAAATACCTCTAACAATCTCTTAGCTTGATCAGGAGATAATTGCGTATTAGCTCCCATGAATTTCAGTAATTGCCCTTCGGTTATCCCCCCCTGAATAAAACCTTTTGCGTAACTTAGACATTTCCATTATAATTGAATAACTATTGCAAGAAATGTTCGCTTGGGAAATAGACTTGGCAATACCAGTATGGCGTTTATCTTCCCAGATAATGTATTACATATTGTACTTCAGGTAGGAATATCTGAGTTAGGTTGGAGTTGTCCTTATTCATACACAAATCACTTTGAATTTTAAAGCTAAGTGTGAGGCTTTCTGTTCCTCTGGAACAACAAGATGGTAACTCCAATGTGACACTGGAGTTGAGCCAAATCTCATTTTGTTATCCCACAAGTCAACCATTAAAAGAGTCACAGCATAAACTTCCATCAGAATTCAAGAGTTTATTCCAGAAAAGCTTAAGAAAGGAGATGAAAAATATTTAAACTTACCTTGGGCGGCATCCATTCAACTCCATGGAGAAGACACAATTCCCCATAACATGCTCTGACAGCTGCTTCAAATAGTGTGCTCTTAAAAAACCGCGTATTTCCATCGTATGGCTCGCCATTGTTATGTTATGAAGCCAAATTGGGCTCGGCCCAAAGAGGCCCATACGGAAAAGAAATGAATTGAAGAGGGGGGTTACGGAGACAGAGAGAGGAGGATCGAGTCTCTCTCTCTCGTCTCCAACAGAAGCTTTCGTCTCTCTTTTTGAAGCTATCTAGGATTTTGCTATTTCTCTTGTATCTCTCGTTAATTCCACCTCAAATTGTGAGTGAGAGTGTGAGTGAGAGAGAGAGGAAGGTTGATAGCTTGATGATCTCCATGTACTTGTAAGATAACTCTTGATTTAGTGGATTTGCACCGATCGCTCCCGTGGTTTTTCCCTTTCGGGTTTCCACGTAAAATCTTGTGTCTCTTCTTTATTTTCTTGTGCTTGATTGTGCTATTGTTGTTTGGCTCTCAAGTGGTACCATCATAGCTTTGTTCTTGCGGGTTTGTTTTATGCCCGTCACGTGTTTGTCGAAATTACTACCTCCTTGTTTACTTGGTTTCCGCTGTGTCTAGACACCTGAGAGCGTGTCCCAACAACTGGTATCAGAGCGTGTTGGCTCGTTGGTGTCAAGAATAGGAGTTTGAGACTTGGATTGGTGTAGGTCTAAGTTCTTGTGTATTTCGGTGGTTACACGTGTAGTGGTGATAGAATGGAAAAAGCTATGGAATTTGAGAAGTTGAATGATAGCAATTGGCCAATTTGGAAAATGCTAATGCAAGATTACTTGGTGGTAAGGAATTTGGATTTACCATTGATGAGACCGGGTGCACAACCTATTCATATGGAGGATCATGAATGGGAGTTGCTTGATCGGAAGTGTTTGGCGGCTATAAGGCCGTGTATTTCACCATCTATCTTGTTTGATGTCTACCAATGTAAGACCGCTCATGAGCTTTGGACCACATTGGAGCGATCATATGAGCAACCTTCGGGTGTAAACAAGATGCATGTTATGAAGCGGTTATTTCTCTTGAAAATGAAGGATGGCATTTCAATGAGAACGCATGTGAGTTCAACTCAATTGCGGCTCAATTGAAGTCCTTGAAGGTAAACCTTGATGAAGAAGTTTTATGCTTGTTACTTTTAAGCTCTTTGCCTACAAGTTGGGATACTCTTGTGACTACCGTTGCAAACACAATGGGCAACCAATTCAAATTGAGTGATGTTGTTGCTTCATTGATGAATGAGGAAACTAGAAAGGCCACAACCCAATTGGAAACCGGGCCTAGTGAGGCATTGACGGTTGATAGGGGACGGTCGGTGACTAGGGGCAATTCCTCGGGCAAGAAGGGTGGTTCTCAAGGCAAAGGAAGATCAAAGTCTAAAGGCCGAAAATTTTCTTGTTGGCATTGCAAGAATGAAGGGCACTTGAAGAGAGATTGTCCTCTCTTGAAAGGCAAGCAAAAAGAGAAGAAGCAAGATGGTGAAGTGAGTATAGTTTCAGATGAAATTGGAGATGCGGTGACTCTAAGTGTGACAAGTTTCGAGAAGGAGAACATGGATGTTTGGGTATTGGATTCGGGTGCATCATTCCACATATGCTCGGATCGTTCTTATTTTGTCAATTACAAGGATGTAGATGGTGGGAATGTCTATCTTGGTGATAGTCGGCCATGTAAAATTCTTGGAGTTGGTGATGTTGAGCTTGAGCAAGCCAATGGAAGGCGATGTAAGTTGAGCAATGTGAGGTATGTTCCCAAGATAACCAAGAATCTTATCTCGGTGGGTCAACTTGATGATGGCGGATTTGTTGTATCTTTTGGTGAGGGATCATGGAAAGTGTCAAAGGGTTGCATGACATTGATGAAGGGACACAAAGATGGGAGTTTGTACACTCTTCATGGAGCGCCTCGAAAGGGTGTTGTTGCTATGGCAAGTGAGCATGGTGATATGCACATGTGGCACAACCGCCTTTGTCATCTTAGTGAAAGAGGTATGAAAGTGTTGCAAAATGAAAATTACATTCCTTCTTTTGATTGTTCATCTCTTGAATTTTGTGTTCATTGTGTAATGGGAAAACAAAAGAGAGTGAATTTTAAGAGGAATGAGTCCCATAGAAAGGTGAAACCATTGGAATTGATTTATTCCGATGTGTGTGGTCCATTTAATGTCAAATCCCTTGGTGGTGCTAGTTATTTTGTTACTTTCTTAGATGACTTTTCTAGGAAGTGTTGGATTTATCCCTTGTCCTCAAAAGATCAAGTTCTTGAAACCTTTAAGAACTTTAAATCTCGTGTTGAAAAAGAGAGTGAAAAATCCATTAAGTGTTTACAAACCGATAATGGTGGTGAATTTTGCTCTAATGATTTTGACAATTTTTGTGCGAGAAATGGCATTCGGAGAGTGAAGACGGTTCCATACACTCCACAAGAAAATGGGGTCATTGAGAGGATGAACCGGACCATTGTGTAGAGGATTATAAGTATGTTGTCTCACTCGGATCTTCCAAAATCATTTTGGGCCGAAGCGGCTAACACGGCGGTTTACCTCATAAACCGATCACCTAGTGTGGCATTGGACGGTGGCATACCGGAAGTCGTATGGAGTGGCAAGAAGATCTCTTATGGCCATTTACGAACTTTTGGATGTGAGGCTTATGTGAAAATTCCTAATGTCAAAAGGAATAAGCTTGATGTCAAGTCACGGAGGTGTGCATTTGTTGGCTATGGCGGTGATGATTTGAGTTATAGGGTGTGGGATCCTATTGAGAAAAAGACAATTAGAAGCCGAGATGTCATATTTCGTGAAGATGTGATGTTTATGGAAAATCATGAGAAGGAGCAAAGTGAAGAAAGACATGTGGAGGAGCATGTTGATGCTAGTATTGCACCCAAAATGCTAGCGGATCCTCAAACAAGTGGTCATGATAATGAGGATGAGAGTGAGCCGGTGGAAGCGCATGAGAATGAAGGCATTGTTGAAGAAGAGCACACTAATACCCCGATACAAGAGTTGAGGAGGTCAACTCGGATTTTAAGAGCTACACAAAGGTATTCACCTTCCTTGTATTATGCTTTGTTCACGGATGCGGGTGAACCCGAGTCATTTCATGAGGCTATAAATTGTTCGGAGAAGGCTATGTGGCTTGGAGCAATGGAGGATGAAATGAACTCGTTGCATTTAAATGAGAGTTGCGAGTTGGTTAAACTTCCTAAGGGAAAGAAGGCATTGAAAAATAGGTGGTATTTGTGTTGAAAAATGAAGCCGATAGTTCTAAACGGCATAAGGCAAGGTTAGTAGTCAAGGGCTATGGACAAAAACATGGTGTTGACTTTAATGAGATATTCTTTCCCGTTGTGAAGCATAGTTCCATAAGGGTTGTTTTGTCATTGGTGTCTAACTTAGACTTGGAGCTTGTGCAACTTGATATCAAGACGGCTTTCTTGCATGGTGACTTGGATGAGGAGATCTATATGTCACAACCGGAAGGTTTTGTTGATGAATCAAACCCTAATATTGTGTGTAGATTGAAGAAGGGGTTGTATGGTTTGAAGCAAGTCTCTCGGCAATGGTACAAGAAGTTTGATACTTTTATGCAAGAAGAAGGTTTTGAAAGAAGTGGTTATGATCATTGTGTCTACATGAAAGGAAAGGTGGGCGGCACTTTCACCTTGTTGTTACTTTATGTGGATGACATGTTGATTGCTAGTAATGATCATGATGAGATTGAGTCTCTTAAACTTGATATGTCTAAGAGGTTTGCAACCAAGGATCTTGGCGAAGCAAAGAAAATATTTGGTATGCGGATTCATAGGGATAGGGAGAGAGGCAAGCTTTGGCTAAGTCAAACGGAGTATGTTGATAAAGTCCTTGAGAGGTTTGACATGGTGAATTGCAAACCGGTGACTACACCTTTGGCCGGTCATTTTAAATTGTCTAAAAAAAATTCTCCAAAGAATGCTCAAGAGAGATTGAAGATGGAAAAGGTTCCATACTTATCGGCCGTTGGTAGCTTGATGTATGCTATGGTGTGCACACGGCCGGACATTGCACATGCAGTGGGAGTTGTCTCTCGATATATGTCTAACCCGGGATGGGAGCATTGGCAAGCAGTGAAGTGGATACTTCGGTACTTGAAAGGCACTCGTGGCTTGCGGTTATGTTATGGAGGAGATTCTAAATTAGCAATTGAAGGGTATGTTGATGCCGATCATGCGGGTTGTAGTGAGACAAGGAAGTCCACGACGGGCTTTGTCTTTACTATCGGTGGTGGAGCCGTTAGTTGGATGTCTCGACTACAAGACATTGTTGCTTTATCTTCCACGGAATCGGAGTATGTCGCATTGACCGAGGCGGTGAAAGAAATGTTTTGGTTGAAAAGGTTGCTTGCACAACTTGGGTTGAAGCAAATGGAGTATGTGGTGCATTGTGATAATCAAGGTGCCATACATCTTTCAAAGAATGCGGCATATCACTCAAGAACTAAGCACATTGATGTGCGATACCACTTCATTCGTGATGTTCTAGACCATAGGCAACTAGTCGTGAGAAAGGTTCACACGAAGGAGAATGTTGCCGATATGTTCACGAAGGTGGTGCCTCCCGACAAGGTAATATTTTGTAGGAGGCAATCCGGGTTGGTTGAGTAACTCGGGTGTGTTTGGAGCGAGGTGCAAGGTGTATGCTTGTGTGATCAAGTGGGAGTTTTGTCTTCAAGTGGGAGATTGTTATGTTATGAAGCCAAATTGGGCTCGGCCCAAAGAGGCCCATACGGAAAAGAAATGAATTGAAGAGGGGGGTTACGGAGACAGAGAGAGGAGGATCGAGTCTCTCTCTCTCTGCGTCTCCAACAGAAGCTTTCGTCTCTCTTTTTGAAGCTATCTAGGATTTTGCTATTTCTCTTGTATCTCTCGTTAATTCCACCTCAAATTGTGAGTGAGAGTGTGAGTGAGAGAGAGAGGAAGGTTGATAGCTTGATGATCTCCATGTACTTGTAAGATAACTCTTGATTTAGTGGATTTGCACCGATCGCTCCCGTGGTTTTTCCCTTTCGGGTTTCCACGTAAAATCTTGTGTCTCTTCTTTATTTTCTTGTGCTTGATTGTGCTATTGTTGTTTGGCTCTCAAGTGGTACCATCATAGCTTTGTTCTTGCGGGTTTGTTTTATGCCCGTCACGTGTTTGTCGAAATTACTACCTCCTTGTTTACTTGGTTTCCGCTGTGTCTAGACACCTGAGAGCGTGTCCCAACAGCCATAGTGCGTCAAAGATCTTACATCAGCAACGGGGGGAGGTCCTATGTATGTATAATCATTCTAGTTATATTGTAGCAGAACTGCAGAAGTATAACACCCACAGGGCTAAGGATGGGTATAGGTGTCTGCACATTTGGGTAAGGATCCATATATAATAGTTTAGTACTCTTTTTCGAGTCTTATAGCCTATATATTTTTCTATACAGACATACAACATTTATGCTGCAGCCTGAAGGTAATTCTTCATTACTGTAGTTATAAACTTATAATACATCATTAGCCTCAAAAAACCTAAGTTTTGCTAATGTGTTTTCTATAAAAATCATAGCCTGGCCTGCCAAGAAAAGGCAATTGTGTATAGTTCTTTCAGATATTTAGTAAAAACATAAATTTTTAATATTAACCCAGCATAACTTCTATGCTAACAAAACACGATACTACTGTAAGGAAAGATAATGTTCAATAACTACACTTTACAATTATTCTTTTTTTTTACAAGCTATCATAATCAAATTTACAGCAGTAAATTATACTGTAGCGGGCACAAAAATTTTTTCATAACAATTAGATCCTTTTTAATATTCAGATCATATATGCTGTCATGCTATTTAGATTATGATGTAATGTAATAAACATATAACATTGTGTTGTCACAGATATAGCCCATTTTAAAATATTGAATGTCTTGATGATATTCTGATAAGCAAAATAACATTTGGAAATATAAAAGGCAACTAAACTGCAGATTACTGACTGATAGGAGTTGCTTACCACCTGGGCACCCCATTATGCTTCATAAAGGAAATAACATTTACAAAATGGAACAAATAAATTATTGATGCTTGCATACTTCAAATCTCCAAAAAGTTATCTCATTCACCCAAAAAGGCTAAGAAAAGCTTACCCAACTCATCATCAAAAGCAAGACAATATGCCTTAAGTTCTCGATCAGTCTTTCTATTCATCCTCTGGCCAATTAGAAATGCCGCCAGCAGAGCCTCTCTTACTTTCCTCCTCTTCTTTTCACTCTCTTTTTCAAGAGGAAGCACATCCCTCAGCACCGCTTGCACCTCCTCATACCCTAGGTCAGCCCCAGCCAAAATCTGATCAAAATAAGGCGTATGTGGGTTTAGGTTTTCAGTTAGAGAAGATAGGGAAGAATTAAGGAGGCTCTCCCAAGAAAGTTTCAAGTAGATATACTCAAAGTTTAATTTGGAAAACACCAATCCACTGTCAAAGTTGAAAGAACAAAGGATTTGAATGGTCTAGTATATGAAAGAAGGCAGCCCATAGTTCAGATTAAAGAACAAAGTAATTTGAGTAAAAAATGCCATACTAGATGGAGTTTGACATTTCTACTTCGTGACCAGATATAATTATATTTGTTTTTCATGCAACCTGTCAGCTAGATTATATATCTTTTATCAGGTGCTTTATGCAAATAACAGTGACATTTTTGTCATACCTTCACTAATCACAAACATTTCTAAAATTTGCATCTGGTAACAAATTAGCTTTAAGTATTTGCAACACCATCCAACTGTATATGTAATTACTAATTAGAAATGTAAAACTCCAGATAAATAATGTTTTACCTTAAAAAATGATGTTATTCTTTTCAAGTTAAACTACAACAAAGAAAAACAAAACCAACATGGGGCTGCAGAGATGTATATAATTGAAATACATAAGTAAGTCTAGCCAGAAACTGAGCACAATACAATCCTTTCTTGAGTGGAGCTTAATTTTTATAGTACGTAGAACACTAGCTACAAAATTTGAAACAAAAAAGGAATATCTTAAGGAAATCTGTATACCTCTCTAAGAGCCCCAACCAGCCGCATCTCACCAGGGCCTCCATTGCCACCAGAGTACACAGGCCCAAGTGAACTGCCCATTATTGTACTCTCAGGATCAGCAAGGAAAATGATCTCAGGAGGAAGAGAGTGTGCCAGATCAGGCCAGAAGGCCTGCATGGCGGCACGCTCTCCTGAGATCTACTGGGTTGCCTCAGGGAAGGTGTTGGCCCGAATCGTCATGCCGGCAAAGAATGCACCCAGCTGAGCCTGAGAGACTGGCTCCTCTACAAAAGAGTGGATATATAAAAGACTGAACAGTACAGCGCATGAAAAAAAAAAAAAAACAAAACCAAAAATAGCAAATCAAAAGTAATAGCTGCTGGGCTGCTAGATGTGGATAAGATTAAGGAACAACCAGGATCCTTCCAATTTTGGCAAGGTAGTCCTCATATTTAGAAATATTGCATAATGTGAGGTTTAGCATGATAACATAATAGTCGGATCTAGTACCTGTTTCTACCGGTCAGCTTTATACAAGTCACTATCAAACTAATCATGAGGTACTGACTACTGAAAGCTAAGCTAATTTTGTATACTGGTAAATAATCAGAGAATAAGCAATTTTTGTATACTGGTAAACAAAAATATATAGCTGCTCGGCAGGCTGGCCTAGTACATACACAGGTCGCTACTATGCATAAACCCAGGTTTGACATTACCAGCATGTCATGGAACATTTCTTTACTAACCAATCATGTCAGGAACAGCTCCAGTTCTGGTACTTAACTCTAAGCTCAACACTACAAAGACTAGCTTCTGTTCACACTCAAAACAAATGCACATAAAAGAATCAAAATAAAGATCAGAATATATATATATATATATATATATATATATATATATATATATATATATATATATATCTTTCTGACAACGCAACACACCACACCTGATCTTATGATGGTATCTAGAACAGCCATGATTTGCGCCTGATCCAACGGCCGGGTCTGAATAATCTGGACCGTTAGATTCTCTTAAGCATTTTTGTATTAAATTGATAAAATAAAATACAATAATAATGTAGGGTAATATAATAGTACATGTTAGCTCATGTTAATACAAAAATATATTTTTCATTGCCTGAATTTCATACAAGCTTAATCGATCCTTGCGATAAGATTTTGGAAACCAATACGCAATCCAATAGCCAATACTACCAATAAAATTTCCAACTGTACACCTTACCCCAATTAACAAAAAAAAATTATACGTCAAATAATTACATACTAATGTTTCTTTTTAATATTTGTATACCACCTCCCCTTCCTTTCTATGAATAAAGTTCTTCAAAAGCTATCATGAAAATTATGTCCGAGCTTCACTTCATTTTACTGGATGATATGATGCAGGAAACCACCTCTCTAAGAGATAATACTTGAGTTTGATTAATAGAGGAAGTACAGCATAGCATGGTATTTGCATCAACGCCACCAAGAGATACCTGAAAAAAAAATGTATCATAAAGGATTGTTAGAATTTATAATGTAGCATCTTATAATTTTTTTTTTCTATTTTTACTTTCTTGTTTTCCCCCATTTTCGTTGTTAGTTGTCGTGAACATTCTTTTTTGACATAGTTACAGGAACAATTTTGTACAAAAGCACTTAGTAGTAGAAGTGGAGCAGAAAAATTGGTTGCATTTTTTTACCTACCTCGGTCTCAAAAAGAAAGAAGCCTTTTTGGATTATATAACTAACTATAAAGCTTACAAAACATGATTCTAAAATAAGAAAAATAGATTACCACAATGGGGCACGACTGGATGACAAGTCTAGAAACGGGTAAGGCCACCTGCAGTGAAAGAACATAAAGCATTAGAATAGTTGCAACTTTTAATTTTCATTTAATTTTCTGTAATAAAAACTAAAGAAATTTATATACCATATTGGGACGCATGCATGGATGATCCACTGGAAAATGACATATGTTGATGTCCAAAGAAAGAAATAGGCAATGCGAAACCAGGGAAACCTCTACATAAGATAAACAAACAAACAACAAAACAAATAAATCAGTGATTAACAATTTTGTAGTAAAAATGCCAACTTTAGAAATTAAATAAAAAGGTTACCAAGCTATTTAAAGCAGTATCACCAAGAAGAAAGACTGCATTGACTGAATGCATTCCAACAAGCAACTAAAATAACAAAAAGGAATTGCAGCAGGTGTTAATACATCAGCAGTAAAGTAAATTATATTGAACTGTTAAGAAGAATATATCAATCGAGTATTATGCTTAAGATTGTAAAATGACTATAGAAACAGAATAAGAATTACTTACGAAATTGAGGTCGTAATCTCGGATGGTAAGAAATGGAAATATTATGAACCAAAACACGCAGTCTGTCAGCATCACTGCACCAGCGTTTGTCTAATTAAATAAGATACAGAAATCAGATAAGTGAATGAGCACCTTCAAAACAGAGTATACCATCTTATGTGCATAATACACAAATCTAAGCATCTTTTATGTCAATTGTTCATTTTTAATTTCGTTATATTTTTGTATTGCATAATGCATCAATTTTTAACAGCATCAAACATGTAAAACAAGAATTCAAATGAGTGCAGTGCTCAGCATTTTGATATGTATATGCAAATGTCTCCTTGATACAGTGTAGAAGCCTAATAGCAGTTTAGTAATTTACAATTCTGTGACTAGAGTTATATAATAATAAATCAAACATAGAGTAAATTTATAAGAAATGATACCCAATTTTCCTACATATATGATATATCATCTATTAGGCTTACCTGATAAATCACCTGGAAAAGATAACCCCAAAATCCAGCAATCTCTCTTTCTTCATTTAACCCAGGTGAATTTGCCATTTTGTTATGAGAATTTGGATTTGAATTTGAGCTTCTTCCCGTAGAAGGAAGATACATTCCCCTCTCTAGCTCTGACCTCAAGAAATCAGCACCATCTCCTTGTTCTTTGCTCAGGTATTGGTGACATCCATAAATGGAAAGCAACGAACCAAGCTGCATCAATAACACCATTTATTAGGGACTTTTATGATAAAACATATATATTGATTAATTAATTTTTTAAAAGGAACTTACCCCAAAATAACATGTGACGAGAACAAAAGTCCACCTGTACAAGAAAAAACATGAGAAAAAAACAAATTAGCAATTAGAGAATATAGATAGAAACTAACCAGGAATTCTTATAATATAAACTAATTAGCAAAATTATCTTAATATATTCTCCACCCCCAACTCATTGAAATTCTTATAAACTAACAAGGAATCAAAATTATATAAACCAAGTATTGGATTTTCATTCTTGTCAAGAACCAGTATATCATGTTACTGCCACTCATTTAAAATCTATAAGCACAATCTTTTGGCATCAGTACAAAAGAATTGATGAAATTGTCCTGTATAAGGTCATGTGAACATGAGCCGTGAAAATTTGATGTCAAATTTATTCAGTAAGTACATTTTTTTTATGATATCATTATCCACAAGTTCATCAACACCAAAGTTGAAAATTTGTGTAATAATGCCAATAATCAATAGAAACCAAAATAATACAGCTGAATAGGGTCCCCTACTATAGATCAAGGTCACATGCAAACTGTACACATTTAATATCAACAACTGGGCAACACTAATAATACAAAAAAAATTGGCTAATGACAAAGTGACATGTCAACTGTTGTAAGATTTGGCAACCACAGCAAGAAATAGGATTTTGTTACATAATATTGTGAAAATTTCATCCAATAAAGGACGATGCATACATCCAATATGACACAGTAAATTCCATGTATACCACCGACAGATGAAAATTTCATTCATTACTACGCTCTTCCGATTTCCTAAAACACTCCATTTTGGTGATTTCTTTCCCCCAAAGCTACCATGCAGATATGTTTCCTTAATTGCACAAAATTATTAATGATACAATCTCCTACATTTGACAAAAGAGCTATTTCTCATGGTGTACTTTTAATGGCCCATCCTGCTGCTAGAGAAAACACAAAGGACAGCCATATAACTTCACTCAAACTAAAACAAAACTGTAATTTGAGATGAGAATGTATTAACTCACTGTGTATAATAAAAAAATATGCTTCCTCCATCAACTATAATGATCACAATAAGCAATCCCAGTAGAACAAAAAAGGAGACAAGCCGAAAAGCTAGAAGCCAGGCCGGGTGTATCTCCTTCAAGCATGGCCGCCACGCCTCTTCATCATATAACAGGCCTTCTCGCTGTTTCTCTGTTGAGTGGGGCCGGTGACCAGGCCCTTCGTATCGCCATATCAGAATCGAGGCCACAACCATGCAAGCAAGAACCCAGATTGAGCATAACAGGACCCTCCAGTTCAGCCAGTAACTGGAGGAGGTTGTTCCCACTGCCATTGTGGGTTCCCAAGATGTGCTTGCAGGCATTGAAGAAGAATTTTCTTTTCTTTTTTACTCCTACTATGATTTTGAATGTTGATTCTTGAACAGAATGAAATGAAGAGTGCTTGTGGAGTATGTTAATTGAAACAGAGTGCGTAGGGCTAATTTGGGAAATTGGAGGAAGGTATGAAGATTCAATCTCCCAAATTGCCTTCTTTGAACACAAGTTGACAGGAAAAAGATGCAAAAGAGCAAATGTATGAACAGTTGGTACAGAGAAAGGTGTATTATGGGGGAGGGAAGACTTGTGAAGAGAGAAGAGAGATGAAAATTGGAAGAGGGAGGTTTAATATGCGTGAAAAAATATGGCAAAATAAGAAACTTAAACCAGAAAAGAACCCCAGATTGTGAAAACCGACAAACCTAGTCTTTTTTCTCAGAAAAGATTGTTTGACTACTAAAAATCATGAAATGGTGACAAGGTAGAAGTGTGAAAGCTGAAAATAAACTCAGAGGCGGTTTGTTAGACAACTCATTTTGCATGCAACTACACACTGTACTTGTGTAGAAATGAAAAATGCAAAGGGAGAAAGAAGAGGTACTGAGGAAGGGATTAAATGGTTAATAGTTCATGAAAAAAAGATGCCAAACTTTGGTGACAACCCATTAAAGGCTAGTAAAAACCTTAAAAAATGCATTAGAATGGGATTAAACTGAGGGAAGTGAGAGAAAGAGGAGCGTTTAGTGAGAGAGGATGGGAAAGTGAAGATGCTTACACGCAAAAGAGAGAAAAGGAATGAGATGCTTTGCTTCTGCTCTCTTTGGAGGGAAAACAATGTATGATTCATGAGGTGGGGTCAGTTTTAAAGTCGGATTTATGCGTGATTTCAACCTTCTAACAATTAAATTCTCTCTCTCTAATAAATTTACGTGGATTTGATTCCTGAGTAATAGACTTGGAAATCTCTAGCTTTACTAGAAGAAGCTTTTGGAGTAGGCCACCGCCTCCTTGTGGACCCCACCTCCTGGTGTTAAAAATTGTGTTAAATATGACATCTCAAATTTAATGCTTGGACCGTGAAACTTCCTTGGGAAGCTATGGAATCGTTATCATACTTCCCTTTTAGTTTTCTTATCAAAAGTAATACAATAAAGTGTGTAGTAAAAATGTGAATAATATATTAATTAGCAGATAATGTAAAAAGATCAATCGTCTATTTAGTTATTAAACAACTATTTGACTTAACAATTGGCAACGAGATATACTCTGTTTAATTTAGTCGTTGTGGTATAATTATCTATATTTTAATTAAGTTATTAAATTTTTTTTAAAAAATAGGGGGTAATTTTGTATTTAATTATAATCACTAGAGTGAAATTAAATTGTAAGTATGATTCTAATCTGCTGTATCAAGTTATCTTAAAATCCATATGGGCTATGGCCGTAACTTTCAATACATAGCTTCTTTTTTCCAAATTGCTTTTGTAGCAGAACAATTTCTTATTTCACTAATAAATTTGAGATGGCTGAAATTATACATGGACTTCAAAAATGAAAAAAAAAACACAAAGCAACTTTATCAGCAAAAAAGAAAAAGACCAAAATAATCATGAATGTTAATTTTAAGTTATAGACTCTTTTTAAGTTATATTCACGTATTTGTAACATTTGAGAACTAATAAATGCTTACATACTTCATATTCTTTCGAAATCTAAACACAATTATTTTGGAAAAATATTATTTAGAAATATATAGGTCAGCATTAATACATTCAGTTAATATTATAGATAAATTAAAATCAAGCAAGTTCAATTTACTACTCAGTACTCCGAGTTAATACTTAGCAGTGATAAACGCTGATGCATACAAAGTTGATTAGGCTTTCTCTAGCCTCGCGGTCCACGAAGACAACGATAGACCAAGTCCATCTATATTTTTGTACGGAGCTTGTGTGGTCCGGAGAACAGAGGTTGACCATAGTCAACAGGCCAAGAGACAGACAGCATTGGTCCCCGTTAAATTCTGGAAGAGAAAACAATTTAAAAATTGTAATATTCGTATATGCATTCACGTATTACGTCCCATCAAACAAAACAGAGTGTCAGGTGCTTTATCGGGCTTTGTTTCTCTCCAGTAATCAATAAATGGAGATATCCATTCACTTCTCACATTCATGCTATGCTCCCAAGACTACAGGACAGGAAGCAATTAGTGTACTTATTAAAATCTGTTTATCACTGCAGAACAGATACTATAAAACAAAATAGAATGGCCTTGGTCTTATTCAATTATTAAGGGATCATTGCTAATTGGACTTAGGTGGAACCATTTCCTGAATTACATAAATGGGTACCTATATTTTTTGTATGGAGAAAGAAAAATAAAAATTAATTAGGGCTCCGTTGCTGCTTTCACTACGCCATATTATTTTTTTAGTACCGGTTTATTATGAATCTTTAGTACCGATTTTGCAGTGGTACTAATAATAGGGGGTGCTAAAGATATTTAAAAACCGGTACTAAATAGGCGGTACTGAAGACATGGCTCAATTTGCGGGGGAAACCAGCGGCTAACATTAGTACCGGTTTTTTAATAAAAACCGGTACTAAAAATAATACTTTTAGTACCGGTTTTTAAATAAAAACCGGTACTAATGTTAGCAAACTGTTTTATTTTAAAAATTTAAAAAATTTTGGTATCATTAGTACCGGTTTTTAGTCTAAAAACCGGTACTAAATATCTCTTCAGTACCGGTTTATTATTAAAAACCGGTACTAATAATAATCAATATAAAAAAAAAATATTTTTATTTCTGGGGCTAGCGCCATTTTTGCTAGCCATCAAATAAGAATACCGATATGTACCAGCAATTTACATATCACATGCATCATACACAATAATAATTATCAAATCACATGCAAATTAACATTTATCATAACATCTAATATATTAATATCACAAATTTTGTAGTCATCAATTATTAGCACCTAAATATCCAAGTAAAAAGCCGAACCACTCATTTACAGTAAAATTAATCTCGTCCTCGCTATAACGCTTCCCCATAGGTTGCAAAAACTGCATTTTATTGGCATTTCATATAGTTAGTAACCTATGAACTCTAAACTCCACAATATAATATACATTAAACTCTAAATTATAAACCTTAAAACATTTTCATATATATACATTAAGGTTAATTAAACTTAATCCATACCGATGGTAGGTCCGGATGTAGCGTGCAGTGATCAAGGATCTTGCGTAGCGAAGTCATCGCATAAAAGCCGCAATCTGTATTGTTTGGTTGTCGTGGACTCTACAAGAACATAAAATAATACTATTAAGTTTAAATTAAATAAATTACGAAATTGTTGAAACTACATATATTAGTATTGAACTATGTACGGGAATCATTTGAACTTCAAACTTGGGAACTTGGACCAATCTTGACAGAGCTCTGCAAAATTAAATATAAAATTATGAAAATTCATTTCTAAATATTAGTATATAACTAAACAATGCATACACGCATTATATATATATATATGTTAAGTCTAAACTTACTGATCGTATTTTCGTAGAATTGGAGATTGGTAGCCTTCGTTCGATTGGAGTGAATCTACTATCCACATCTTTCGTGTCGAGAGTTTTGCGATAATAATCACAAAATGCGACCTGTAATTACATACATATTATCTCTTTGTTGGTGAAATTAACATTAAACTGTAGATTCATAATAAAAGATAAAGTCAGAATTAGAGATTTTATAACTAACCGATTATGATGCACTAAAACATGGTAGGGATCCCTTTTAGCATACTTCTTCAGAAGATTCGCTATGTATCGTACAGTTCCGAGCTCATCTTGCATTACATCCCGACCCGAGCATCTTTCCGGATCCCAAAATATCCACTTCTTCATCAAAGTATCAGCACAATATTGCCTGCACCGCCTAAATGTTGTATGTACAATGTTTAGGGTTTAGGGTTTTAATTTATTAGACATATCATATAACCAATGATCAATTGTTGTAAAGTTAAGAAAGTACTTACAAGATCCAAAGTTTAATCACTTGAACGAAGAGTTCATTCCTACTGAAGACATGGCGGATGTCTTTAAATTCGAGGATGAAGGTCTTCACATCTTGAAATTCGAAATCAGCAGGAATATCGGCGAATTCAGTCACTGATTTGTCGAACATCCTCATATAGTCGTGCATTCTCTTTGCGTGAGGCCCAATCTGTGCCAACTTCTCATCAGGGACGAACGGATCGTGCAATTGAATGTCCTCCTCCGCAAAAAACTGATCCACACTCTCCTCTTCATCTTCATCACCCTCTTGCACCTTCTCCTTTCCCTTATCTTGCGGAGGAATATGTGGAGTTTGTTTCGTCATTTTCCTCACTTGCTCCTATAAAATCCACATTAGTCATCAAAACGATATATTTCTCATTTTTTAATATAGCAGTATATATAATAATTAGAACTTTGGAAAATTTATAATTGAAATCAAGATTTACCAGTTTTGTCAAGTCATAATCTACCATATGACCCGGCCATCTTAGAAATGAACCTTGGAGAACACCAAGCTGATCATCTGCGTTAGGAGGTGGAAAAGGTACTATCACGTGTCTGGCACTATCGAAAACTTCTAAGATTTGTACCTTCACCTCCCCTATGCCAACTGGTTGTCCATGGACTATCTCAGAAACCTGTGCAAACACCATAGCTCTAGCTACATACACAGGCGTCCCAGATATCCCTGGTAGGAGCAGCAAGGCTTCGACAGGCCCCTGTATTAACGAATTAGAAATCCTAAATACTATATGAGGGCAAAAGCAATTAATATCTATCATAAGCTAGGTGTAATTAAGAACCTGATAAGTAGATGGAGGAATCGGATGCGGTTGATTGTTGCTACCCTGTGATAGCATAATCATGGCTTGTTGAAAAATTGGATCGTAGGTCTGCGGTGACTGGACTTGCGAGAACTGTTGCATTCGCCTGTTCCATTCCTCATCCATTCGGGCCTTGAATTCCTCATCCATTCGTCTTTTCACTTCCTCTTGCACCATCCGATCAACCTCCTCTTTGCTAAACCCCTTGTTTGATTTTCTTGTACCACTACCGTACACCTGCTTCACGCCTGAGAACACCGGATATCCTCTCAACCGTCCAGAATGCTCTGGTGTACCGATCGCAGAAGTCAAGATATCATTTTGACGAACCGGTTGAACTTCCCCTGACTTAACTAGAGCAACCTATCACAAAAAAATTTAAAGTTAAACAAAATTGAACTCATTGAATTCACAAAATAAAGTTATTTGAGTTGTTACACTTACTGCTTTGTCGACCACCTCGGCAGCCCTAGGATTTTTTACAACAAGTTCACCGGTAGCTTCATCCGTTACTGCACGTGCTCTACTCCAACTGTACGTCCTGTCATCCATATCCTTGGTAATAACCGATGACGCACCATGTACCTTTTCTCCTTCTTTCCATCTAGATTCAGCACTTATATAACCGCCTGATCCCAGTCTGTGGGGCATGTCCCTTTTTGCTGCATTTTGACGGCCTTGCATACTCATTTTCTAGTAGCAGATTCAAAAGACTTGTTAGTATAAACAAAAAAAAAAACTAAGCAATTAAGTAAAAGCGAAAGATACTCATTTTCATACCTTAAACTTCTCGCTGGAATGATACTCTTGCATTGCCTCAAATTCTTCTTTCGAGATGTTCTGTACATCCCATGGTGAGGGTGCACCTTCCTTTGGATTCTCCAAGTAAGCCTTATTCTGATATGACCAAAAAGACACGTTATAATTAAAATTGATGCTAAATCAATCGTTTATAAATGAACATGTATTATAGAGGAAATTCTCTCACCAATCGAATTTTCCAATGTCTCCAAGACTCGTTACAGTTACGTAGAATCTTCTTCTTAACATCCAGTGGTAAGTCATCCGGAAGTTTCCAATCCTGTGCTATTTGTTTGTACAAATTTTTTTTCAACTCATTTGGCACCGCAATCCAATTAGGATAACTGCATTCATTTCATTTGTATAAGTGCATTAATACTATAATCAAATGATAATTCATATCTCAAATTCATATTAATACCTGCAAGGAATCATATCTCTTGTTTTTGAAGCACACCAATTTGTGAATGCCTTTGCATTTTCGCCAATCGGCTTGCATTTCTCGTTAAACTCGACTTTCATGTCCTGTCCAGCAGCTATCTTTTTGCGTGTCTTCAAACACTTAGCCGTTGATCTTTTTCCCCTTTTGTTACTAACAATAATCTCCTCTTCCGAACTCGAGTCATTCGGGTTCATCCCGGGATCCTGATCATTTCTGTCCGACATTGCTGTAATTTAAAATCCAAGTTACATACCACAACTTACATGCACAAAGTCAAACACATAACACAAAAATTAATAGAGCTCAAATTAAAATAATTCACAATTCAATCTCAAATAACATTAGAAATGAAAATTAATAGCAAGCTCAATCTCAAATAACATAATAATAGATAAAATAACATAGTACTAATCCAAGGAAAGGTTCATATAATTGGATCACCAAGGAATACAACAAAATAACATAGTACTAATCCAAACATAAACACTAAAGTTCACTTAAACATAAACACTTAGTTCACTTAATCCAAACACAAACATAAACACTAAGTTCACTTATTGTCATCAGTATTTTCTTCTCTAATTTCTGTGTATGGTGCCACAAACTTATCAATTAAAAACTTGAAAAATATTGCAGCCTCTTCATAATTCGGCTTCTTGGCCTCGTTTTGGTTAGGCTGGTTTTGAGATGCCTGATTTTGAGAGGCTGGGTTGGAACGAACGTTTCGCCTAACATAAACTCGTTCGATGGATTTTTTCGCATTTTGGTTGCTTCCTTCACCTTTCTCCATCACTACCTAATTAAAACACCATATATAATTTATTTAGATGATAATTAAAGCATATATTCAATCATGGATAGTTAATCAATTCATACACAATAATAATAATTTATATAATAATTAAAACATTATAACATAGATATAGATAAAACCAAATAACATTTTCCAAACTTAAGGTTCATACAAATTAAGGTTCAAATTAACATAGATAATAATTAAAACAACAATTCAAACACTTAAACGCTAAATTAAACCCTAAATTCACTCCTTCTTTTCTTCCTCTATCTCCTCTGGCTCCTCCTCTGGCATCTCCTCTGGGACCTCCTCCCAATCTGCAGGAGTCCGTCCGCAACCGACTGGAAAACGCCTCACAGCAGATACAGACCGCCTAGGGAGAGGCTTATCTCGCATCCACTGAGGCACGTATCTCTGACGAGTGACATCAAACTCTGCCTTAGTGTCCGTCTTCGTCTCCGTCTCCTTCTTGTTTTTTTGTCGGACATAAACTTGTTCAACGGGTTTTTTCCCCTTATTCCCCTTTGGGTTGCTTCCTTCCGATTTGTCCATTACTACCTTTTAATATATACACATTTCCATTTAAATTTCAATTTAATTTATATACAATTCCTATTCAATTCAATTTAATTCCTATTCAATTCAATTCATTTAATCAATTCCTATTCAATTCAATTTCATTGCATTTTAGTCCAACAGCCCCGAAATTCAATTCTCAAACAATTCTCAATCAACCCAAAACAGCCCCAAAACAGCCCCGAAATTCAATTCTCAATCAATTCTCAATCAACCCAAAACAGCCCCAAAACAGCCCCGAAATTCAATTCTCAATCAATTCTCAATCAACCCAAAACAGCCCCAAAACAGCCCCGAAATTCCTATTCAATTCAATTTCAATTCATTGCATTTCTATTCACAATCACATACAATCACATACAATCAATTCTCAATCAATTCTCTATTTCAATTTCTATACAATCAATTCGACTGGAACAACAATTCAAATTTCAATTTCTATTCAAAATAGCCCCAAAACAGTTCACAAATGCAAATAGAAAGAGAGAGAGATAGAGAGAGATGATACCTTCTTAGGGAGAGAGAGGGATAGTGAGACAAGAGAGAAGAGGAGAGGGCCAGTCACTGCCGTCACTGCCGTCGGCTCTTCGCTGTCGGCGGCTGTTGAAGAAAGACAAGAGAGAGATAGTGAGAATAAGGAGAGGGCCAGTGGAGAGAAGAGGAGAGGGCCAGAGGAGGGAGAGAGAGAGAGAGAGAGGACGAGAGAGAGAGGGCCAGAGGAGGGAGAGAGAGAGAGAGAGGACGAGAGAGAGAGGGCCAGAGGAGGGAGAGAGAGAGAGAGAGGACGAGAGAGAGAAGGCCAGAGGAGGGAGAGAGAGAGAGAGAGAGGACTTACACTGTAGGAGAGGACTTGAGGAGGTGCGTCGTCGTCGTCGGCCGAGGGAGAGAGGAAGAGAGAGCTCGAGGATTGCCTTTAAAAATAGGGTTTTTGATCTTCAGAGAGAGAGAGAGAGTTTCGGACGAAGGAGCTTTGGGGGGGGGGCGTGTTATATAATAAAAAAATAGGGTTTGATCTTTAGTACCGGTTTTTAGTGTAAAAACCGGTACTAAAGATAGTGACGTTTTAAATTCAGAATATCTTTAGTACCGGTTTTTACACTAAAAACCGGTACTAAAGATAGTGACGTTTTAAATTCAGAATTTTATCCACAATGTTGGGCCCCAATTCAGAAGATCTTTAGTACCGGTTTTTTGTGAAAAACCGGTACTAAAGATCGTGACATTTTCCATTTCTTTTGGTTTTTCTGTTTGTATTTGATTATAAAAATAACAGTTCAGATAATCTTTTCAAATATATAAAAGTCATTTTCCATTTCATTCTAATAACAGTTCAGATAATCTTTTCAAATATTTATTACAAACTTGTTCAGATAATCTTAATTACAAATATGTTTTTTCCGAATTCATTTATTTTTTGGTGACTTCGGTCGATCTACCCACACGCCTTCTTCCTGATTGGAACGCAAATTACTTGTTAACTCTTCAATTGGTTGCGGTGTCCCATCGATACCTGTGAACATAATAATAATATATATATCAAATTGCTCGTATTAATTCTGTAAATTATTTTCTATAGATTTAAATTAATTATATATACCTGTGGAGAATGGTGCTATTTCATCAAATTGGTCATATTCTTCTTCGTCCACGACATCTTCAACGCCAACGATGCGTCTTTTTCCGGGAAGTACCACATGTCGTCCCTTGTCAGCCGGGTCAGCAATATAAAAAACTTGCATTGCTTGTTTGTTTGCAAGTATAAAAGGATCATCAGAATATCCCAATTTTTTTAAATCAACGGTTACAAATCCGTTTTTATCAGTCTTCACGCCGCTTTTGAGCACCCATTTACATTCAAACACTGGTATTTTAAATGCATTATAATCAAATTCCCAAATTTCTTCAATCCAGCCATAATACGGCTCCGATGATGTTCCATCACTTGATATGGCTACTATTGTAACTCCGCTGTTTTGTACTGTGCTTTTTCCATCTTGTTTTTTTGTATACCAGGTGAAACCATTCAGGTCGTAACCTTGATAAGTGTGCACATTGGCGTTGGGACCTTTCGCAAGACATTTCACCGTTTCATTTGAAGGTCGGGACAGTGAGACCTTGTTTCTGAACCATTTTACAAAACTTTTGTTGTGTTCCTTGGTAATCCAATTTTCTGATCTCTGAGGATTCTGCTCTCGCAACTCGGCTATGTGTTCATTAACATAAGGAGACACAACAGCGACTTGTTGCAGAATTTTAAGATGAGCTTTTTCTCTCTTTGCAAGGTCCATTGTAATTATTTTCATACCAATTATGCTTTTCCCTAAGAGCCTACCTTCGTGTCTATTTTTGGGCAGGCCAATAGGTTGAACTCCATCTAGATAATCATTATAAAAATCAATAATCTCTTCTGCAACATATCCTTCAATTATGCTTCCTTCTGGTCGAGATCTGCTTCGGACTAACCCTTTCAACTGACCCATTGCTCTTTCAAAAGGGTACATGTACCGCAAAAATATCGGACCGCACTGTTTTATTTCTCTGACTAAATGAATGGTCAAATGCACCATTACAACGAAGAACGAGGGGGGAAAGTGCATTTCCAACTCACATATGGTCTGAACCGCATCAGTTTCCAACTGAGTAAGTTTTTCAGGATCGATCACTTTAGAGCAGATTTTATTGAAGAAGAAACACAACTTAGTGATAGAATTTCGAACTTCTTCTTTAAAACATGCTCGGATTGCAACCGGAAGCAACTGGGTTAACAACACGTGATAATCGTGTGACTTCATTCCAATCAATTTCATATCCTTTGTAGATACCTTTCGTGAAATATTGGAGGAATAACCAGTTGGAACCCTAATAGACCTCAAACACTCCAACAAACTGAGTTTCTCTTTCTTAGTTAAAGTATAAACAGCATTAGGTAACCAATCCCGTTTCTTACTATTGTCTTCCTTTGCAGCTAGTTCCAGTCGAATTCCCATTTCTATCATGTCTTTTCTCACATTAACAAAACTGGCCAGACACTTCGGTTGGTACTCATGAGACCGTAAGGATTCATTCCGTCCGTGCACAATCCCAATCTCAAATTTCTAGACTCGCTGCCAAACTCAATAAAATGACTGTCTATGTTGTTCCACTGGGGTGAGTCTGCTGGATGTCTAAGCTTTCCATCTTTCTTTCTGCCTTCTGCATGCCACCTCAACAGTTTAGCATCTTTTGAATTACTAAAAAGACGCTCAAACCTTTGTATTATAGGTAGATACCACAATGTTTTCGCAACTGGTTTCTTCTTCCATGGACTATCTTCTTCGTCATCCAAATCACCGTCCCTTTGTCTATACCGGGATGCATTACACTTTGGACATTTCTGGAGGTTCTCATACTCATTTCGAAACAATATACAATCATTCGGACATGCTGCAATTTTCACTATATCTAATTTCAAAGGACATAATAATTTTTTGGCCTTATAAGTTGTATCTGGCAATGTATTGTCTGCTGGAAGTATTTCTCGCAAAAGACCGAGCAAAGATGTGAAACTCTTATCGCTCCAATTGTTTTTAGCTTTCAAGTTATATAACTTAAAAACAGTTTTTATTTTTGAGAATTTATCTTCATTGCAACCAGGATATAAGGGTATATGAGAGTTTTCATCCAACTTTTGAAACACATCAGGAACATCATCAATAAAATCATTGGGTAATTCATTCATCATTTCATCCAAATCATTTTCTCTAATGTCATCATTATATTGTGGTTCACTTAAATTTTCTATATGATCATCACCCACTATTACATTATCCTCTATATCATGCCCCCAATCATTTTGTACAATATTTTCAAAATCATCAAATACATTAATATTGCTCCTTCCAGCATCTAAATTTTCTTCCAATTTTTCTCCATGTGAAACCCAACGGAGGTATTTTGGTGTTGTCATCCATCCACGCTGAATCAGATGTGATCTAATCACTTTACTATCTTGTCTCTCAAAGTTCAGACAGTGTTTACAAGGACATAAAATTCTGGGCTTTCCAGTCAACTTTCGATGTTCTTCTGCACATTTTATGAACTCATCAACAAGTCCAACAAATTCATCTGATATTCTTGAATAGTCAAACATGTACTTCTCCCTCAGATCCATCTGTATATATCCAAAAGCCAAGGTTTAGGGTTTATAGATTTAATGCAATATATTAGATGTTTGGGCCGGTTACCATCCTAGCCCGCTCTTTGGATACTCTTGTCTCATTAGCGAGCGTACGTTAGATGCAACGTATTGTCTGAGAAAAATTCGGCAGCATTTCCCCTTATGTTCCCTGAATACGCAAACACACGATTACTCGTGCGTACGTACCCGTGGGAACATAAGAGGAAATGCCGTCGAATTTTTCTCACACAACACGTTGCATCTAACGTACAGCTCGCTGTCCTAAATGAGACAAGATAGTATCCAAAGAGCAGTACTCCCGACCGGGAGTACTATCCGAGATTAATCCCTAATGGATTAATCTCGGACGGGCAAGACCTAAAATAGTTCAAATTCCGGCATTTTGGTCCTACATGACAATACTTAACTAATAGATGCAAATGCCAATTAACCAATATGTAAATGCATAGTAAATCGAAAAAAATCCAAAAAAAAAAATATTGAGGGTTAAAATAAAAATTACCGAAATTGTCTTCTCTCAATCCGCCCTCTTCCTCTTCAATAGAAAAACTTTCTCTTCCTCTTTGATCTCCTTTGCTTTCTCTACTTATTTTGCAATTTTTCGGAATTTTAAACAATTTTTAGCTATTTTTTTATGAGGTTTTACAAAGAGATAAAAACTTTCGGTTTTAGATGGAAAGTAATGGCCATATATGAAGTAGTGAAGATGAGTAATATACAAAGGGAAGGAGGAGGAGATATACCCCTTGAACTGAAAATATCTGCGTATTATTAGTACCGGTTTTTTATAAAAAACCAGTACTAATAATTGGCAGATAATTAAAAAAAAAGGGTTAGCATTAGTACCGGTTTTTCTAAAAAACCGGTACTAAAGATGCAATTTTTAGTACCGGTTTTTTGGAAAAACCGGGTACTAATGCTAACCCATTTTTTTAAGATTTTTTCGAGAAACATTTAGTACCGGTTTTTAAAAAAACCGGTACTAAAGGTATTGACTGACAATTACGGAATTGCCATCTTCTAATATTTATACCGGTTTTCTTAAAAAACGGTACTAAAGGACTGGTACTAATGCTTTTTTTTGGCGTAGTGTTTGGACATGGGTATTTCTTAAAACTTTCACAAAATTATTCGAGTCATCAGTATGAGTGATGATTATCTCAATACCAAGTGCCACTTCTACTGGTGGCAAAATTCAGATATTAATAAAAGATGAAAATCTATTATCCCTAGATCAGATAAAAATTAATCAGTTTTCATTATAGTGTAGAAATGACATAATTTAAAATAAAAAAAAATTAACTTTTGTAAAAGAACTGCAAATTTTATGCAAGATATTTGAACATAATAGCAACTTATAACTATAAAATAATACAACTTACAGTCCTTTTTCTCGAGGATCTTTCTATTTTGTTTGCTAAAATTAGTTGAAAATGTTTGTTAGAATGCACGAAGGAAGTTGTACACCCCAAATATATATTGACGAATATAATAAAGAACGAAAAGCATGTTTTTCTACATAAATTTATTTTTCAAGTCCCTTTCGCTGATGCTAATGATTACACAGGTATAGAATTGTCTTTCGTTACATTGGCAGACATTAGTCCTTTTCAACGAAATCTCTTTCTTAAACCCCGCATCAAAGTGAATGATGAATGGTGCTAATCACCAACTATAATTTTATGCACCTGTTTTCTAGTCAACATTGATACAAGTCAACTCAAGTTTTCATTCTTTTTCTATCCATTTCGTAATTACATAATTATATATGCTTAGTTTCATTTCATGGTTATATTTCTTCTAGTCTAGTAAATATCTACTAGGCTGTACAAGTCTCAAAGTATCTCTAGATGATACATTGTGATTTTATTAATATTTTTTGCAATCAGTCAGTCCTACATAAGTTATCATGTACTTGTCCATAGAAAACTTGGAGGCAGATTTGCATGGATAGCAACATGATTTTTATTAGATAATAATTACAGCTTCCAAAATGGGTTAGTTGGTCATGTCTTTGTACAGGTACGTGGAATAAAAATTAGTGGAATTAGCCAACAAAGGTACAGGTTCTACTGTGGCGCTACCAAGTACCAAGCATATCATGAAGTAATGATTAAGTTCAAACTTAATGTGGATCGATCGTACCTGTGTTTTATGAACATATAAGTGGGAAAAGTTGAATAATTTCTCATGCCTTTTCAAATTTTTTGAGTGTACATGGAAGTCCCTTTATATACTTTTTTATAATAAGTATGAACATTAGAAAATTTTAGTACAAACCAGGTGCATATTATATATATATATAATCAGAGAAACAAATCGTTAAAAAGAAGGATAATTTTGTACGATAATATCTAGAGCGTACATAAATTGGCTACTATACCCCCAAAAAGGTGTTATACTTATGTGGTGCGTTTGGATAGGTGTGGGAAGAAGGGAAGAAGGGAAGAAGTGGGAAGAAGTATTGGGAAGTGTGTAACTTTGTGAAGAGTTTGGATTGTTTATAATTTTTTTCTTCCCATCTTCCTTCTTCCTCTTCTTCTTCTCTCATCCAAACGCACCCATGAGGCCGTTTGGATAGTATGGGAATAAGGAAAGAATAAGGATTTTAGGAAGAAAATATTAGGAAGTGTGTAACTTTAGGAAGAAGCTATTTCTAAGAACAAATTATTTTTCTTCTTATTCCTAACTTATTTGAATGTCTAGAAAGAAACTATTTTTTTTATTTCTAAGCAATCTAAACGATCCTATAAAGTTACGGTACACTTGTAGCAAACCCTCGGTAAATTAGGAAGTTAGGAGCGCACCCAACACAAGAGGCCGTACAGTGCAAAGTTGCACGATATCCTAAGAAAAGATATGTAGGACATCTATAGATCTCTGAGCGTAGATATTGCTTTTTAATTAATTTTTAAATCGATACATAAATAATTAGTTAGATATCGCTTAGGGAATGGAAATGAGATTGCTTGATGATGTTTTGTACCCCAGTGAAGAATAAACAAGAGAGAACGTACAACAAGGATTTAGACATATTTGGCTTATTAAAGTAGACTACTAGATATATATCACCAAACAAAAGTAGAATAGCAGAATGTAATGGTGTCTAATTTTAAAGCATATTATACAGCGAGTCATCTAATATAGGTAGTAGCAACTCGGACCACAAAAGGTCCCATGAAACCGCCGCAGTGGATCAGAAAATTTGATGGTGGCTAATTGTTGTGTCATGAGCGCTCTATTATTTGGATAGAGTAGTTGATTCCAAAAAGTTAATTCAATGCCTCTAAAATAAATAAGCTAGCGCTAGGAATTAAGTAGGAAGTGGGATCTCAAAAAAAAAAAAAAATGTATCCAAGGTCAATTAAATTATTGAAAAAGCATTTCGTTGTGTTATTTTTTTAAAACAGGATCAGATAGGGAGCATTAATGACAGCACAACCTACAGGCGTGGAAACTGAGTTGCCTGTAACTGGAGATGCATCGACCACTGTTGTTGTCTGGTTTTAGATAGAGAAGAGCGGGACAGCCTCTGAGAGAACCAACGCACAGCTGACAGGAACAGGAGGCGTGGTGATATGCTCATGCTGAAGCGCATTCATCAATGCATTTCTAGGAGAAGGGAAAATAAATCCATGCATTTTTCTTGAAATCCAAATTGTTTTGATCTTTTACCATTTGATAACTTCATTTTAGGAAACCTAGGTAGACTGCATTGTCTTGAACCTTGCCGATGTGCATGCCACTTGTAATTTGTAAAGCTTGGTTTCAATTTCCTCTAACTGTGCCTCACCTTGATTGGACAGAGTAACAAGTGGAAAAAATTATTAGGTAGTATCACATGTACCATACAAATCATTTTGAAAGTATTAAAGTGTAATATACATTTCAACAATAAAATATATTTATTCATGCGGACCTCCAGTAATTGGTATAAATCATTTAAAAAAATACATATGTAATACTAAAACCATTGTATACATATATTGTTCAATAAAAAATGGAGGACATTATTTAATTATTTTTCTAACTGGAGCAGTCAGGTGAACATATTCTAATGAGAAGAATGAAAGCTTATGAAGATATTTTTTATACTAGTCTATATTGTTTTAGTAATAAGAGGTCAGGTTAAATTTATTATGTTAATATTAGAGGTTGTTTGGCAGCAAATGCATGATTAAATTTGATATTTACTAAAGAGCAGATGTTTTGCAGCATGTCGGGTTGAGGAGTTAGCTTTGTAAATAATTAATTTTAATTCCAAAATAATAATGGCTTTTAAAAAATCATCGCTATGAAAAGCGATATTTAGTAGTATTTTTTATTATATCACAATTCACAAATCACTGTATAAAATGTAAATAAATATTTCTTAAGATACTCATATTATTGATAAATATAGTGATAATTTGTTGTTCTTTATATATTTGAAATAATTGAATTGAGAATATTTAATGAAGTGAATAAATAAATAGGCCAGTAGGACTAAGGTATCTTTACTCTTTGGAAAATGACATCTCCGTATTAATTTTACTGGAGAGAACCGACCAATCCTTGTAGAGAGTAGATTTCTCAGAGATGGGAACAGAAAAAGGCGAGGTTCGGAAAAAGAAAAGAAAAAGGAAAAGGAATCCATTTGGAAGTCGTGTGTACTATCACTGACTTACTATATGTACATATATATATGGAAAAATATCGAAATTTCGTATGAAATCAAAATTCATGAGGCTTTTCATGAAAGCTTGGTTTTGTTGGATTGGTCCCCACCCCAAGTCTTATTATTATTTTATTTGTTTTATTCCAAGAGCAAGACAGATTTCTCTCGTGAGGAACAAACATCTCATATGCTCTCTCTCCTCTTTTGTGCATAGGTGTCAGAGATCGGAAACAGGTTCCAAGCTTTGTACAGTTGTGCTTTTAATTTGTTTTCAATGAATACATTAAAACGAATGAAACTTGTCTGGTGAGAAATGAGTACTAGCTAGGTCATTGTATAGGTGCTTGACCTAGCGTATTTCCCGGGAAAGTTGGAGGAAAATTTGACGGGATTATGAGAATGCTGATTGACTGGGAAGAAGTTTTATGGGAATTGCTCAGTTCACGCCTGAGTTACTCATTCACTTCTATTTTGACCAAAACACCATCCCTCCAGCGATAAAATGTGAGAAAAATAAGATAGATGAGCAGGATATTTTGGTCATATTTAAGAAATATTGGGAGTGAATGAGTAACTCAGGCGTGGCCTGAGCAATTCGCAAGTTTTATGTACATTTAAATCAAGGTTCATAAATTTCTTTCCGTGTAGTTTAGGCTAAAGTGCTAAACTAAACTTAGTTCTTGTAGAAGTCGTTTTAGAATATTGTTTTAACTATTTCTGTCTAATACATATTTTACAAAGGATAACTCTGAAGCAACACCTACATATATGAAACTCTAACTTGAATTGCTCCATTTTTCAAAGAAAATTATATATACATATTTTTGGTACTATATTTTGCAAAAAAAAAAATAATATTTTATCTCATAAAAATATTCTAATTATTATGTTATCGAGCCAGAAATTTATATTCTAATTATTTTTATATAATCATCAATTCATCATACAACTATCGGTATTTCTAATATGTGATATCTAACTAGAATTTGTTGCCTACGGGAATTACATTGTTCCAAAAAAAAATCTTAGATTGTTAAAAGAAAAATTCTGTTGTCCTCTCTAATGAGTGATGTTATTTTGAAAAAAAAAAAAGAAAAAATAAATCAGATCCATTGTTCGTCGATATGATAATTTCCAGCTTTAGTCTTTTTGGGTAAATCCAAAGATGTTTAATCATTTCCCCTTTCTTTTCTGGTAGATGTCAACACTGAATTGAGGGGTGATTGTCTGTATATTGAAACTTTAGAAAAATAATTATTAAACTAAAATAATCAGTTGAGTGACTGTTTGTTGGTCCTTCTGTCCGAAAACGTTTTCATTGCTTTAAGGTGACAAGTAGGCAAGGAAGATGGCAAAAAGAAAAAAAAAATTTAATTAAGGCACTCTTAATTTGTTTTGTAATTTATGAATAACATGGTGCTCACATGTAAGTTCCTCACAATAAAACGACAATTAGTTAATTTCATTTCAGTTTCAGATACTTTGAATATGTAGAAAGGTAAGTTCCATGAAAAGGAGTAATTTTCTTTCTTTTTCATCTATGGAAAGGTAGCTACTATTGCCTCTCATGACTCATGAGTCGTGACAGCTTTTGCCTAAAAAAAATGGGTCCTGAAAATAACAGCGAAAATTCTCCCTAGTTACGGCAATACCTAATTTTTTTGGGCCATGTTGGGCTGATAAACTTCAAACAGAACTTGCGATACAATTTTTGTGGATCAAATTTGCGACGACCACTGTTTGCCATGGCCCATGGAAAGGTTTGTGCTTCTTTTCCAATTTGATACGAGAAATCAGAAATGAATCTCATGTTAAAAAAAAAAATGAAATTTTGATCAGGGCCTTAGTATCACTCCGTAAAAAATTTATTTGTCATGTTAATCCTGACTCGCAATCCGTAGATATAGAATTATAGATATAGATACCATACCTAATGATCGAGGGGAAACCAAGTCTCAAAATAAAAACCTCGTGTCTACCGATCTAATCGTTTGTAAAATAGTTTGAGGGTCGAATCCACAGAGACGGTGTTGGGATATTAGTCTTTTACTTTACTAAACTAACTAGACGGTTCAACTCTTATATGAATTAAGGGTTGCAGGTGGGTCTAAATCCTAAGTCTCGTTACAAGGTCAAAACAAGAATTAATAAGAGATATTCAACAAGTCACGAAATTCTAGGGTTTCTGGTTGTTAACACTTCTTCTTAGTCCCAGTTCCAGCGGTCCGCTGACTCTCGTAGCGGCCCGTTAAAAGAACTTAGGTCGCTAATCTATTAGACTGATCGCTGGCTACTTGGCGGGCATAGACAACCTCGCTGATTCACTCAGTGGCCCGCTAGGAATAGTGATGTGAATGCAAATTGACTTAATTCAGTTGATAATTGTGCAGGGATAATGGCTTAATTAAGGTCCTAGATCAAACTCTCGTTTAGGTCTGGTTATCAATTAATTAACCTAATTTCCCTCGTATAGAATCTAGATTTCAACTATCGTTTCTTGGTCTAGTTTCTACAAGTTTATACCTTTCTAACCTATGAAATCCTTGAGTTTTCACTCTTGGAAATGACTTAACTCTCGTTAATTAGTCCCGGTTTAACCTTTCAGTTTACAACCTTCATGTTAATTATAATCATGCTTAATAATCTAAGTTTATTTGGACTTAACCACCTAGCAATTAAGCGAGCTCTACTTAACGGGTGTAAACAAATCTACTTAAATAATCATGGCATAATCAATTCAAGCAATTCAAGCAAGGTATAAAGCACAAAGATATCAAATAAACTAAATAAACATGCAATCAACAACAAAGAATTCGAGTTTACAACCATAGCCCTAGAACAAACAATCAACAACTAAGAAACATCATACAAACACAAGAGAAAATGAGAATAAAGAAATATTACAACCAATTGCTCTTGCGTGTGTCGAAATCTCCTATCAAACACGTCTCTTGCTGTCGCAAATGACCTGCTTGGCGCTGCCACGATCTGAACTTGAGACCTAACTCTCAAATAATTCAATATCTAACCCTAACTTTGACCTTGGATTGGTCTCCCCTTGTTCTCTCCTCAAAACCTCCTCAAACTGGTCTTTTATAGGCCTTGGGAAGGTGTAGAAACGCTGGAAATAACTGAAGATGTGCTCTGGATGCACCTGGAGTCGGTAGAAACCGCCATCCAAATATAGAAATGCTAAATCGGGCGATTCTGCTAAATCTGGCAGTTTCGGGTCTGCGGGCCGCTGGGACTTTCAGCGGGTCGCAGGAAAATGTCAGCACTGCGTCCTGTCAGTATTTTGATCATATCTCCTTCATCCGAACTCCGTTTGAGGTGATTCAAGATTCGTTGGAAAGCTTAGAACGAGCTCTTCAACTTTATGGACTCATCCAAGTCATTTATTGTCCAGAATCTGCAATAAAATTAGAAACTATGGTAGTAACTCATTCTTGACACAAAAACTCTAATTAAACTAACCTAAACTCATCTAAACTATGTAAACTATGTAAATTCAAGGCAATTGGTTTAGTTTGGAGACAAAATGGTACCTGAATATGCATATAAAATCCACTGATCACTAATCTAACAAAGAAAGATAAACTTGGGATCTGTGAATTTATTTATGATGAATCGGATTGTTGGGATTAGTGGGTTAATTGAGCCGATAATTACGGATCCACCTCCCAATTAGATTTTCAGCATCGTCCATCGGACGGCTGATAAATATCCGCGTCGCTAGATCACTAATTCACTGCTAAAGCGCAATGTCAGGCGGTTAATCAGATAAACCTTTCCGTTCTTTCCAGAAGAAGATGAAACGAATTTAATATAAAAAAAAACCCAATCGTGCAAAAAAGGGAGCAACATCACCATTTCTCTTTCTAAACTTCATAAACATACCTAGAAATCGCTTCGCTGCTCTTCTGTCTCTCCATTTATCGCTCAGGTTAATCTCTCTCCTTTTGTGCTTCTTTTCCATCTCTTCACTGAAATCACTTTTATCATCTGAATTGGTTATCACTTCTCACTTCTTTCTCTCGGATCTTGTCACTCTGGTTCTATTTGTTGGTCGGTTCTCTGAGAAATCTTGCTTTTTTTTTGGTTTTCTGACACTTGCACGTCTGAAATTGTGCACGTCTCATTTTTGACGAATTTTTTGTGTGAAGGTTCAATGAGGACTCGCAAGAAAAGAGCAGTGAAGAGGGGGAATGATTTGATCGGGCAACTTCCCGACTCTATTCTGGCCCGGATTCTCTCCTTTCTCAGCACAAAGGAGGCTGTGCGAACTTGTTTGCTGTCAAAAAGGTGGACCACATTATGGACCCATGTACCATCCATCGACTTCAATTTTGCCGATTTCATTCCAGAAAATGCCTCTGATTATAAGGAAGTGTATTATTATTTTCATAAATTTAAGAGAATCATTCAATCTGTCATAGACCATCGGCAAGATTCATTGCCTGGCGGATTCCGACTTGTATGGCTTTATGATACATCATATGGCTTTGGTCCATCTTTTGGTTGGATACCTCAAGTAATGAACCTCAAACCTCTGTCTTTGTGTCTAACTGCTAAAACTAGACGTGCTTCTCTAGTTTTGCCTAGTTGTTTGTTTGATTCTCCTTTTTTGGAGAAGTTGGTTTTGAAAATCGAGACAAAACATGGGGTACTTTTTGATTCGTTATCGATAAATCTTCCTCGTCTAAATAGTTTGGATCTCTCATTTGTAAACATTGACTCTCATCTGATGAAGAATCTGTTATCTGGGTGTGTGATGTTAGAAGAACTTAAGCTTGAATGTTGCGAGTTGGTATTCTCGAACCTTATCTCTGGTACACTGAAGAGCTTGGTTCTCTGTGACTGTGTAATAGAAGAAGAGATTTGCTTCTCTATTCCAAGTCTCCTTGATTTGAGAGTTAGTGTTAATTATCAAAAGAGTAAAGTTTCATTTAAGGACATGTCCTCCTTGGTAAAGGCTTATGTTTGTTTTGATTCTGTAAATATTGCGGTGTCATCTGAGGAGACTCGTAACAAGCTTTTTTCTGGCCTTTCGAACGTGGCAATTCTGGATTTTGAGCTGCGTGGATCCAATAATAAAGATATGGTATCCTCCTTATGTAAATGCATTTTGGTAATTTTTTAATTTAGTTGACAACTGTATGTATATGTATGACTGAGCAACTCCTTGGTTTGTTTTTTTGCAAAGATGGTTATGCTACAAGATGCTCTCCTACAGTGCCCTACCTTCAACAACATGAAGAGCTTCACTGTTACTGGGCCTTTGATTCCTACCGTGCATTTAATAACTCATTTTGTTAAGCGCATGCCAAATTTGGACTACTTATTTATTAATCATGACGAGGTATGTGTATTTTTTTCCCTTCTCATACCTCTCTTTAACCCCTTTACTGGAAACCAACCTTCCTGTCTAGTCTCCCAATTCGTAAGATATATAGTTCTATCAGTCATATATTTATCTATACACCTCTTTATAAATATGCACATGCATGTATATCTCAATTAAAATAGTCGGGACAGATTGCTTGGGTGGCGTTTATACTGGTATAAGAGCATCATGTATGGTAATGCAGACCTTACATGGAAAGAGAAGTGTAGATAATCTGATATTGCCCCAAAAGATAGCCTTTCAACTATTTTTTGAACAAATCCTAGTAAGTCAATTCCCAAAATCAGCTTTCACGGGGCTTCTATTTTATGTCTTATTTACATAAGGTGCTAATTAAAAAAAGATGCCCTGCTATTTGTTACTTCATAGTTCTCTTTCTTTTTCTTTTAGAATTCAAGTAGCCAAGAATTCTGTAGATATGATCCGGTGGAGTGTGAGCACCTTCCGTTGGTTGAGATCAAGTACAAGAGGCAACACAACCATGTCAGCAAATTGGTGGAGGCTCTTCGTGCACACCTGAAGAGCATAGGGGAAATTCGCATGGAGGTTTTGAAGGATTAGTTCAGCTATAGTCTATAGGTTTGGTTATGTGGTGTAATGTCATGGACCTTTTCTACTAATTTTCTGGCTATACTATAATCTTAAGTTTTTGTATGTATTGAAATAGCAAACCCTTGGGATGCATGTTTATTTAGTTTGTTCCCGACTCGTCTGAACTACTACGTTCTCTTTCATATACTAATTAAAGTTCATCCAGCATTACTGGCCATATTTCATTATTCCTGATAGGTGACTGCTTTCTAGTCTCAGATCCAAGTCACAATTTGTTATGCTTTTATAGTTCAATTTAATTCTGGGATTTGGGTTGGTCTGTACAGATTTTAAGAATCGGTTGGGATTCGGTTAATCTGGGCCAGAAAGGTTTGGTTCAGGTTGGGTGATCGTCTATTCCAAACATATACGTAGTTTCAAGATAGTCTATTTATAGTGTAGAATCATACATTATCTGATCCTAATCTAATATTATTGACCTCTAAGATGGTTTTTTTTTAAAGTATATCTCTAAGGTGATTAAATAACAGTACAAGGTGTCATATATAGAAATTATGCATCACATTAAATTTTACCTCTTCTTCTAACAAAAGATTGTGTATATTTTGAGACATCCGTGATCCATCATCTTGAAACGCGTTAGGAAAAACCACCTAAATAGTAAATTCAGGGCCTATTTGTTAATTATTTATGGGAGGAGTTTACGATCAATACAAACGTTCTTATCTGAAATTTATTGAACGTAGCTATCTTTTTAATTTAAGAATAGGTGATTTGAGAAAAAGAAATTGGCAGGTTATCTCAGAATTCTTACAGGTTATAAATTTTTTTTTAAAAAAAGGTCACTGATTAGCCAAAAATTTATTGTGATTTTAATTTTGTTCCTGTTTAATCAATAGTTCAATGATTATTTACATCAAAATTAATATGTAAATCTATTTACATGAAAACCTATGTTCAAAATATGAGTCTTTCCACATTTCGGCCATCAATCGTGGATGTCAATTAAGATTAATTGTCAATTTATATCTTCCTCACTCCAAACAATGTTGTTTTATTGTACTGAAGTTTCATCGAAATTGGGATGCTTTCTCGGTCAAAAGTCGATCAATCCTTCTATGGCATTTCAATTATTAAGGTTTCTTCCAAATCACATTTCTACAATTAAAAGTTTCAAATTACCAATTTCCAACCTTCTTTTGAAATATATTATAATTTGAACATGTTCAATATTCCTGTTTTTACGGATCTCGAACCTGTCTGGACTCTGGAAACCTATCCTAGGCAAATTGTAAGAAAGCCTAACAAGAACCTGAGATGTCAATCAAAGTCAGTTCTTTTGTATGGACATGGCAGTACTGAGATCATGTACAGGCACAAAGAGAGAGAAGTGAAAAGACTCGATCTATGATTGATTGCCATCTGTGGCCTGTGTTGTTGATCTTGTTTCTGACAGGTGGGGGCCAAGCATCAGGAGGATTATAGCTGCAGCACCATAATTGCATCCCATGCCTTGCATCTGGATTATTTATTTATTTATTTTGTTTTGAGAAAAATGCACCTGGTCTTTCACTGGTTGATAGTGTAACAGTTTCCAAATTCTTTTTAATTGCACCCCCAGCTTTCAGGCTCAATTACAGTAGCCTGTCAATTAACTGAGACTTAACCATGTTGCTTCATCAGGATTGCATTTTAGTTGATCACTTATCCATAATCATGATTATTTGCTTTGCACAGCTTGTCAGAACCCTCAATTGAGCCTGACTGTTGTATTGCATCCCCTTTCCTTGCGCCTGACTGTTGACGGGCTCTTTGTAGAGGAATTTAGGGGAGAGTGGACGAGATGTCTTTCCTCAATTAATTCTCTTTGTATGTGTCTGGCACTGGCAGTAATAAGGTTGAGCAAGGAACTAAAGAGAGTGAGGGAAATTGAAGGAGATGATGTAAATTAGGCGCATAGGATTCAAGGAGAGAGAGAGAGAGAGAGAGAGTTCGGCAGGTTCAATTTTTACTTGATTACCAGATGTTTCAGTGTTGTTTTCCAAAAACATGCATAAATACAGGAAATTTTCACATTTGTTGAATAAAAACCATTACGTGCCATACAAGAAAAGATGATACTAAACATCACACAAGATGAAATAACATAATGCACTTAGTTTCTAGTCCAAGGAAAAGAATACTTTTGTTGGAGACGGGCATATAATAACATAGTCCAATGAACTCTCATATTACTTCAACAAATGGGAAACAGCGAAGTTGCACTGCACCGGCTACAAAATCTCTATAACAGATACAACAATTGTACCAATCGGTAAATCCAACTACTACACAAAGAACAATACACACAAAAATTTTATAATAGAAAATTTAGCTTAGAAAAAGATGAACCCTATTAATGAGTAAAAGATTACTAATCTAAACCAAAATTGAGTGAGGCATCATAAATTACCCTGCCTGCCCTCTTTATTTATTCTTCTGTTTTGAAAGGTTTAAAAGCTGCACCAAGTTGAGCTTCACACAGTGTGCATACTTCAGGAGTTAACCTTTCAATAAATTTTTTGTTCAATTTAAGCCCAGAAACTACATTTAATACCCTTGTACAAAATCGCCTCACATCAGCTCTCCTGGACTGCTTCTGCGGCATATTTGTCAGAAGCTTTCCTATCAATTCACATATAATTTTCAGGTGCTTCTTAACCAACTTGGATGAACAGGAGTCCTTTTCATAAGATTTCATTATGAAGTCCAGAAGGTCTAGTGTTTCAATCTGCCTGAACTCAGCCTTGGTCGAGCAACACTTCTCTATCAATAGGCCGAAAAGGGGTGTGCCCACCCAAGGGTACCTCCTAACAACTTCTTTCACAAATCCTAGTTTTAGCCGAGACTTCTTGTTGTTAAAATAGTCGACCAAAGTGTTCTGAAAGACTTCAACAACGCTCTCCAATTCAGGGTTTGCACAGTTCATGGAAGTGGTGATTTTAAGCAGCCAAAATGTTGCATTTTGGGCCAGGCTAGAGACATCTTTGAACCGCGAACGAGAAACCAATTTAAGACTTTTCTCAATTAGCATTTTGAGGGTTTCAACCTGGTTTTCAGGGAACTTTGGATATTCTTTTGCTTTAAATATTTTCCTCTGTAAGATACCAGTAATGCGTTGTCTAAATTGTTCGCCACCTGTATTGGCATGTGACTTTACATAGGCTTGCACCAGGAAGGAGTAGACAGTCAAAGCTTGGGTTTTCCCTGTTCAGTGGATGGAAAAAAAAAAGAGTTAAACATATTCAAATCCCAAGAAGTCTGCAAATTTTGTTTCCTCTTCATTTTTTGATAATTTTGTACAAGAATGAACCAAGAAACCAATAAAATTTTCAATTCTGAGGTATTAAAATTGGTATTTGGCACTTGGGGGCCAGTTCCCCTTGGTCCAATAATAAAATCAGGTCAGGCCAGACCACTCGCCAGTATGTCAAGAAAAAATATGACACCCACATACCTGGGAGCCAGCCTCAGTGTATATCCCAACTAACACAAAGAATGCAAGCTAGGACAAGCCCAATTAACCAATCAAGTCAGCACATTCAACACAGGCCAGTTGAACTTAAAATAAAGTTATGCTTTACAAAAACTAACAATAAAAGAAAACATGAAATCATTGAAACATAGATTGGGGTGAGCTACCAGAGTTTTTCTGGAGGTAGATCTCGAGGAGAGAGAGGACACGGAACTTGAAGGACAGAAACTGCGACTGAGCGGCCGAGTCATTGCCCGAGGTCCTCTTCTCATTGAACATTGCTGCCAGGTATGCATCCATCCTGAACATTGCATCATCGTCCATCCTGTCTGAATCCTCATTTTCATCATCCTGATATAAAAAAACAATTAGAACATATTGTCAGAAAAATAGCACTTTGTTTTCATTTGGGTTCCCATATTTCTTGTTTTGCTGGTTTCCACTAGAGGCTAATAGTTAGTACTAACCTCATTGGTGGCTGAGTCAACATCCATCCCATCCTCCCTATCCTCATCATCTGCATCAACAACAGAACCAGGCTCTGCTATACCTTCAGACTCATCACTCAACCCAGCCCCACCATCCCCAGCAACCTCATCGTCCTCCTCAATTTCAAGGAAGTCATCTTCATCCTCATCCCCACTATCTTCTTCAGCTGGTGCCAGGTGGCGTGGATTCAGCTCTTTTTTTACAATTCGTAACATCCTAATAAGCCCTGCATCAGTCACTTCATCACAGAAGCATCGGAATACCTAAATCAAGCCAAAAAAAACAGAGAATACCATTAACTCTCAACAAATGATAAATAAAGGGAAAACTCAACAAATGACAAATTACATTCCCACTGCTAGAGTACATCTAACTAGGACTGAGGTACATAATGTGCAAGAATATGCAAGTTTGTCGCTCCCAATAAATATGCATTTATCAACGTAGTCCCTTTTATGTTATTGCAAATAAGACTTAAAACTGATAAGATCAATGGAATATTACAAGAAGTACATGCCTTATTTTTTATTTTCTTTCTGATTATTATTGGTGTTATCCGAAATTAGGAGAAGAAAATTTAAATAATTGGCCAATATAAAAACTATCCCTGATCTTTTAGTTAAACAACTTAATCGTTAATACTACTTGCCTGCTCAATAGCATAGTTTAGGGGGCCCGAAGAATGGGGCAAGAGGGAAAGGAATGTGTCAACAAGAACATCCATGAATTGAGGCGCGGAACCCTCCTCTTCCTCCTCTTCCTCTTCTGAGTTACCTTGAGATAGAAAAGAGAATGCCTTCTTGCAACAAATAGTCAAGTCAATTGCTGCCTCATGGAATTCACCAGGATGGAGAAGTATCTGGAGCAGCAGCTGCATTAGAAGGAACCGCATTGCATGCATTCTAGATGAATCAGTTCCAGGACTCACTTTTCTTTCCTATATGAAAAAAGGGCAATACAGATCAACTGACATGAGATTACTGTTTTTCATTTTATAATTTTTCTATGTCCTCTTTGTCTTTACTGTAACCCAGATGTCTGAAGCATGAATAGCCAAAACACAGGACAAACCCGCCTTTGTATTGAACAATTCTCATCACTTCTCAAATTTTTTTCCAGAATTCTTGTATCAACTAAAAAAACAAAGTAAAGGTAAAGCCAACAGTATCGACTCTATCATACTGCTAGTTATAGAAACAATATCGCCCTACCATACTCCCAATCCATGATACTCTTGGTTCTTTGCTTTCTCGAAACTTTTCAAAAGATCATTGCAAATTGAGGGAGGTAGGGGGTCAGAGAGAGAGAGAGAGAGAGAGAGAGAGAGAGAGAGAGAGAGAGACCTCATTAGACAGTTTAGATTCCATTTTGAGGAGCTTTTTGAATGCCTTGTCATCCTCATCCCCTAAAGCCGTGAAAAGTGACACTGAAGGAATGCTGGAAACTGTTTCTACAAATCTGGTGAAGTAGGAGGCAAGATCATTTGGTTCAATTTCATTTAGGATGCGGGCCCCCTCCGACTTCTGTGCCTCCTCCAGTAATACCTGCAGCTGCCGAATGCAAGATTCTCTCAAAGCATTGGAGATTGCAGCTTTTGGCCACGTGAACTTCTCTTGCAGCTCAAAAGAAGTAACCTCCGTACCTGTTAGGATCACAAAGGAAACAAAATCAGTACATCTAAAATAGAGTGGGAAATTTATTTAAAGGTGACTTAGGCCAGGTGTTGTAACCATTCATGACAAAAAAAAAAGGAAAAACCTTCTCACCAAAGCACATTTAAACTAATTATAAGTCATGCTGTGATTATGTTCTTCTTTTTTTCTTTTATTTTTGGCTTTGAGAACCAGGCAGTATATAATGCAGCGATGCACATTCCATACTGTATTTTTCTGTTGCATATATATGTTTTTTACTTATACAGATTTACTGTGCTTTTATGGTCACACAGGCTTGTAAATTTTTTTCATACACAGTACTTCCGAATATAATCTATACACATCCTTAACTAATACAGGGATCCAAACCAATACAACTCACCCCCACAATCATACGAACTGATTGGCATAATGAATAATGGAGGGATTTCATAAGCAATACATTGAAAGGAATTGGCAAAAAAAAGTACCTAATGAGGCAGTAAATAAACCCTGAACTGTGAGAAACTTCATTATTGCAGCTTGGACCTTAAATTTGTCCTCAGAAAACCTAACAATCTCTTCATCAGTCAAGGTTTTTAAATTTGAATTCAATTTCAAATTTTTAATTACACGCGGCATGGTATCAATCACCCAGTTCTTCAGGGTATCTGACCCAGTTCCATTTCCGTTTGTCAAAGGGTCCTTGTCCTCAGCAGAACCGACCTCTGAGTTCTCGTCAGTTGTCTGGCTCTGATCTGATGGCTCATCAGAAATGGGTCCCTCATCCACAAATAAAGATATCAAACTGTCCACAAAGTGCATGCATCCATCAGCATTGTCAAATTTTGCAATAAGTTGTTTTACTGTCTGGGTTTTCGTGATATTATCAAATCTACCCCGGCTATGCTTTTGTAAGGACACAATAGCTGCAATCCTCCTATCCAAATTTTCACCAACAAAATTCATCACCTCAGTTAAGAAGTGCTGGCCTGCCTTGTAAAGCCACGACGACTTGTTGGATAAAATATCCATCAAACAGTATACAACCTTGCTAGAAAGAATTACTTGTAGGTTTGAAGCAGATAATTTCGGCAGGGTCAGCAGTAGAATGTTGAGTGCCAGGCATTTCCGGTCATGGGAAGAAAAAAGTAGAGATGATTCAATTACAACCTCACAGAAATTGCACAGGTTGACGGAGCTATCCTCTGATGAGTTGCCTTTTTTACTTTTTTTGTGCTTTTTTGTGGATCGGTTTGTTGGGTTTGTCTCTTCCAGAGCTGGCATATCTGGTAATAGCATATTTACCACCACTGGCCAAAGTCCATGCAAATGTGGCAGGCAAAATGTTGATTCCTAATTGATACAAGAGACATTTCAGTGAAACATATTACCAAGCTTTAATCATCATCTGCCTTTTGTCATAAAGGTTTATTTCTTTCAGAAGTACATTAAATTTTCTCAATTTTCCAAAAAAAAATTCCCATATTTCAAGCAATGTATAAATATGGCTTCATTTTTAAGTATAGCTAGGAAAATTCATTATAAAGAATATAAGTTCCTTTTGTCTTAAAGGCTTTCTGAAAAGTATCTATGACGATTCTCAATGGTTTCCTAAACTTTAAGTTGTGAGTTTATGAGGCCGCTAAATCTCTTTTCCTCTTTGGAGTTTTGGAACAATACAGTGTCCATTTCCAATTTGTACAAGAAACATGAAGAGTCCTTATCATTGCAACACACCTATTACTAATCTCTAAAGTTACCTGTAAACAACAGGCCACTCACAAAATATAGGGGAAGTTGACCTTATTTCACTTTAGAGCTAGAATATTCTCGAGTAAAGGTACCTATGGTCAGTGGCGGAGCCAGAAAATTTTGATATGGGGTTCAAAATTAATATTTAAAATTAAATAAAATTTAATAATTATGTTTTAAAGCACGAAAATCTAACTATGTGGGGGTCGTAATAGAGTAATTCTAAGGTATTTATGGGGTTCAAAAGTAAACTTTTCTTAATAATTTACTTAAATAACAAACACAATTGTATATTTTGAGGTCTTAATAAATAAATATATGGGGGTCAATTGCACCCCATTGGCCTCACTTGGCTCCGCCACTGCCTATGCTCGTATAACTCAACTATATCAATGCTAGTATCATGTGAGAATTGGTTGTTGTATAAAAGAAAATCAAATAAAGGTTCAATTGCCAACACGTCTCTACTTCTCTTAGTTTGACAAAGTCAATCTTACCTTGAAACAAGGAGATAGAAACAAGAGATGATCCCGGGCAAAGAACTTGTCAGCACTGAAGGGACAAGGAAGTAAATTTCCAAGCACATCATTTTCAGCTTTTACCCTCTCTTGCAACTTGAGTGCAAGGAAAAGTGCATCAGGGTCCCCAGCTTTAGCAGCTCTTTCAAACCAGTCCTTCAAGTCTGGGGCTTCCAACACTTGGGTTAATACAGCCTCCTCAGGTAACTGCAATATAAAATGGTTCAAACATACCTCATAACCATAAAGTATAACAAAATCAGTTTAGAAAATTACTTTAATACAGGCTCAATAAAGTCTTTTGTTGTCAACTGTCACCAAGTGGAACTTAATTATCATATTTATACTTTTTTCTTAATTGCATCGCTTAAAGATTCATTGCTCCATTAAGAAGTCAATCAATCATAATGGAACTCCATGTACCCTAACAATAGCAGCGAGGTAGAAATGCCAATTGCCAAAGAGTTCAACATAATGAATCTGCAATCAGTCTACTGTTTTTTCCTTTGTTCTTATCAAAATAAGAGTATGTACAAAACCAGACACGGTTCAGTACTGCTACAGACCTTGTTGACCAAATCCAAAATGACAGAAACAGCTGGCTCGCTCAAATAACGCTTCTTTGCCGCAAGTGAAGTCACCTCAGCAACAAAATCCTTCACAATTGATGAATTTTCTGACTTCCATTGTTCAGATATTCGTGATGACCTGGCAATAGATGCATATGCAAAAAGCCGGCCCAAGAGATTGTCTTTAGCTTCCTGTCAAATAATACCAAAAAAACAAAACTTAAGATAATCTGACCTCTGTTCAGGTTCATAAGTAAAAAGTTCAGAGTTCCTTTTGCATCACAATTTTACAAAAAAATAAATAAATAAATAAATAAAAATCGTGAGACAACTCAACTTATCAAAGTTTAACAGTTCCATGTTTGGAGCAAGAACTTCAACCTTGCAGTTTTGGTTGGTTATAAATTTTTAATCTCCATTGCACTATTACAATGGTAACCCTTATCACCAATCTGTCAAATATGGTAGGGCATTTGGCAAGGTAACAATTTCTGTTTTGACTATATCATTGTCTTGCATTCTCTAGAGAGTACATTTTATTCCTGAAGAACCAGTTCAGCATCACAACTGAAACCAAAAGGTACGTGTGCTGCAGGTATAACAACAAAAGAAGATACAAAATCCAGTGAAGCTTCAAATACAATATGCCTCCTGTCATCAACCACTTACGAGACCAAAATAGGGGGAACAAACAAGTGACAAAAGAAAAGCAAAACAAAAGTCAAATGGATAATACAAACTTGGTACAGGTTTCAGGTGCTGATACCTGACCCTTCATGCCAGAAGAAACCTCGAGCTCTTCTACAATGAACTTCATTAGAGAATCCAATTTTATTGCATGAATTTCAGCAACCACAGCAGCCAAAGCCAGTGCAAAACCTTGCCTTGCAAACTGCAAAAAGTAATTATAGAAATAAAAATATTAGCCAATAGCTCAAAATACAAGCAAATAATGATGATGTTGTCAAGTAACAATTATCATGCTGAATATTTAAATAAGAAGTTCATTTCTTTATTGCAAATTGCTACTATACACTAAAAGTGAGTCATGTTCTTATATCTACAGCTTCAACTGAATTTTGACCACACAAAATGACCAGGTAGACTTAAATCATCTTCCTCTTTTTCACACTAATTTGGGGTAGTTTAATGTTCCTTAGAAGCTCAACAGATACTAATTTGGACCCAATAATGCACAATTTCGGACAATACCATCAAAAAAAATTTTCAACATATGCTTTTCTCACCTCCCTGGAAGAGGACACACCGCGAATAAATCTCCTAATTGCATATCTGAGAGAAGGCGCACAATTCTCCATCCCATCATCTTTCTCGGCCTCCAATTTAACTGGGTCCCCTTGCTCTCCATTCTCCCCATTGCTCTCCTCATAACTCCTCTGTACATCCCTCAACTCTCTGACCAATCGTTCAGCTGCCTCCTCTCTAACAGAGCTCTCTTGCGACGAGAGACCTCTGAACAAATCCAAATGCAATCCGGGCTGTGTCAGAGAAGTGCTGGCCACACTTGTAACAGGTTCTTTCGTTTCCTGTTTCAATTCCGATTCTGGGTTTTGTTCTTCTTCTGTGTTAGATTCTGATTTTGATTCCGATTTTTGGTTTCCTTCTGAGGCGACGCGGCGCCTTTCCTTGTCTAGAGCCTTTCTCACCTTGCGCCTCTCCATTTGTTTGAGCTTTTCAGATACTTTGCTAGAGGAAGGAATGGAGGCCATTGCCTTCTCTGTCTGCTCCTCGGTTGGTTCTTCCATTGAAGAGGAAGGCCGCTTCTTTCCAGCCATTGGATTGATTTGTAATTGTTGAGGGTTCGAGGGAGTTTTGGAAAAATGAAGTCTAAAGTTAGGGTTTAGGCGAGATACCAAAAGGAGAGGAGAGAAGGGTTTTGGCTGGACAACACGATGGCGGCCGAGCAGCGAGTTTTTAATCTATGATTGAATATATTAATAAAAAATTTATGAGGAAGGAACTTATATTGTTGTGCCCTCGTGAAAAGTTGAATTTGTGTAATAGTCTCCAGATCCCAAGTCTGAGAACTGAGATTCTCTCGTGTAGTACAGTTTTTTTTTTTTTTAAACTGACATGACGTTTATTCATAATATAGAGGTCATATAGAGAAATCAAATAGCCCCGTTAGAAACTTTCAAGTACACGATAACTAAAAATATAGATAATTATATAAAATTATAAATTAATAAAATTATTATACAATGATATCAATCTTTTTTTACCGTGAGGATTAGCAATATTTTTATGGAGGTTAAATGCATTGGGTTTTAAGAAATCGTATGTATATCCATAATATATATATTTGATGGAACAAATACGGAAGACTGCACTTAATATGTTATTACAAATTTTTATAATGTTACGGATATTAATTAAGTACAAATATTAATGAGATGTTATTCATCTTTATCTTTGCTAAAAAATGACCACTTTGGAGGCCTAATCAAAATCTCATTTTTTTTCTTTAACATGGGATTTCATTTTATCATTTCGTTGGAAAATTCTTGATCGAAATGAACGAGTTTGGTGTCATTTGGTTAGAATTCGTATGAAATCAGATCCAATGAAATCCTGTGAAATCAATTGAAATGAAATTGAATCCCGCGGGAAAAAAAAAACATTTTGATCAGGGCCTATAAGTTCATCTCATTCTAAAATTTGTCAGTTGAGTAATTGGGATTTTCATTTTTCAGATAAAAAAAATAATATATACTATATTATTTTAAGTATTGATGCCTGATACTGATAGTAATAAGATAATATAGATTCAAACGAAAAAAAATTCTCCTGTATTTTGTGCAGTGGCGAAGCTACACTATTATTGGTGGGTCCATGGACCCACCTTGAAATTTTTTTTTACTTGAATTAGGACCTATATGTAAATAAAATATATATATATAGGGACCCATCTAAAAGATTTATTGGACCCATCTCAAAAATCAGAAATTGAATTGTTTCCTCCTACCGTGATTTTTGTTTTAATCGAAATAACCAAAATCATATTTTTAAAAATATTTGACCATTTTAATTTCTGAATACAAAAACTATTTGCAAAAATTATAAAAAAATAAAAATTTGTAGGAAATTGTTGTAATTTTTACTTTTTTGATTGCCTTGAATTATTATTTTAGATATTGGATATATTATTTTAGATCTTGTGTTGTTGTTATAGATATATTTGATTTCTCATAATTTTTTTATTTACATTGTTTTAGAATTGTTTGTTTCAAAAATATTGTTATACTATATCTATATTAGACGTTATGTTGTATATATGTTTTCAGGGGAAAAAAATTATGGACCCTGCTGACATGAATTTCTAGCTACGCCCCTGATTTTGTGTTAGAGAGTGAAATGATGGAGATGTAAACTTTCTAGCTACTATACGTGTTGGAGTAGAGATGAAAGCGAAGAAGCGACTAGTCTGGCGTGTCAAACTCTATTATTATTTGATGATAGAGCCGGTATGTAATATTGTAATTAGTCGAAAATTTATCCCTATATTCGTGTATTATTGAGAAATTTTTTATTGTACAGCTGAACTATATCTCCGTACCCATGTATAAATTTTTAATTAATACACTCTGTGGCAGCACTGCATATAACTATATAACTATAACACCACGTGGCTAAAGAACATTATTCTATGAATTTTGATCATCTTATGTAGCCATCCTGGCCGGTCACACGCTCTTCAACTGTTGAGAGGCTAAAAAAGGGGAAAAAAAATGAGCGTTACCACAGTTTAGTCAAGTATAATCCATAAAAATGGCAAAAAAAATGGTTTCTTTATAAAATGTACAAGTTTATTGTTTAACGCAATTTTGTATTGATCTGTACAATATTAGTATGAGAATTTTTTTTTCTTAAAAATACATTTTTTTTAGGTGAAAAGGTAGTGACATATTTTGGCTAAAGAAAATAATACTACTAGAAGTTTGTAATATTATCTATCCTTTACGCCTATCATACACATTCATCTGATGACTGATGATATGTAAAAATTGTATCAAACTACAAAAAATTTTCATATGCAGGACGTGCATATAATATAGATCATACGTCAAGAAATCAGGGCCTACTTGTTTTTTTTGCTTTGTTGACGATAATTGTAAACAGCATGTGATCATTTTAGCTCAGATATAAAATACTAGTAAGATGCATTAATTATTTGTTTGTCATCTGTAACTGTTGTAAATCTCCCCTGGATAGTGGCTATCCAGTTTATCTAAAAAAAAAAAAACTGTTGTAAATCTCACTGTGTTACTACTTACTAGATTAGTAGATTTTATGTTGAAAGGTAACACGAGCCCAAATCTTCCCGCGTAAAAAGTCCCAAATCCATCGGCCCTTCTACAAAATTAAATGCAACCCTGGGCAGATTCGGAAACTAAACCTATACGGGCTATGATAAATTTTACAAATAGAAGTGTCGCAAATTGAGTAAGCATACAATACAGCATATTATAAGAGCATTCATGCAAAATTCCCAAAAAGCGAGTAGAGATGTACAACGGGTGGATTGATGATATTTTATCAAAATTTAAATTCAATTAGATAATATCGAATTAGAAAATAAATTTAGTTAATCCATCTATAAGCTAATCAAACCCATCATTTTTTTAGGTATCAGTTTTTACAGGTTAAACGAGTTTAACAGATTAAAATTTTGATTTAAATAAAAATGCACGTATAAAAATGCACGTAGGACGGAGGTCGATAGGAAATTAGAATTGTGGAGACGAACTCTAGAGTCCAAAGGGTTTAGGCTTAGTAGAACTAAGACGGAGTATATGGGGTGTGAGTTTAGTGGGATACGACCAGTGGACGGAGATGTTTGTCTAGACGGGCAGGTAGTACCTACGAAGGATACTTTTCGATATTTAGGGTCGATGCTGCAGAGCGATGGCGAGATAGATGAAGATGCTAGTCACAGGATAAGAGCGGGGTGGGTGAAATGGCGACAAGCATCAGGCGTCCTATGCGATAAGAAAGTCCCGCAGAAGCTAAAAGGCAAGTTCTACAGGACATCGATTAGACCTGCGATGTTGTATGGCGCAGAATGTTGGGCTACTAAAAGACGACATGTCCAGAAGATGAGTGTAGCTGAGATGCGTATGTTGAGGTGGATCTGCGGTCACACGAGGAAAGATCGGATTAGAAATGATGACATACGAGAGATGGTTGGGGTCGCACCAATAGAGGAGAAGTTGATCCAACATCGTTTGAGATGGTTTGGACATATCCAACGCAGACCTCCAGAGGCACCGGTACGTATCGGAATTCTTAATCATTTCGAGAACACCCGGAGGGGGAGAGGGAGACCAAGATTGACATGGGAAGAAGCGGTGAAAAGAGACCTTAAAGAATGGAACGTCTCCAAGGAGTTGGCGATCGATAGGAGCGCTTGGAAGTTAGCAATTCATGTACCGGAGCCATGACGTAGGAACTTAGAGGTAGGAGCGATGCCATAGGTTTGTAGGTCCCTCTATTAGGTCACAGTCGAGGTCTAGGTTTCTACTATTACTATTATTATTAGAGGTATTATTATTAGTATGGCTAGTCTTACTATTAGTATTTTTATGTTTTGTATTTTTTTTTTTTGTTCTTGGATGTGTTCTCTTGTTGGGTTTCTTTCTAGCCTACCCCAACTTGTTTGGGACAAAAGATTTAGTTGTTGTTGTTGTACTATCTAGTTCGAGGCCTTACAAGAAATAGAGAGGGTGTGTGTGGCTATAGAGGAGATCAAAACGAGAGTGAGAGAATAGGACTGACTAGGGATCACATCTTTGGTTAATGTAGTCGTCGTGTTTGTCCCTTCTCTCGAGTGGTGAAAAACAATCTTGCGTTTTTAATATTTCAAGATAAATTTTTTTTAAAAAAAATTTACGATGTAAAAATTAACAATGTTTGCATTTAAATGTAGGAAGAAGGAAGAAGGAAGAAGGAAGAAGGAAGAAGGAAGAAGGAAGAAGGAAGAAGAAAGAAGGTAGAAAGAAGAAAGAAGGAATAAATTTATTATAAACAATCCAAACTCTTCACAAAGTTATACACTTCTCAATATTTCTTTTTATTTCTTTCTTTTTTTCCTTCTTCCCACGTCTATCCAAACGGAGCCTAATATTCAACAATTGTGATTGGTTTACTATTCTTGATATCATTCATTTTAAGTTTGTTTTGTCCCGCGGGACTAAAAGACTATTCACTACAATAGATATACCTTATTGAGTTATTACTTTCTTTTAGGGATGAAAAACACAGGAGACAAAAACATCCTTTACATGAAAGCACTTCACACACTTAAAGTTTACAAAGATTCACGAGACTCGCTGACTGTGGTCTAATTTGGATATGGTCATTGTATCAACCAATGAAATACCGCTACATGTCCATTAACAAGTCAATTGTACTGGAAGTTCACAAGTAAAAAATTTTCAAAATTTGTTAAATATACTTTACGTAGAAGGAGAAGAATGGTAATTCTAAATGTTTTTAACAGAAAATGGCGGTAAACCTTATCCTACCTCTCTCCAATACAAAACCCAAATCTACACACTTATACGATTCTCAAAACGTCTCCAATTTCCAACATTAATTTTAACGCAATGTTGATAAACGGGTGGGTTAGTCTAGATTAACAGATTTGCCAAAATTAGAATTCGTACTCGATCCAACATCATTTAACGGTTAACCCGGTAAAAAACGGTTCGGGTCTGGTGGATTGAACGGGTTGGCGGATTTTTTTTTTTTTTTTGTATACCCCTAGTTTGGACATACCCAATGTAGGCCTCCTGAGGCACCAGTGCGCAGCGATATATTAATTTTTTTTTTTGTATACCCCTAGTTTGGACATATCCAACGCAGGCCTCCTGCTAAAGATTCCACCGTCCTCTATCGATATATTTATTTTTTTCCCATTTTCATAAACCAGTCCAACATCCTCATTAATTAACCATTTTCATTTTTGTCCTCATCAAGGTTTTAAAATGCGATTTGGGCGGTTTGACAGTTGAGTGATGATTTAGTGTTTATCGGTGATAGAATGGTAATAAAACGACGATAAAACGAAAAAACGAAATTTTTTAAAAGCTTGTTCCTCATTAATTATCCATCCAATATCTACATACCCTACTGCCCCCCTTGATAATTACTATTTTTTTTCAAGGACAATTACTATTTTTACCAAAATAATTATAGCATACAAAACTAGGACAATTAAAATTTATTCGAACAATAATACTAAATAAATGTATTGAAAAATAATACTAACTGTCTTTAAAACTAGAACAATTAGTATACAAGACTAAGACAATTAGTATAAAAAATTAGGACAATTAACATTTTACTCGAACAATAATACTAACTATGTTGGAAAATAATACTAACTGTCCTAAAATTAGGATAATTAAATAGAAAATCAAGATAATTAGAATAGAAAGTAAGACAATTAATATATAAAACTAGGACAATTAGTACATTACCCGAACAATAATACTAATTGTCCTTAAACTAGGACAATTAACAAACAAAACTAGAACAATTAGTATATAGAACTAGGACAAATAATGTATGACATGAGGGAAGGAGAAAAGCATAGGTGAGAACAATTAACATCCCTAAAAAAAATAATAACTCTCATAGTTATGAAATGAGGGGAGGGAGAGAAACATACATGCTAGGAGCATACGCTTTGGATGATAGGGTGGATAATAGAGATGAGATTCCAGAAACGAAATGGATGAAAAAGGTAGAAAACACCCTGGAAAAATATTTTAGAAATGAAAAGAGAGAAAAAGTGTCGATGGGAATGATAGGATGATCGTTATCAGGCCCGTAATTTGGAATTTACTTAATCACTTATTTGTAATTTATCAATTAATCTGGATTTTTTAGTTTATTTATTGTAGTTTATCAAGCATTGAATTTGTATTAAGCTTCGATAAAAACAAAAGAGAATTTATTTTAATTATTTGTAAACAAAAATAATTATATGGCAAGCAGTATCGAATATTAAAAAAATGTAAAAAAACAAAGTAGCCGTACAAGCATTGAATTTTTATTGTGGTTTCTACATTCGATATTTGTATTAAATAATATAATATTTTTACACCTCTTTTTTCTAATACTATATTTTAAATAGAGAAAATTTTTTCTGTGCCACCCCGAAGTTGCGAAATTCAGCTTTTGCCACCCCAAAGTCCAACCTTCTGATTTTGCCACCCTAAAACCCGACTTTCTTCTCTAAATGCCCTTTTCGCCCTTTAATCAATATGTTGAATTAAAAAAAAAGAAAAACCCAAAATGCATGACGATTTTACCCTCGAACCAGTCAGTCGAACCAGTTATAACCCAGTCGAACCCAGTTGAGTCGAAGCGAACCCAATCTCGTCTCTTATTCTCTTCGATTAGACGAACCCTAAAAAGCTTGAAAACCCAATTTTTGTCTTCCTGCCGTAAACCCTAGATGTCGCCTTCCTCCACTCCTTCGTCTTTCTAATCCCAGACTTTTCCACCATTTCGTCGCTCCTCCGTCTCCTTACCAACCGATGCCATGCATCGTCATTGGAGCAGATCAGATTCCGTGTCGCATTCAGCGTCTTCGAGCATAGGGCCCGCAAGTCGAAGAGAAGGTTTGCCGCTCGTGCCATGCCCGTCATGTGGTCTTTCAGTGAGAAAGTTCGTTAGCAGAACTAAAGATAATCCAGACCGAGATTTCTATCAATGCGTAAACAAGGTACTGATTTTTGATGAATTATGTACTGCTAATTGATGTAATTGAAATTTTGATGAATTTGGTACTGGCATTTGATGAAATTTTAGTATGAGAATTTTGTGTCCTTTTCGTGATTAAGACAAATGACATAAAACATTGCCATCTGTTCCAAAATTTGATCAAAATTTGATGAAGAAAAATTTGGTTCTGTGCTCTGTCTGCTAAGGTATGATTGGTACTGGCATAGGCAAAGTGAAATCTCTTTACCAACTCTACCTCGCAAAAAATCAATTTTCTGGTTCAATACCATTTGAGATATGTAGTTCCTGAAAATATAGGACAGTTGAGTAATTTAGTGAGCCTGGGTTACACAATAACTTCCTCTCTGGTACTGTAACTAGTAATATTGGGATGTGCTATCAATTTAAGTCATTAACCCGGCATTGACACTGACTATTTATTTCTTCCTCCTTCTTTTTCTTTTTTTTTAATAGGTTACTAAGTGCAAATTTTGGAAGTGGGACACCGATTATTTGAAACATCTAACAAAGGAAAATGTTGTTATTCCAACTATTGAATCTGATGTAGTTGGTAGATTTCAAGCTCAATTGGATAATCTGACGGATGAATTCAAGAAAAAATGTCAAGATGATGAGCGCCAATTTAAAACACTTGTTGTGTCTTTGGATAATTTTAAAAGGGAAAATTTTATGAGTGCCATTGTGATTGTCACTCTTTTACTTATGGTGATTGCTCTTTGCTTTTTTAGTTGTATTGCTATAGGAAGACTTAGTTAGCATGATTGATATGACTTAGTTAGTTAGTTTAGTTTAGTTTAGTTAGCATGCTTTGTAATGGATGACTTCATTATTGTAGTTTAGTTAGCATGCTTTGATATTGATTGTAGTTAGCATGCTTTGTAATGGATGACTTAGTTGAGTGTTTCCCTTTATTCTTCTTTATTGTTTATTTGGATTTGATATTCTAGTTAGCATGCTTTATTTGGGATTATCTGTAACAAAAACGCATATATTTTCACTCATAGTTAGCATGCTTTATTTTCACTCTTCACTCATATTTTCACTCGGACTGTTAACATGTATATTGAGGGTGGTACCATGTGTATTGCTTGGTACCATGTATACTCACTTATATTCACGTGGAGCAGAAGCTACTCCACGATTATACTCACGGTACCATGTATACTCACTTAAGTTATAAAAACAAACAAACAAATATATGGTCTGGTACGACCTGGACAAGCAGCTTGCTAGTTGGCTGAGGCCTTTTATTAATTACTCCATACTGCTATGAGGTTGACCTTACTTTAGATAACCAGGATATAAGTACATATTGGATCCCATCTAATGATAACCGGTAAGAGATGACTCTGCTTGCTACGTAAATAGCCAAAACAATAAGTTATAATGAAAACATGACAGTTCACAACCCATTTCAAATAATATAACTATGTTTGTCAAGCGACATGTCTAATAAAAGAGAGACAAAAACAGAGAATAGAAATGCACTTCAAAAAGCTCATGAATTACAAATAGACAACAGAGAGATAGACCCAATTCCATTTGCACATTCAGAACACATTTGCATATTCTACACAAAATGCAGTCACAGAAACAGACCAATTCCAATTCCAACTAACTGTCCTTCTACACAAAATATGTCATCTATCCTTCTACACAAAATATGTCATCTATCATTCTACACAAAATATGTCATCTATCCTTCTACACAAAATATGTCATCTATCCTTCTACACAAAATATGTCATCTATCCTTCTACACAAAATATGTCATCTATCCTTCTACACAAAACATTAAACAGTTAGTAATGTCAAGTAGAAACATCATCCATCATTTGCACCATTTGACTTTTGACCCTTTCTCTTCCTGCAAAAAACACATACAAATGCCATGAATTAAACATACTTATTATGATTATAATTAGAATTAAACAGATTTGACCTAGTGAAATTAAACAGACCTCTTTTTAGTTCTGTTCATGTTTGTATCTAGGTCATCAACAGGTTCTTTGCATGTCCTTGCTTGATGGCCCATCCTTTTGCATCTTTTGCATTGATGTCTCCTTGCACCTAATTCTAAACAACCCCGGATCCTTTCCTTTCTAGGTTAAACGAGATCTTGATTTGGGAGAAAGCTTTTCTTTATTTCATAATTTCTTTCTCACCCTTTGTTACAAGCTGGGTCACCTATATATATACAATTTCCTTTTTGTCTGTTACTCTCCTAATTACACGCTACTCATTGTTTAAACCACTAAACTAATTCTGTTAGGCTGTTGCCTTTACAACCTCCATTTCAATGTTACTGGAGTTGTCCATTTGCTGATTTTGAATATCTTCTACAGCCCCCCTCAAGCTGGACTGATCTTCAATCACGTGTAGCTTGCTCCTGAGTAAACAGAATCGATGCTTAGGTAATCCTTTGGTGAAAACATCACCAATTTGATCAGCAGAACAGATAAACTTCACTAGCACTTGTTTGTTTGCAACCTTCTCTCTGGCAAAGTGGAAGTCCAACTCAATGTGCTTGGTGCGAGCATGGAAAACTGGATTTGCAGCCAGGAAAGTAGCACCAAGGTTATCACACCATAAGGTTGGTTTCTGAGTTGTTTTGACTTTTAACTCTGATAGCAATGCATTGAGCCACAAAATTTCTGAGGTTGTGGCAGCCAAACTCCTATACTCAGCCTCAGTAGAGGATCTAGAAACAGTGTTTTGTTTCTTTGAAGACCAAGATATCAAGTTGGGGCCCAGATATACAGCAAAACCAGTGGTTGATCTTCTATCATCTGGGCATCCAGCCCAATCTGCATCACAATAAGCATGCAGTGCTAAGTCTGGTGCAGACTTGAGTAACAGACCATGATGAACAGTACCTCTGATGTATCTCAGGATGCGTTTGACTAGTTGCCAATGATCATCAGTAGGTGCTGCCATGTATTGGGAAGCCTTATTGACAGCAAAGGTAAGATCTGGTCTTGTTATTGTGCCATATTGTAGGGCTCCAACTATTGATCTGTATAGTTGGGGATTGTCCATAAGTTTACCAGAATATTTTGAAATTTGAGCACCAGTGTGCATAGGAGTTTGGCATGGTTTGGCTAAGTGCATGTTTGCTCTTTGGAGAATACTCTGGAGGTATCTTGTCTGAGTCAACAGAATTTCTTTATGTTGGTGTAAAACCTCAATTCCCAGAAAATAATTGAGAGTTCCCAAGTTCTTGAGAGCAAAGCTTTGATTCAAGGTGGCCATGAGAGTTTGAAGCACCTGATTATTGCTACCAGTGATTATTATGTCATCTACATACACAAGTAGATAGATGATTGTTTGAGGAGTGTGAAAAATAAACAAGGAGTTGTCAGACTGTGAGCATATGAAGTTGTTTGCAAGCAAGAAACTTTTCAATTTTGAAAACCAAGCTCTAGGAGCTTGTTTGAGGCCATAGAGTGCTTTCTTCAGTTTGCATACATGGTGAGGATAGAGGGGATCAACAAAACCTGGGGGTTGTTGCATATACACAACTTCTTCTAGGTCTCCATGCAAGAAGGCATTGTTGACATCAAGCTGCTGAATTGGCCATCTTTTAGAGAGAGCTATGGTCAGAACTGTTCTGATTGTGGTGGGTTTGACTACAGGGCTGTAAGTCTCCTCATAGTCTATTCCTTCTTGTTGATTGTAGCCCTTGGCAACCAATCTTGCTTTATGTCTTTCTACTTGTCCATCAGCTTTGTATTTGACTCTGAAAATCCACTTTGCTCCAATGACATGAGTGTTTTCAGGTAAAGGTACCAATTCCCAAGTTGAATTGTGAGCTAATGCAGTTAACTCTTGAGCCATTGCATTGCGCCAGCAACTATGTTTGATGGCTTGGGTATAGCATGTTGGTTCAATGAGATCAGGACTCACTGTTTCAGAAGAGAAGGCTTGGTGGTTGGGAATTTTTTTTGTTTTCAAGGTGTTAGTTTTGGATCTTGTAACCATGTGATGTTTTGTTGGAGCAGTGGAGGTAGGTATGGTTTGTGACTGTTGAGAGTTTGTAGTTTGAGCTGCTGGTACTGTTGGTGTTGCTGGCATATCTGTGTCAGGAGGTGCATTTGTGTCAGCAGTTGCAGTTGTGTCACTGGTTTGGTTGGTTATGGTTGCTGCTTGGATTGGTAAATGAGGAATTATGGAGAGAATATTTGCTGGTGTGGTTTGTACAAGAACTGAGGAAGAAGCAGGGTGAGGCTTAGTGAAAGGTAATGAAATTTCATAAAAAACCACATGCCTAGAGATAAATATTCTGCCAGTTTGTTGTTGAAGACAGTAATACCCTTTATGGATTGAGGAGTAACCCAGAAACACACAGAGATCAGATCTGGCCTCCAATTTGTTGTGATTATAGGGTCTCAATAGAGGGTAGCAAGTGCAGCCCAGCACATGTAAGAAGTTGTAATTAGGTTTTTTTTGAAATAGCTTCTCAAAAGGTGAAATGACATCATCAACAGAAGAGGGTATTCTGTTTATCACAAAGGTTGCACTTTCAAAAATGTAGTCCCAGTATTCCATTGGTATTGATGCATGGAACATGCTGGCTAAAGCTAGCTCAACCACATATTTGTGTTTTCTCTCAGCTACACCATTCTGTTCAGGTGTGTAAGGACAAAATAGTTGAAATGTTATTTCAGGATATTGTTTCATCAAAGGTTTGAATTCTGTTCCACCATCAGATTGAAATCTTTTTATTTTCCTGGACAAGAGATTTTCAACTCTAGCTTTGAAGAGAGCAAAGATGTTTGGTACATCTGATTTGCAAGTGCAAGGGTAAAACCAGCTGAATTTTGTGAAATCATCTATAAAATGAACATAATATTTAAATCCTCTGGAAGAGGCAACTGGGGATGGTCCCCACAAGTCAGAGTGAATAAGGTCTAAAGGTTGACTTGTATTGCTGATGGAAGGTACAAAAGGCTGTTTATGAGCCTTAGCTTTATTACAACCAGAGCATAATTCTTTACAAGATGAGGCTTTTGAAACAATCATTTTAGCCTTTATTAATTTCTCAACAACAGAATAAGAACAATGAGCTAAACGATAATGCCAGAGATTTGTAGAAGCCAAAGCAGCTTGAAACACTTGATGTTGAGTGAAGGGATTCTCTAGTTTGTATAACCCATTACTCAAATTGCCAAGCAGGAGGATCTTGAGTGTTGCTCGATCCTTAATAAAACAATGTAGAGAAGAAAACTCAATGACCACACCATTATCAGAAATCAATTGGGATACACTTAACAAGTTCTTGGTAATCTCTGGTACAAGAAGAACATTGTTCAATTTCAAAGTTGAAATTCTGGTTGCAATAAAAGCACAGCCTTTATGAGTAATAGTCAAACCTTTTCCATTTCCAATGTGAATAGCTTCTGGACCAGTGTAAGGTTGAGCTGAACTGAGGTTGTTTATGTCAGCAGTGACATGGGATGAAGCTCCTGAATCAACATACCAGCTGGTTTGAGGGTTTGCAGTGGGCTCAGCTAGCAGAGCTTGTGGGGCAGGCTGAGAAGAGGTAGAATTGGAAATGTACCTAATATCAAACCTGTGGTAACATTCCAAAGCAGCATGTCCCCATCTTGAGCAAATCTGACAAGTTACATCCTCTTGAGAAGTACTGTTGTTGCGTCCCCTTCCTCTACCACGATAGCCCCCTCTTCCTCTTGCACCACGGCCTCTGTTGGATGACTGAGGCTGTTGATTATAACCCTGATTTTGGTTTGTTCCTGACCTGTTCTTTTGTTGCTGTGCATAGAACACAGACTGACCAGAATTGTCAGTACCAGTAGGGTTTTGAGTGGTGGCTAGATTGGCAGAAGTGTGGTTAGTAGATCTGTTTAAAGTGGTGACTCTAGCTTCATGAGCTAGCAACAGATTGCTAAGTTCAGGCATGGAAGGGGATGATTCCCTCATTGAAAGAGCTGTTACAAAAGTTTTAAAGTCTGTACCAAGCCCTTGAAGAGTGTAAGTGACAAGCTCTTGGTCTGACACACTAGATCCAATACTTCTAAGGCGATCTGCAATTCCCTGAATGTACTGAAGGAATTGTGTACAAGAAGAATTACCTTTCTTGGCTGTTTGCAGCTGAAGTTTGAGATCAAGAACTTTCACCATTGATTGAGAGGTATGGATCTGATTGAGAGTCTGCCACAGCTGAGCACTGGTGTGGCAATTGATAACTTGTGCCAGCACAGATTGAGACAAGGAGTTGAACATCCACGCTAGAATTAGCTGATCCTGCTGAATCCAGATCTCAGCTTCAGAATTTGGGATCTGAACACCATCGCCAATGGCAACTGTTGGAGCTGGAGGCGACTTTGATCCATCAAGAAATCCCATCAGGCCATGCCCTTTGAGAATCGGAACAATTTGAGAGCGCCAGAGCAAGAAGTTATCAGAGTTGAGCGAAGTGTGGATTTGATGAACAAGGTTGATCGGAGGAGGAGAAGGAGAGGAGATAGGTGAGGTAAGAGATGTCGAGCTGGCGCTGGCCATGGTCGACATTGAAGAAGGATCTTGGACTTAGAGCTAGAACTCTTGTGGTCTCTGATACCATAAACGAGATCTTGATTTGGGAGAAAGCTTTTCTTTATTTCATAATTTCTTTCTCACCCTTTGTTACAAGCTGGGTCACTTATATATATACAATTTCCTTTTTGTCTGTTACTCTCCTAATTACACGCTACTCATTGTTTAAACCACTAAACTAATTCTGTTAGGCTGTTGCCTTTACAACCTCCATTTCAATGTTACTGGAGTTGTCCATTTGCTGATTTTGAATATCTTCTACATAGGTCTTCCAGCAGTCCTCTTCATTATAGGTGGCCAAATAGTAAATCCAGGATCAGATTTGACCCATCTAGAGGTATCACCTATAGGCATTATCACTCCCTCATAAGCCTTCCTAAACCGCTCAATAGAGTAATACTCATGCACATAGTCCTCGAGGAAAATTCCTCTAAGACTACATATAAATGCAAGAGCATGACCACATGGCTTGCCACTAAGCTGCCATTCTCTACAAGTGCATTGTTGCTTGTCTATATGAACTACATGGGTCCAAGAAGTGCCATCAGATGTTCCACTCACCTCTGCACAATTGTCACCGCCTCTACTTATAGTCATCCTCCTAGTTTCAAGATGTCTACTCTTGTCATTTAGTTCCTTCATTACACTTGGCACGATCTTTCCATTTAATTTTCTCCCTACTAGCCTCCGTCTATGAAATGTCACCATAACTTGTCTCCTAATTTGATTAAGCATCTCAATGACATGCAAATCTTTCAGACCTTTTATCCAATTATTAAAAGATTCTGATATGTTGTTCGTCACATAATCCACCTTCGAGGCCTCGGAGAACTTGCTTCTACACCAAAGAGAATGTTTATCCAAATACTTCATTGCGGCAGGTGATGCTTTTCGCATCTCTCTCAAATGTTTCTCACATTGCTCAATGGTGTAAGCGTTGGCAGCCGGCTTGAAATTATTATCAAATGGCTTGCCATGAAATTTCTTTTTGAAATTATCACCCAAATGTCGAAGACATGTTCTGTGCTCGGCGTCAGGAAATATAGTTGCAATAGCGTTGTATAATCCCTTACATGCATCAGAAGATATAACCAAACCCGGTGGATTTCCAATGGCTTTCCTTAATTCAGTCATGAACCAAGTCCAGTTTTCAGTTGTCTCCAAATCAAACACGCCGTATGCAACTGGGTACAACCATGGAAAGCCATCTACAGCACAAGCAGTAGCCAACTGCCCTGTATATTTCCCTGTTTTGATAAGCAAATTAATGGTCAGTTCATTCTCAAGGAAAATTATTGTTATCAAAATGAGTTGAATTAGTGTTGTCTATTAAATTAGCAATGAAATAAGAAATTAAATTACCTGTCAAATGAGTTGAATCCACTGCCAAATATGGTCTACAACCATTTAGAAATCCATCTATGCAGGGTTTTAATGCCACTATCATCTTGCTAAATCGCATCTTCTTGCCGACCCTTTCACATTCTACATCGACAATGCTGCCAGGACATTTACTTTCCAACTCTGCCTTGAAGTTGTAAGCCAATTTGAAGCTATCCTCCCATGACCCTTGGAGCCCATCAAGAGCGGCAGTCCTTCCTGCGCAAGCCTTACCATAACTCAATTTGACATGAAATTCCTCTATTAGTCTATTTTGCACTGCCTTCGCTCCAGCCGATGGATTTAACCTTAAGAAATTGGCAGCCCTCTCCGATACCCAAGACTTTGAAACCATAGTCCCCTTAGTCCTACCTATGGATGGACAAATATGTTCATGTGGCAAGACTGTTATCTACATAAGAAAAGGTTCTGTTAGTTATCATATCAAAAAGTTTAGACTCCAAGTATAGGAAACATATTTACCTTGAAGGTTCTATTATCATCTCGGATTCTATAAGCTCGAATCCTCCAAGGACAACCTTTATAAGCACATTTTGCCATGAATCATTTCTTGTCTGACTTCAATGTGGTATATTCAAAATTAGTTTTGATAGCAAAATGCCTTAATGCTTTTCTAAAGGCATCCACATCAGGAAATAATGCATTGAGCTCTATCCTTGGATTATCAGGATCGTATATGACTCTATGTTCAATCTCTGGAAGAATAGTTGGTTCCAAATCGGTTTCCACTTCTACATGTAGAGGAGCAATTACATCTAGAGGAATTACATCATCCACATCATCGAGATACCTATTCTCACCATCATGTTCCACATATGGCTCATACTCAAGCTCCTCATGGTCGACATTAGTACCAGAAGTATTGCATCTTTCAAAGATTTTTCCTTGACTCAAACTACCACAAGCCACACTAGGTGATGGTTCATTGTCAGTGCAATTTGTACCACTCCGATTGGTACTTCTGTCCATGAAGACCTGAAACGCACAAGTAGGTACTTTGCAAGATCAGAGGATAATCTTTGTCAATTTCAAAACCCCATGTCACAATCTTAATTGGTTCAGTTCTGTCTTATTAGGTTCAAAGGTGAAAAAGTAATACTTTGTCTTGTGCAATTGATTAAAATATTGGTTCAGTTTTTCTCCAGTACCTTTAAATTCTACTCATTATAATAAACTTAAGACTTAGTTGGACATTAAGAAAGGCCAATTCAGAGTTATATTAAATTGAAGATGAGAATGCACTCTTTGATTATACAAGTTAAAAGGCATGGTGCATTGTCAGGTATTTAAACAATGTACTCATCGTGAATTGCCCTAAATTGACAAGCATTATCTTTTGAAACACCCTAAATTGACAAGCATTATCTTTTGAAACACCCTAAATTGACAAGCATTATCTTTTGAAACACCCTAAAATCGCTTCTCAAAATTGATTCTGAAAATAGCTTCTCAAAATCGATTCTCAAAATCGATTCTAAACTACCTTTTTCCAAACAATGAAATTGAAAATAGATTCTAAAAATTGCTTGTTCAAAATAATTCAGTAAAGGTGAAAGAAAAAGGACGAACCTAGGACACAGATGGATCGACTGACAAGAAATGTAGCTAGGGTTTAGTGCTGACTGAAGAAGTATGGGGTTCGTCGGATCCAAGCTGTGCGAAGGGACAGAGAGAGACGGAAATCGCTGACTGGTTTAGCGCCGACTGCACGCTTTCGAAAGAGAGAGACAGAAATGCAACTAGGGTTCGTCGGATCGAAGCATTTCGAAAGAGAGAGACGAAATTGCAACTACGGTTCGTCCATGGAGGTAAGGTGTGAAGAGGTTAGCGATGAAGAGAGGAGATTGATCAGCTAGGTTTTACGATGAGAAAGAGGAGAAAAGAAGGGATTAATGTCTGGTTCGTACTCGATGGGATCACGGATGTGTCTAATTAGATGAAGGGTACAATCGTCATTCAGTTTGGATTTTTATTTTTTTAATTCAAAATATTGATCAAAGGGCAAAAAGGGCATTTAGAGAAGAAAGTCGGGTTTTAGGGTGGCAAAATCAGAAAGTTGGACTTTGGGGTGGCAAAATCTGAATTTCGCAACTTCGGGGTGGCACAGAAAAAATTTTCCCTTTTAAATATCCTTTTAATTTACAGTACCGAATAAAATGACGCTATTAATTGTTATTCAAAACGGAAAGCCGAATGATATTATTATTACATTTGCCTCCAATTATTCTGTAATATTGATCTTGTCAAAAATGTTACCTTTGATCATGACTTGCCAAAAATACGGTATAATTATGATCCATCTAATTTTGCCAATGTATAATTTAATTTGCATTCCGTCTTTAACATTCACATATCTTATTGGTACCGGAAATTGTGCACCGATCCCTGAATAGACGTAATCCAAGATTTTTTTTTTTCTTTTATAAATGAACTGGTGGAATTATATTTACGTAGCTCTTTCTGTTTTCTCACATTAAACCCTAGCTTCTAATCGGATAAAGAGAGAAAAGCAAAATCAAGCACCACTCACCATGTGTCTTGCTACTAATTCGTCATCTGCCACTCCATCCGACGAGACATCTACAACTCTGGCTTTAGTTCAATCCATGACAGCACCGCAACCTTCACCAACGCAGCCTCCCCTGAGGCGGAGTCCCCGCCTCTTAGCATTATCAGCGAAAACTCAATCGCCACCTCTAGACGTGCATGCAAATCAAGCGCCTCCTGCCCCATCCTCTGAGACGTCTCTTGCATCTCAAACGATCTCAGCACCGCAGCCCTCACAGCGACGTTTCCGAATGTGTGCCCGTATGTCCACGGGGGGTAGAGCACCGAGACATCGCCTTGCTCCTCTTTTTGAGAGGATCGAATCTATTACCAAGAGAAAGAGGGTTCAACCACCATCGAATATTCACCAATGGATGTGAATCTTCGATTTTATTTATTATGGTTTTAGTTATCGATTAAACCACCATCGAATATTTACCAATGGTTGTGCCAATGTTGGGCATTTTATATCACCTGTGTTAGTTTTCCATATCTTAATTACGTGATAGATTAGAAGCTAATATAATAAAATCTTATTTCGATTCAAAGAAATTAAAGAAAAAGCAAAAAAAGCAAAAAGAGGCATTAAGGAATCAGGTGACCTAGTGACCTAGCTATATGGCTCCTTCAAGTTAGAATAAGAATTCTGTGTTTAGTCCAAAAAATTGATTGATTGTCTCTCTGTATGGTTAAAATGTGGCTGCATACAGCCGTGTAAGCATATATAAAATAAAATTAAATAAAATATTATTTCATTTAAAAAAAATAATGTTCTCCTCTAATCGAATAATAATATTATCAAACTATTTTATGATTTGCCCCAAAGTATTCTTAAATTAGGATATGTTGCCGACTAACTAACATTGATATAGACATATTGTTTAATTAATGTTAGTGGTGAACTCTTGCTGTTAGGCAGGGACTAGCATCGTCATTTTCATAAATTTCTATCAATAATAAGGGTCCAAACTGATATTTTGGGCATCCATACTGATATTTTGGGGTGGTGTGCTTACAAGCAGAACAATTAACGCACTTTAGAGATAGTACTCGCTGTTTCATATGCAAATACAGTTATGTATACCAATTTTAATTCGCCATTTATACATCGTTTACCTTACAATCACAAACCAAATGCACATATTTTGTAATAGAAGGGGAAAAGAAAGGAAATCATATGCAGGACATCCATTTGCATGTGAAACATCGTTTGCCTTACAATTATATACATGATAGGGAAAACTAAAAATCATCATTGGTTAAGGACAATCGGCCCTGACCCCACCTAAATCGGATATAATCTTACCAGCTGGGATGGATAAAAAATTTACCACCTATTAATTTCCCCTCCTAAATCAGGGAATGTCGTCCAGTCTGGCAGAGACGTTACCGGTTACCTTACCCTGATTCAAGGCTTTGTACACAATTAGGCCTGCCAACGGAAACAAAAAAAAACGTTATGCCGTTCCGTTTGCTGAAACAGAACGGTAAACGGTAGAGATATTTATTTCGTTTCCTTAATGAAACGGTAAACGGAACATGAAATGGAACGGTTTAACGTGTTTTTGTACATGCCGTTTAGCGAAATCATTTCGTTTAGTAAGTTGAACGATAAACGGTAGCGAAATCAATTTCGTTTCGTTAAGGAACGGTAAACGGAACATCCCATTCCGTGTCCGTTTACCACGTTAATCAGGTCTATACACAATTCTGAGGCTATCTCATCTCTCATTCAGTCACTAGCTCACAACTTCTCCATTAATTCGTGACAATTATAATTAGTTTAGTCTTGTAATAAATGGTATGATGAAAATTGTCAAAATAAAAGTTATATATATTTTTTTGTGTTTTCCTTCCATCTTCTATTTCCAGCCAAGACGACCACAATTTTAAAATATAATTAAGGTTTGTAACATAATTGATTGGTTTTTTTTTTCCTGACAGAAGCTCCGAAAATGCAATAGAAAAAGGAACATAGCAGCATCTACTGTTCCAAATAAACATGAAGTGTCATTAAACGGGTGTCAGTATTGAAAATTATATTCGCGCTATTAGAGAAATGGATTAATGGATACAAACGCATTATTGATGGATATAAAGTAAATACATGCTATTAACTATGGACGATACTGTTGAAATTCAGATCCGCTGCCGCGCGACACATGGTGTAGCGCGACATCCTTGCCGTCTGATCAAGATCCAATGGACAAGGGAGCGCCGTGCATGTAACCTAGATTGATAGGCCCGTAAAAAATGAACCGTCCGATCAAGATCAGACAGCTCGTACGTGTGCTACACCCTGTCCCGCGCTACAGCGAATCCGGATTGATACTGTTGATTAATATACAAGTCGGACAAAAGAAAACATTTACAATAATAAAAAATCTAAATTTTTAAATTGATAACAGATCTACATATAGCAGATAATAATGTACTTAATAGAGCCTTTTAATAAAATTAGATCCTAACGTAAAATGTAAATATTAAGAATTTAAATAATTCCGACATTTTGCATATTCGCTTTTCACCAAAAATAATACAAATTAACATCATTTTATTGAAATCAATAATTATTTATAACTATTTTATGAATCATTCTGCAATTACAAACAACAGGTTTCAGTTTCACTGATATCAACTTCGTTTACACTGCTAGTCTGGGTTTCACTCCTTAGTGATATACCGATGTGCCTTTTATGATAGAACGACAAATTGAGTTGAAGCTCCAATAAGAACAAAATGGAAAACTATCAGTAATAGTAACAATGTAACACAAAATACACAGATTTGAACTTTTCAAAATTCAAAACACTTTGCCTGCCTCGAGAAAAAAAGTCAATTGAATTGATTTTGAAGCTCGCCGAAATCTTGCATTAAACACCAAAGTTATTAAATACCGTACCGGTGGAACAGCCGGTATGGGGTTTACCGATATTATATATCGGTTCAAAAACAGGAAACAGTATATATAATTTTCATGGGCTGGAGTAGCACAAACAAGTACATGATGGCCCAGTTGCTAGAGTTGCTACCTCTTAAAAGAGTGGGGTTGAGGTTTCGATTCAGCAACGAAGCTATAAAAATTTTATTTATTATGCGATGTAATTGATCGGTTTGGTTGGTTTACAGTCTGGTTCAAGAACGGTTTGCAGATTTCTGTTCATCTTCATTTACTGGTTTACCCGGTTCACTGCCGGTTTTATACGGTTCACCTGCATTCCGATATTATGGGCTCACCCTACTGGACCAAGGTCCGGTTCACGGTTTTTCAACCGGCCGGTCCTGTGGGGTATTTAAAACAAAAACACTGATAAATGCTAGGACTGCCGCTCGGAGTCGTATCCTCTGCAAAGGATAAAACCACTGCCCACTGCAGTGGATCAATAATCTCTATTGGATGAAAAAGAACGGTAGGATTTTTGTTTGCAAACAAACGCTGTCCTCTGTCCTGCCCGATTTCTCTCATGTCCTGCCCGATTTTCCTCTGAAATAATAACGCAGAGCAGCTTTCGTCTAAATAAAATATATCAAACGACCAAATCTTGGATTCCCGCCAAAAGCATCGCTTTGCCTGTTTGCAGCCATCGAAACCTAGGTTCTCGTCCCTCAGATCTGTAACAAAGACGAGAGATCAAGTTCTTCGAAAGAATTTTACCAAAATTCTAGAGGTACTGGCAATTTTCACATAATGGAAAAACTTATCAGGGTTCGTTATTTATTCATTTGTCTGTTTATTCCCGTGTGCAAGATTTATTTGTTTGTCCCTTGCCAATAGAAAAACCTAAAAATCAATCTTATGCATATTTCATTCACCAATTGTAACTAATACTTGATTATATTTCCTTTTACAAAGGAGGATTTTATCTATTGTACTTTATTTCGAAAATCAACTACAGCCAAATTGGCTGTGATTGTGGATTATTATGCCTAATTAATTGAGAAAATCACCTTGATATCAGAGAATTGTTGCAACTTTACTTAATTATAAGATGTTAACGTGGTCAAATAAGGTAGTTACCATCTCATTTTTGACCTTTGTAGACAATATATTTCACTACCAGTATTTAGGAACTTGATTCTTAGTCCTTATGGTGTTGCGTCTTTCTTACACGTCTTGCTTTCCTTAGTTCAAGAAAGAAAGAAAAAAAATGTTGTACATTTGGGCTACATTTATTTAATGAAATATGATGACTTATCAATTATAATCAATATCATGCATTTTCAATTTCTTTTGCTGTTGCCACTAATTATTTCATGATAGCATCATTTTTATATAAACAGATAAAGAAAGATTGACTTTAATCTAAACCAAAAAAATAATTTGAGACATCACTTTTTTTTGTTATTGATGTATGAAGGATATGGAGTCTTGCGGAGTTTGGTTGGCACCTCATTTGGGTATGGAATTCGCAACTCTAAATGAAGCATGGACATATTAGAAAAATTATGGTGGAAGTCAGGGGTTTGGGGTTAGAAAAGCTTTCGGATATTTGGGAAAAGATAAGATACATACTTCATATACTTTTGTGTGTACATGTGCGGGCAAACGAGGAAAAGATAAGCGAGATCATCTGACGAAGAACCCTCGAGCTGAGACCCGAACAAATTGCAAGGTTCTTTTGGGACTGAAATTTTTTAAAGATTGTCAAAAATACAAAGTTGTAAAATATATTCCCGAGCACAACCACCCTCTTCAAAAACCTGAAGCTTGTTACCTAATACCTAGCCAGCGTGAAGTCCCTGAAGTAGCCCGTATTGACATCCACCTAGCCAATAGTTCAGGAATTCGACCAAAAGAAACACATGAGTTACTAAGTAGACAAGCCGGTGGAGTTAGAAGCATTGGTTACACCATTGATGACCTTAATAATTGTTTAAGGGACAAGCGAAAGCAAGCAATGGAATATGGGCCAGCTGTTGCTATAACAAAGTATTTTGAAAAGCGGGCTTCGGAGAATCTTTTTTTTTTCAACATTTTGAGGATATCACCGAAAATCAAGAGATTGTTAATATTCTTTGGACGGATGGTAGAATGATTGCGGCTTATGTCCGGTTTGGTGATGTAGTTATCTTTGATACTACTTTTGGAACCAATAAGGAAAAATGGGCCCTTGGCACCTTTGTTGGATTTAATCACTTTAAAGAGATTGTGATTTTTGGTGCGCCTCAAAGTAATCTCAAAATCGAGCTCTCCTCTCTACTACGATGCTAACAAGCCTAAACTTGTGGCTTCCGGTGGTCGGACATGGCCGAAAGTGCTAATCGGGTTCATACCTGAAATCGGGCAGAGGAGGAGGGAGGAGGAAAAGAAGTGGGCAGGACAGGAGAGAAATCGGGCAGAACAGAGGGCAGCGCTTGTTTGCAAACCAAAATCCTACCGTTCTTTTTCATCCAACGAAAATTATTGATCCACTGCAGTGGGCAGTGGATTTATCCTTTGCAGAGGATACGACTCCACTGCCGCTCTACTAAAATTTTTAGGCAAGCCATTTCTTTGACTGGTCTATCCGGTTACCAGCCGAGATAGTTCGGTGGAAAATCGATTTGTCATTTTCATGAGGGGTAATCTTAAAGGAAAATTTCAAATATATATCTCTTAGAACTTATCTATTCAGAAATTTAACTTACTATTTTTAAATTTATATACTTACCATTGAATTCATTAGAATTGGTGATACTAAATTTATGTATTTTTTTTCTGAAAATTTTGATTTTAGAAATTTATTCAATAGTTTTTGGACAATTATTTCATTTATGCAATCCATCTGCTTGATACTTCTGATCTAATATTACAGGGGCCGTTTGGATCGCTTAGGAATTTGGGGAATTTACAATTCCTAGGAATAAATTTATTGAGAAGTGTGTAATTTTGTGAAGAGTTTGGATTGTTTATAATAAATTTATGGTAGGAAGATGAAATTCTCCAAAATCTCCAATCAATCCAAACAGCCCCACAGAGAGGAAAATGCAAGGATCTTGGATTTCAAACTAATGACAAATTATCACAGTTAAATGGAAAAAAAATAATGAGATTAAATTAAAATAGTAAAACTCTTAAAGAACATATAAGTATTTAATAAATGTTGATTTTTTTTAACATTTTTTTTTTGAAGCTGAGAACCCTAAGAAGGGTTCCAATTCATTAGACTAAAAGAAACCGAGTCACTAAAAGTTACAGTGCAACAAAAAGTATTAAAGCAAGTCAACAAAACAAAAGCTAAAATAATTCTGAATTACTAAGACCAAACCCCCAAACAGCATCACTCCAGCAATTCAGAAAACTAAAACCAAGTCAAAATACATCCAGAAAACACCCACATTTACCACAGATCCAGTAAATCTTCATCCGACACCTCCGCCACAGGCCGCCATATTTATGATTGATTTTTTTAACAAAAATAATCATAAAGGGGAAGTATATGGTTGAATGTTGAGAAAGAAACATGGAAAATTCCCATTTAAAGGGAAATTCTCAATTAATAAGATTTCAGGGTGTATACTGTTAAATTGTAAACATCGAGGAGACGAGTACAAAAGCCAAAACCCCAAAACGAGACGCTCTTTTCAGACATTTACAAGGGCCTCTATACAAATTTCTCCCAAAACTAATGTCGTAGAAGAAGGCTCCAGAGAGAGAGAGAGAGAGAGATGAAAAGAGGGAGAGAAACGGAGCGAGAGGGGGTCGTTGATTGTCCTGATTGCCTCCCTTGTCTCGTTGATTCTCCGATCGATTGCAATTGCGATTGCAAGGTATTGAATTCCTCCGATATTTCAGTTTTATTCCTTCAAGTCCTTTCAAACCTCTTTCAATAACTCAAAGAGGTGTTTTTTTTTTCTGTTTTGGTCCATTGTAGTTGATCGGTCGATTTCGGTTAATTGGTTCATTATCGCGGTACTAATATTTGTTGGGTTCTTACTATAGATTATAATTGGAGTTTGGCTGGGGAAAAACTGAATTTAAAAGTTAGTAAACAATTTGTTATGGTGATTTTGGGGGCCGCTTTTAAATTTGGGTTTGAAAAGTTCAGTGATGCGGGTACCCCTTAATTTGTTCCTAATCATAACAGAAAGGAGTTCCCTTTCCTCTGTTGGGAGATCTTCTAAATTTAGTTTCCTTACATTTAACCACTCCTGTAGTGATTGGAATAAAACTGAATGGGTTGATTTGATACATGATTTTTTCATCTCGAGGTGCTTATACCATGAGTTGAAGATTACCTGGTGACTTTGGGTTCTCAAATTCAAAATGGTTGATATGTTATTATGCTATTTATATTCAGTTGTTGAGGAAGTCAAAGCTTTCAAAAATGTTGGGTGGTGAGAGCCCAAATTCTCTCTTCCAGACTCCTCTGGATCTGAATCTATACCAGCTGTTTGACTGTAAGTTTGTAGGAACACTTCTGATTCTACCTTTTCATTTTATTTTATAATCATATGGTCAATTGATGAATCCACTTAACTTGCTGCAAAGGTATACCATACCCGCTCAGCCATATTGACTGGGACATGGCTTAAACCATAACCCATATGTATAATTTTATTATTAGCTTGATAGGATCATACTGACTGCCAAAATAGAAAAATAGTTGAATTCTTCTCCTCAGTAGCATCATTGCCCCCACTATATATATGACTTAAATTAAATGCTAGGACGTAAAGTAGCTTGTTTAGGTTCTCTTGTGGATGAACTTTTTCAGTTACTCAAAATGGTACTTGGCACATTCTTTGTGCCCACTCTCCGACTCCATAACACCAAATAATCCACTTTCACCTTTTAGTTTGTAAATTAAGTACTTTTGCTTTCTCTTTACACTCTGAATGGAGAAGGAGATCTATAATGGTGATCTCCTCTGAGCTTAAGGTAGATAAGGGCCAGTTGATGAAATGTTGCGCCAACAATTTTAATTAACAGTCATAACTCATAAATTTTAAATTTAAAAAAAATTAATGCAGGTTTCACGTATACTAGCTTAGCTGTTCAGTGTGCCAGTACACGGTACCAGTTTCTGGTGCCTTGTACGCTGTGTATGAAACAACATTGTATTCCAATCCCACTAGAAACTGAAACTGTGTAGTGAAACGTCAACTTAGTTCATCCACAGCAAAGAGCCACAATTAACTGAAATTTTTCTGAGATAACCAAAAGTACCCTTGCGCCTTGAGAAAATAGTATAATTTTACTCAAGAATTCTCCAAAATGTTGCCACCATGCCATATTTCATAAAGCATTTAAATCCCCAATTTAATTGTTGCGCAGCCATAACATATCCCAAAACCTGTGCAGGTTTCTTTCTAGGTCATTCGAATCATGCAGCAAACATACATTGCAGATAGCCACTGTATGTTGATCTTCCAGAGTAGTTGTGAAATTTCAGAATTATACCTTGATAGCTTAAATATATGTGGATGTTATAAATTGATTGAAAAGAGAAATTTGAGTTATTGTTAAGCATGGTGGAACTTGCTGGAATTAAAATTTGAATTTCTGAATTTGGGTGGAGAGTTTAATGCTGGTAATTTTGGGCATATATAATGCATTTATAGGTAGTTTGAAATCAAGTAGAGTATTGTTATAAACAGGATGCTAAAAGTAAATCGAGATCTCTATATTAAGATCGGGCTGCACGCTTTCCTACATTATGCATACAAGAGGTTATGTTCAGATTTGGTATATAATAGTGAGATAAATTTTTGTTATAGTTATCTGAATGACAAATGTGAATTTTGCATGGTATATAATGTAATGACAATTGACTTGTAAGTATAAAAGTACCATATCGTTTATAAGTTGGTACTATTATAATATCATATTATACTTCTAATATGGTACATAGTAGTTGCATATGGGTTATGTGCTTTTCGGGTCATGGTTTGTAGTTGTGAACACTGGAATGAATTTTAACAGCATTTTAAGCTAAGGATAATTAATTAATTATGCAAAACCATTTACTGACCTGTTTTAACGATTGATGGAGACCCAAAATCTCTCTAATTCCGTTTGAAATACCAGGAGAGAAAAGTGGTACATTTTATTTCAGTAATTTGTTGAACCACCATATGATTCACACTGTTTATGTATTTCTTTTTTTCACTTCTATGTTTTTGAGTAAACAAAAAGGACTTGCTAAGAAATTTAGTACTTCAATGTCAGGAAGCCAATATTTATTTTCTTGTTACTTATAATCATTGTTTACCTTGGACTGCTCATTTCCCACTGTCTCGTTTGAAATTGTTTGTTCTATTTTCTTCATTTTCAGTCAATGATAATGCAAGCCTTTGGAGTCACAAGCAACAAGGCATCAGTCATGAGCCTGATAACAGTGATTTGTGCTCTCTTTCTCTGGGCATTCCTGGGTCGCATTGGCTCGATTGCAGTCTAAAATTGGATTATTTAAAGTGGGACCATAACTCTAATCCAGCAGGCGTCTCGACAAGCCTTAGTTTGTCTTTACCAGAGGACAATCATGATCACTGTTATGGTACAGCCAGCACAAGATGGGAGATGTTCTCTGTTTACAATGATCTAAGGGATGAGATTACTTGGCAGGAGGTATGAATAAGTTTATCCAACAAAAAATATTGTAGATGCTGTATGAATATGTAGTAAAGCATAGAGATATGTATGATTTTGCTGGACCCATAAGAAGTTTGGCTGTTCTTGATTATTGAACTAAATTTTCAGCCACTTCATACTCTCGCCGTTGTCTTGCTATATAACTTGCTTCGGACCAGGTTGTCCATGAAATCTGGTACTGACCTGACCCCCTTGTTGGTTTCAATTTTGGATCAAAGTAATTGATAAGTTTCTGAAACAGGAAGAAGAGCTGTATAGAGAACTCCAAAAGATCAGAGAACCACAGGCCATCAGCCTTGCTAACTCAATTGGGGAACTTTGTAAACGAAAGATCATTCAAAAGAACCAAGAATTGGAGGAGATGCACGCAAAAAATAGGGAACTTTTGGAAAGAGTTAATGCAGAGGCATGTGAGACTGCACGCTGGCAATTTCGGGCTTGGCAGAGCCAGATAGAAGTCAGAGCCCTCCAAGCCCAGCTGGAGGGGCCCCGGGAGGAGTGTGGTGAGAATGAGAATGATGCAGCATCCTGCGTGGGTGATGGAGTTGAAGATGACATGGTGGCAAGATGCCGCATTTGTAAGACTGAGGAGGCCAAGATCCTCCACCTCCCGTGCCGCCACCTGTCGGTGTGTCGAAGGTGTGATCAATCAATAGATGCATGCCCCATATGCCTTTCTTCAAAGGTTCAGAGCATAGAGGCGATCTTGCCATAGAGAAATGTGCTGGGGTGGGGTTAGATATTGGGCTTATTATTTTTGTTTTTGTTCTTTTGTTATGAGATATTTAAGGTGTGCCCCTGGAGAAACCGAGTGTGCTAAAAATGCTGGTTTTCCTTTTTGAAAGGGTGTGCATGTTAATTCTGAGTTTTGTAGGGGTCTTCCTTTATTTATTTTAGTTAGAGGTTGATGGTCTGACCTGTGGTTCGTCCACATTTAGTTTTGATCCTGCGAGAATAGGAAGTAAATATGACATTCATATGCTTATTTAGTACTTGTGTAAATTGAGTGGCCTTATTGTTTATCAATCAAAGAGCTGACGTGCTCAGAATAATGATGTGATAGAGATGATAAATTAAAAACTTTATTTATAGTTTGTGTATTTTTAATTAAAAGTATATAAACAATTTAATTTGAATAAATATGATGTAAATTAAAAAAAAAATGCCAACGGAGAAAACTGAATGATGGTAATCCATCACGTATAATATGGAAATGTAACACTAGTCATATAAAATGCCCAACATTGATACGAAATTTATTCTCGATAACTAAAACCATAGTAAATAAAATCGAAGGTTCACATCCATTGGTGAATATTCGATGGTGGTTGAACCCTTTTTCTCTTGGTAATAGATTTGATCCTCTCTTTGAGAGGATCAAGGCGATGTGGTGCTCTACCCCCTGTGGACATACCGGCACGCCGTCGGATAGGTATCCATGAGGGCTGCGGTGCTGAGGGCTGCTGTGAGGGTTGATGTGCTGCTGGCTGCTGTGAGGGCTGCGGTGCTGAGGTCGTTTGAGGTGCAAAAGATGTCTCAGAGGATGGGGCAGGAGGCGCTTGATTTGCATGCACGTCTAAAGTTGGCGATTGAGTTTTCGCTGATAATGCTAATAGGCGGGGACTCCGCCTCAGGGGAGGCTGCGTTGGTGAAGGTTCCGGCGCTGTCATGGATGGAAATAAAGCCAGAGTTGTAGATGTCTCGTCGGATGGAGGGGCAAATGACGAATTAGTAGCAAGACACATGGTTAGTGAGTGGTGTTGGATTTTGCTAATTTTATTTTTCTCTCTTTATCCGATCAGAAGCTCGGGTTTAATGCGAGAAAGCAGAAAGAGCTACGTAAATATAATTCCACCAGTTTTTTTATAAAGGAGAAAGAATCTTGGGATTACGTCTAATGAGGGATCGGTGCACAATTTCTGGTTCCAATATATGTAAATGTTAAATCCGGAATGTAAATTAAATTATACATTGGCAAAATTAGATTGATCATAATTGTATCGCAATTTTGGCAAGTCATGATCATAGACAAAATTGTACAGCATTTTTTTGCAAGATGCTCAATATTTCAGAATAATTGGAGGCAAATATAATAATAATGTTATTCGACTTTCCGTTTTGACAATTAATAGCGTCATTTTATTCAGTACTACTCTAAATTAAAAGGCTATTAAAAATATAGTATTCGGAAAAGGAGGTGTAAAAATATTATTTGATAGAAATACCAAATGTAGAAACCATAATAAAAATTCAATGCTTGAAGGGCAACTTTATCTTTTTACATTTCTTTTAATATTTGATACAGCTTGTCATATAATTATTTCTGTTTACAAATAATTAAAATAAATTCTCTTTTGTCTATGTACGGAGCTAAATACAGATTCAATGCTTGATAAACCACAATAAATAAACTCAAAAGATCCAGATTAATTGATAAATTACAAATAAGTGATTAACCAAATTCCAAATTACGAGAGTCTGATAACGACCATCCCAAAATTCCTCATTCCTATCATTCCCTAGCGACACGTTTTCTCTCTTTTCATTTCTGAAATATTTTTCCAGCGTGTTTTCTCTCTTTTCTCATCCTTTTCATTTCTAGAATCTCATTTTTATTATCCACCCTATCATCCAAAGCGTATGCTCCTAGCACCTATGTTTCTCTCCCTCCCCTCACCTCATAATTATGAGAGTTACAATTTTTTTTAGGAAAGTTAATTGTTCTCACCTATACTTCTCTCCCTCCCCTCACCTCATATATTAATTGTCCTAGTTCTATATGCTAATTGTTCTAGTTTTATTTGTTAATTATTTTAGTTTTGTATGTTAATTGCCCTTGTTTAAGGATAATTAGTATTATTGTTGGGGTAAAATACTAATTGTTCTAGTTTTATATATATTAATTGTCTTACTTTGTATTCTAATTGTCTTCGTTTTTTATTTAATTTTTCTAATTTCAGGACAATTAGTATTATTTTCCAACATAGTTAGTATCATTGTTCGGATAAAATATTAATTATCTTAGTTTTGTATACTAATTGTCGTAGTTTTGTATTTAATTGTCTTAGTCATGTTCAATTGGCTGGACATAGTTGAAATTAGACATTTACGGAAAGTCAGATGAAGGAATACTTGGAGAATTTTTCATAATTTCTCCAATTATCCAAATTAACACATCTCCTCATTTTGCCTCACATGACAAATTTCTACAATCAAATTGAAAACAACTCAGCATAACATCTCAAAACACACAATTTAATGACAAAATTAAGATCGTATAAAATTTGGTGACAGATTTTTCTTAGATGCAATATAAGGAAACTGCAATAGGACAAATCTGATTCCTGTTGGTTATGCCTAGAGAAACAAAACACAAACCACAATTAATAACCAATATAAGATTGAAAATATATTTACAAATCAAATTTGGGACAATATGACAGCAAAAATTATCCAATAAAAATCAATATACAAATATGCTCCGCCATTAATCAAGTGAATGATTAGAAATATAATGGTCAATGATTTCACCAAAAATATACACATCTTGTAAACAATACCACAGACGTAATAGTAAAACATAGAACTAATTGCAATGAGATAAAAAATATAAACTCAAATTCTAATTGATCAGAAAAGGGTCTTGAGTTTAAAAGAGGTGCAGTTTGTCCGGTAGCCGCTCGATGCTCCAAAAAAAAAAAAAAAATGTACACATCCAACAATTAATTTAGGATTTTAGCTCTGCTCATCAAACCAATCAGAGAAGAGTACCTGATGGAGCAAAAAAGCCGAAAAAAATGCCAAAAATTCTAGGGCTTGGCTCACTGCATCCAGAAGAAAGCGGCTGCCATTTTATTAATTTTTTTTTTAAGAAAGGAGAAGTTGCGTGGCGAGACTGGCGACGAAAAGGCGAAGCTAAAAGACTGAAACCGTAAAAAAAATATGCGGCAGAAATTACAGAGTCAGCAGTGAATCGGGTCGCACAATAAAATTCTTCAGCTAAATTTTTGTTTAACCTGAAATCGAGTTTGAGTGGAGGCGGCGGAACAGGAGAGGCTGGGGTATGGGCGTATGGTGCTGCGTCTGCGACTCTGCGTGTCGTGCTTCAATTAACAAAACCATCCTACAGTCCCTTTTCCTTAGAAAGATAAAGTGTCTCCGGAGGATAACAACCTCCTGACTAGTTTTTTCTCCTTAGATGAAATTAATTTAGTTCTAAATCAAATGAGTGCTGAGAAAGTCCCTGGTCCAGATGGTTTTTCTATCCTTTTCTACAAAATCTTTTGGGAGGTGATTAAGGAAGACTTAGTAGCTCTATTTGAGGATTTCTATCATGGTTTTGAAACTCGGAATCGAACTCGGACTCGGACTGTTGGCTAGAGGAGTCGAATCGGATGACTCGGAAAAAATCGGGCGACTCGGATCGAAAACTCGGATTTTCATAAAATATCATTTTTAATATCTTTAAAAATCAGAAAAAATCAGAAAAAATTTTGAAACAATTATTTTTTTCATAATTAAGTTAATAAATCATATATTCAGAGCATAAATAAATTGAAAAAATTAATATAATTATTGAGTAGCATGAAATTACAAATTATTTTAGAAACTAAAATTTTTAAATCAATTAAATTGAGATATCATAATTAATAAAATAAATTTTTAGTGAAGATAATTTTCTTAATACACCTTAAAATATCGGATAGAATCGTAGAGAATTAAATTTTATATTTTTGTATGTTTTTGGATCGACTTTTGGATTAAAGATCACTTTATTTTGAAATTATTTCACTTTTGAGTAACCTGGACCGTTGATTTCGTTTAATATTAAAAAAAAAGGAAATGGAGTAATCCAGTTGATCCCTTCCTCTTTCTTTCTTCTTCCCCGTACCCAACCATCGCCTTACCTCTTTATTTTTCGATACTGTACGGAAGGATAGAAAGGGAACTCCATGGCGCCTTGTGACATTTTTTTCTTGCCTATCGATTCGATTTCGCCCCCTTAACACCTCACCCATGTTGTCCAGCACTCCTTCTCTCTCCCATGGATGAAAAACACCATTAATGGTGACCTCCACCAAATCCGCTCCAACTCGGTAAAAATCGGATCGTCGGCCTTCGAGTCCGATCCGAATCGGGCCAATTCCGAGTCAACTCGGCGAGTTTTGAAACCATGATTTCTATAATGGAAACCTTCAAATCAGCAAGCTAAACAGGGCCATCATTTGCCTTATTCCAAAAACTGATAAGGCAGAGTTAATAAAAGACTATAGGCCTATTAGCCTATTAAATTGCAGTTACAAAATCTTTACCAAGGTGCTAGCAGCAAGGTCCTCCCCAAGCTAATTCATCCTAATCAATCTGCCTACCTCAAAGGAAAGTACATCCTAGATGGGGTGGCAGCAGCACATGAGATCCTTCATCATGTGCATGCTAACAAAACCAAAGGTATCCTTCTCAAGTTAGACTTTGAGAAGGCTTTTGACAACATCTCTTGGGATTTTATTTTGGAAACCTTAGCTTGCAGGGGCTTCTCTGACAAGTGGATTTCCTGGATCAAACAAGTCCTCTTTGGAGGGATGGCTGTTGTTATGATCAATGGAAAGTTAGGTCCCTACTTCCAATGCAAAAGAGGAGTTAGGCAGGGAGATCCACTCTCAGCCTATCTCTTCATTTTAGCTGTAGAAAGCCTAACAAAAATACTTGACATTGGTAGAAACAAAGGACTCTTTCAGGGGCTTGGACCCACTCTCCCCAATGGGGAGAAAATAATCCATCTGCAATACGCAGATGACACCCGGCTCTTCCTTAATAATGATGAAAATAGCCTAGAAAGAATAGCTCTTGCCCTTAAGGCCTTTGAAAAAGTTTCTGGTTTGAAAATTAATTTTTCAAAGTCAGTGATAAGGGAATTAAAACCTAGGTCAAATGAATTTATAACCTTGTTCTACCTTACTAATCGTTCTGGTAAAGCTAAGGGTCGAACCCAAGAGACGGTAATATGAGTACCGGACTTAATTTTTCTTAAAAGCTAGACAATAGAAATTATGGTGAATAAACTTAAAAGAGTCTACTGAATAATAATCAAGAACTATAAAATAATTATAAAATAATTTGAGGTTTGATTTTGTGTTTTTAGATGTTCAAATGAATGCAAGAGATGTCCTAGGGGTTTAGTGTTCAAGTAATTTGGCTCTAAAGCACCTAAGTCTTCGATTATGGTCTAGACAGAGGCAAATTTCGGTCCGAAATATAAGGATTTCGGTCCGAAATTCTTACTACTTTGGACTGAAATTGCTTTAGAATGAATATTTCGACTTGATATTTCTAGACGATGTTATGTAAAGGGTACTTAACAACCAGACCTAAGTTATAATCTCAGTTTTCACGATTTCGATTTTAGCTTGGTTTGGAACTTGGTTTTCGCCTCGTAAACAATCAACGTGTACTTTCGTCCTAAGCTGATTGTTTAAGTGAGTTAAGTGAGGGTTCTAGAAATATTTAAGGTCCTGTCAGATCAATAAAAGATGCACCTATCAGTCGCATCTAACCTCCTCTTTCGAGCGTTGGTTTATTTCATGTACTTAACCATTCAATTAATTGATTTTGACTAATGTCCTAACGGTGCTGCAGACATCAATAGGTAGACAATAAAACAATTAATCAAACTAACTAAGCAAGAGATCAATCTCAACAAAACTCATCACATAACATAGCATAAATGATCAAGTCATAATATTTCACCAAATTTATCTACTAACTATCCCTAGAACATCATAATAAAGTCTAGCCTAACATGTTTATAACTAAAACAACAAATATCATGTAAATAAGTACGATACAAGCCATGAAACAACGAAGCATAAGCATAAAAGAGTAAACCGAAATATCCGATGCGAATATCGCTGTCCCAGGGCTAAGTAATCGATGAGAGAAACTCTGGACGTGCTGCCGCCTTGTCCAACTTCTGACCTAATCCCCAATCCCGTGAAAAGAGCCAAGAACACAAGTACAAATTATGGAAAATATTCTCCGGCGAATAATGGATGCTTTCTGGTCAAGAAAAACGCATATAAATACCCTAGCAAAATCCCAGAGGCGGCCAGGGCAAGAGAGAAGTTTCCTTCCTTTTGAGTTGCCATAAGAAAACTTTCCATACATGGAATTTCGGACCGAAATTTCAGAATTTCGGACCGAAATTCTGCTGGACTGGGCTGATAGGTGGAATCTGAGCATTCATGTGAGATCCAGGCTTGGCATGGTGCTTTGTAGGCCTTCTCTAGTCCATTTCATGCGTCTGTGGGCCAGGAATGAGACGTCTGGCAGTGACCTAAGCTCCAATTCGTCTTGTTTGCGTGTCTAGTCTTCAATCTTCACGAGAATTCTACAAAAGAACAAAGAAGCGGCGGCAGTACCAAATATCCTGAAAATCACAGTTAATTATGAGACAATTTATATTGGTTTGAGTGTTATTTTGGTGCTAAGTATGGTCAAAATACGCATATAAAAATGAGATATCAAATCCCCCCAAACTTAAATCTTTGTTTGTCCTCAAACAAAATCCTAAGCTTAAAAGAATTGACTATACTTAGACCTAGGATGAAATCATCTCAAACCGATCAATGAAGAATTAATTGGATTTTCTTAATGTTTCACACAAGTTTGAACAATTCAAGCAAATCAATAATTTCAAATCAAGGGCAAGGGTTTAATTTTCTTTTCGATTGAATTTGTGCATCTCTTAGTCCTAATGAATTTCATTTTTCAAATCAAAAACCCTAGCTTCTCCTTATCAAAATAATTGCAAACTCAATTTCTTTCGTCCGTTCTTTTCCACATCTTGCATAAATTTGTAAAGGCAATTCATCAAAGTTGAAAATTTTATAATGAACCCCTTCTCAATTGAATTTATTTTTCACCAATTTACATTGTGCAAGTCGAGTCGTGGGGCTTTACACCCTAGAGGATATAATGCGGTGTCATTGGCCTTAAGTTTGCTACTAGCACATGTCGCGCTAGGGAGGTTGGATGGGTGTTGCTCGACTATGGCCACGGTACACTTGGGCCATAATACTCAACAACTCCTTTGCCAATGCTTTCGCACCAGGTCCGATACCCTCCACTTTATGGTTAAGTTAGTGGAAGAAGGCCTCGGTGCATCCTCGTTTTCACAACTATTTAGATTTTTGTCAATTTAGAATTTTGCTCGTTGGTGATTCAAGCATTTCAAGAACACATTCTAGGGTCATCTTATAATTTTCAAAGCTCATAAAATCCTTTTTGAACAAATATTTGCAAGATATAAAATCGTTCACTCGACAAAAACTTGTGAATTTTGACTTAGATCATTTTGACAAACTCCAAGCATCCAAAATCAGGTTCTCAATTCTCAAACTAATTTTCAATTCGTTCTATTGGTGCCCAAATCAACTTGAAGCATTTTAAACATCAATAGTCCTTGAGAAAAAATTTCAAAATGCTTTCTAAAATTCAAGTTGTGTAAAACAGTAAGAAACTTAATCCAATTAATTAAAACAGAGATCGAACATTCATGTAAAAGTCATTTTCTAAATTTCCAGAATCCAAATTGCAAACCAAACAGAAGAAACAGAGAGAATTTTGGACCGAAATTTTTGCATTTAAGTCCAAAACAGCCAACTTCAATTTCAAAATTTCGTCCATTTTTCGTGTACCCCCCCCCCAAACTGAATAAGCACTGTCCCAGTGCATCACAATCACAAGAAAATAAAGAGAGGAGGAAAGAAAAGTATCGAATCAAAAGGGAGGAGGAGGAGGCCCCTCGGGCGGGGCGTCATGAGGCGGCTGTCCGGGAGTACCAGCGGATGGGACAGTCGAGTCAGAAGGGGAAGATATCCAGTCTGGCGGCCATTGATTGTAGCGCAGGTAGTGGTGGTTGGCATTGGCGAGACGAGACAACTCATCCAAACGCTGCTCCTGACGCGCGACCGCTGCCTGTGTAGCTGTAGAGGTAGTCAGGATAGTCCTCACCATGCCACTCAACTCACTATACCATGGGGGGTACTCAATGGGGGCTGCTGGCCTATGGGAGCTCTCTGGCATGTCAGAACGTGGAGGCTCCCGCTGCGAAGGTACTGGGCCCATCTGAGATACTGGGGCCGCATGGTCCATGAGAACTAGCCAGGTGGAAGGATCAGAGGGGTCAACCCTATGTGGATATGGCAAAAGAATGTCTGGACGGCGATTCATCTTCCACCTGTACCTGAGAGACGGCCCTGCATCCTCAATCTCCAAAAATTCCATCTCCCTGTACCTATCTGCATCACTGAAAGACCAAGCAGTGCACTCTGTATGCTCTGGTAACGGGTCACCTGCGGCAAGTGCAATGCATGTCACATAAGCCCCCATAGAAATGGCCCCAGTACCGCGCTGATCGCGCTGGTCAATCCAATGATCTATCATGAGCTTGATTATGCACAATTTCTGTGGCTCGGGCTGGAGGATCTGATCCAAGAGTAATAGGTCCTCCGAGACAGCTCGTCTCATGGTCTCACCGCGAGAAAACACCATGGAAGCTAAGGCACGGGTCAAAATCCTCAAGGTTGGGTGCTCAATCAGATGGATAAAAGTATCGGAACCTGGGGATCGTGTAATCCTGCTCCAAACCCTATCTCTCCGTCCCTTACTCCCCTTTCCTTTGAGATTTATGACTGCACATCCGGGTTCCAACCCAAGCATGTCTCCAATCACATCAGGTTTGGTTTTCACATCATGGTTGTTCAACCTATACTCAATCCAATCCTCCCCGTTGTGCTTAACCCATTTCAATGAAGAGAGAAATTCAAGAGTGTACCTTTTGTAAGCTTCTTGCCCAATTTCCCAAAACCGTTTTGTAAAACCAACTTGTGCAGTCAATTCCAGAAATTCCTCCTTAATCCCCAAATCTGCCAGCACCTCTAAATCAACCAATCTGGTGTGCTCAATGGGACGCCTCATGAGCCGCTTGTAATTGTCAAATTGCCACTTCGTCGGCATATAGAATCCCGCCGCGGGCTCATACCTCGCTGCCTCAGGGTCCCTGGCCTCATCGCTGCCCAATCGGGGCTGCCTGCTGGAAGAGGCCCCCGCACCAAGAGTTTGAGACCTTGTCTTCCTCCTAAAATACTCCATCTTTCACCAGAAATCAAATGTCAGAACCCAAAATTTCGGACCGAAATTTGGAATTTTCGGACCGAAATTTGTGATAAAAATATGCAAAGAAGCCCCTGGTTTTGTGATTTTGCGTCAATTCTTTGAGAACACCCCAGGTTGACTCCCCAAATTCCCTGTGTTCCTTCCTTTCCCTCTGTTCTTCACCAGAAATTCCAATTCCCAACAGAAAAAGTGAGAGGCACCAACCTTAGACCCTAGAAAATGCAAAACAGTGCCGAAAAGATAGAGAGAACGGCCCAGGCAGTGAGATTATGTGAGGTAAAGTGCCGTGGAGTCGCTCGATGGGGTAGGACACCAAATTTCGGATTGGTTTTGGTCTAAGGACGCCAACTTCAATTCAAAATCTCGTCGTGATGAAGCCGCCTCTTGAGAAACCAAAAGCACTAGCAGGAAGAGGGTAGAGAGGCGCCTCTAAGGGTGGTTCGATCTGTGAGAATGGTGGAAGGGGAAGGGGTGCGAGTGGTAGAGAAGGAGGGGCGGGTTTGAGTAGGCGTTTCTTTTTCTGTGGTTTCAATTTCTGGGGGTTTTCGAATGGGGGGAAAGAGAGAGACGAAGGGGTGTATTGATGTGGGTCTGGGTTTCGGATTGGGTAATGGGTAGATGGGTTTGGGCACTTAGAAAATTGCATCCATTAAGAAAAACATACCATCTCCAATTTGGGCCTGCATTAAAACAAAGAAAACAATTAATTAGGCCCAATAGACTATAACAACGAGAAGGCCCATCGAAAAGCATTAAAAAGGAATTAAAACAGAAGGGCCCAACCAAAATTTCGGTCCGAAAATTTAAATTTCGGTGCGAAATTATCAGTTCGGTACGTTAAAAATAAGTTTTGTGATTCATTTTATCACGAAAATTGGACAGTAAATCAAGAGAAATGGGTTCTAATTTTCCAGTGAAGTAAATCCTGATTTTGTCTCTGAAATTTTCAGAAATTGGCAAGAACATCTCCATTTTGTGTGATTCCCAAAATTGTTCGTGGTGTAACTCGCATGAGGTCGTGCGAAGGCCTGATTCTTGCGGGCCATAGGTGCTCTGGCACGAGTTACTTTCTTTATGATGCCCCGATCGATTTTGCTCTTTTTTTTTCTTTTGTTTTGGATTTCCTACACCAAACAGATAAAAATGATTAAATACTACAATAACATATAGAATTATTATATATATTATATATATATATTTTTATTTTCTGATTCTTATGAATCACACCACGTTTTTTTTTTCAATCTATATGATATTTTAACATGTGTGAAAAATAGAAGTAAAATAGAGAACAGAGATGATATAGAGTCTTGGGCTGCCTCCCAAGAAGCGCTTGTTTTAGGTCAGTAGCTTGACCGTCGTTGGCTAAGTTTCACTTGGAGGTTCGGAGAAGTAGAAACTAGCCACTTTCGCTATGTCTTCATTGGCTATATAATGCTTTAGTCTTTGCCCATTGACTTTGAAAGGCTCCGAATCCTTATCACAAATATCAATGGCACCAAAAGGGTAAACTTTCACCACGCGGAACGGGCCAGACCATCGTGATCTCAACTTGCCAGGGAAAAGCCTCAATCTTGAATTGAATAGAAGTACCAAGTCGCCTTCCTTGAATTCCCTTCTTGAAATTCTCCTGTCATGCAAAAGTTTTGTTTTTTCTTTATAGAATTTAGCATTTTCATAGGAGTTCAGGCGTACCTCATCCAATTCGTGCAAGTCTAATATTCGCTTGTCACCAGCTTTTAACAAATCCATGTTGATGGCACGAGTTGCCCAATATGCCTTGTGCTCGATTTCAACTGGCAAATGACACGGCTTGCCATAGACTAGCTTGAAGGGACTCATGCCAATGGGTGTCTTGAAGGCGGTTCGATAGGCCCAAAGTGCATCATCAAGTTTGCTGGCCCAGTCCTTGCGCGAACGAGCCACCGTCTTCTCCAAGATGCTTTTGATTTCCCTATTGGACACTTCAACTTGCCCACTTGTTTGAGGGTGATAGGCTGTGGCCACCTTGTGAATGACACCATGTTTCTTCAAAAGGGCATCAAAGTAACGATTGATGAAATGTTTGCCACCGTCGCTTATCACCGCCCTTGGCACACCAAATCGTGGGAAGATAATCTTAGAGAAAAAACGGATGACTGAGCTTGAATCTGCCGCCTTGCATGCAATTGCTTCCACCCATTTTGAGACATAATCAACAGCTACCAAAATATACTCAAATCCATGTGAACTTGGAAATGGCCCCATGAAATCCACGCCCCATACATCAAAAATTTCAACTTCAAGAATAGGGTTAAGAGGCATTTCATTCCTTTTGGAAATGTTGCCCGTTCTTTGACATTGATCACAAGAAGAAACGAAAGAATGAGCATCTTTGAAAAGAGAAGGCCAGTAAAAACCTGATTGGAGCACTTTGGCTGCTGTTTTTGAAAATGACGCGTGGCCCCCATAGGCAGAGGAGTGGCAGCTTGAAAGGATGGCTTTGACTTCCTCATGTGGCACACACCTCCTAAAAATGTTGTCGATTCCAAGTTTGAAAAGGTATGGTTCCTCCCAAAAGTAGTACTTCGAGTCTGATTTCAACTTCTTTCTCTGCTGGGAAGTCATGTCAGAGGGTAAGTAGCCACTCGCCAGAAAGTTAGCCAGATCTGCATACCAAGGCTCTTCTGCCTGCTGTTTTTCTCCCAATTTTCGGTCCGAAATTTTAAAATTTCGGTCCGAAATTTCTGCTACAGACGCGATCTCAGCCATCACATCTTCAAATTTTGCCCCCAAAATTTCCTGCACAGAGAACAATTTTTCGTCAGGAAAAGAGTCATTTATAGGCATTTCAGTTTCTTGATTTTGATTTGAGTGTAAGCGAGAGAGATGATCAGCGACTGAATTTTCAGAGCCTCTTTTATCCTTGATTTCAAGGTCAAATTCTTGCAAAAGTAGCACCCAACGAATCAGCCTAGGCTTGGCATCCTTTTTGCTGAGGAGGTAGCGAATTGCTGCATGGTCTGTGTACACGATCACCTTGGAACCAACGAGATAGGATCTGAACTTGTCAAGCGCGAAGACGATGGCAAGAAGTTCCTTCTCCGTGGTCGTGTAGTTGACTTGGGCAGGGTCCAGCACCTTGCTAGCATAGTAAATAGCCACTGGCCTCTTGTCTTTGCGCTGCCCAAGGACCGCTCCAACTGCATAATCGCTCGCGTCACACATAAGCTCGAATGGTTGGCTCCAATCAGGTGGTTGTAAGATAGGGGCCGAGATTAAGGCTTCCTTTAACCTACAAAAAGCATCAAGACATTCATCAGTTACAATAAATTCATTGTCTTTAATCAAGAGGTTTGTTAGAGGTTTAGCAATTTTAGAAAAATCTTTGATAAATCGACGATAGAATCCAGCGTGTCCCAAGAAACTCCGAACGTCCTTCACGCTCTTTGGCATGTCAAGCCTTTCTATCACCTCAATCTTAGCCCTGTCAACTTCTATGCCCCTTGATGTGACCACGTGTCCAAGCACGACCCCTTGTTGCACCATGAAATGACACTTTTCCCAATTCAAAACCAAATTAACTTCTTCACATCTACGCAAGATTTTAGAGAGATTAGCTAAGCATGAATCAAAGCAAGTGCCATAAACAGAGAAATCATCCATAAATACCTCCATTTCTTTTTCAATAAAATCCGAAAAAATGGCCATCATGGCCCTTTGAAAGGTTGCAGGTGCATTACAAAGACCAAAAGGCATACGCCTATATGCATAAGTACCATAGGGACAGGTAAAAGTGGTTTTTTCTTGGTCATTTGGATGGATAGGGATTTGAAAGAAACCAGAATAACCATCTAAATAACAAAAGTAAGAATGATTAGCAAGTCTTTCAAGCAATTGGTCAACAAATGGAAGTGGAAAATGATCCTTTCGCGTAGCGGTGTTGAGCTTGCGATAGTCAATACACATCCTCCATCCAGTCACCATTCTTGTCTGAATCATCTCATCTTTTTCGTTCTTCACCACTGTTGTCCCTCCCTTCTTGGGCACTACGTGCACTGGGCTCACCCATTTGCTATCTGAGATTGGATAAATAATGCCTGCATCAAGGAGTTTGAGGATTTCCTTCTTGACCACCTCCTTGAGATTAGGGTTGAGTCGCCTCTGCCCTTCAATGGATGGTTTGTGGCCCTCCTCCAAGAGGATCCATTGAGTGCAAATTGAGGGATCGATACCCTTTAAATCATCAATAGAGTAGCCAATCGCGCCTTTGTGGGCGGGAAGCTCTACCAAAAGTCTCTCTGTTTGATCTGCATCCAACCCAGCATTAACAATAACAGGAAATTTTTTATCTGGATCAAGAAATTCATACCTGAGAGTGGCTGGAAGAGGTTTTAATTCGATCTGGGGTGCAAAATTTCGGTCCGAAATTTTCGGCATCTACTGAGTTGACCTCCTCTGGCAGGGCAATTTCGTCAGTTTCCTGATCGTCGACAAACTCCTCCATGCTTTCTTGTACTCCAATGGATTCCTGCACATCAGAAAGAAAATTTTGATACAGAATTAGTGCATTTTCATATTGGTCCTCAAGAGATTTTTCAACAATTGGTTCAGTTTCCTCAATCATGCAACAATGGTGGTTATTGGCGCTAGGGTATTTCATGGCATGCTTGATGGAGAAGCGAAGCGTCTCCCCTCCCACTCTAACCAAGATCGTGCCTTCTCTGGCATCCATCATCACCCCTGCGGTACTCAAGAAGGGACGCCCCAAAATGATTGGAACCTCTCTGTCTTCTTCCATGTCCATCACCACAAAGTCGCCTGGAACAAGGAATTTGCCAACTTGCACTGGAATGTCTTTGATTTCACCCATGGGCAAACGCTTTGATGAGTCAGCAAGCTGAATTGTGATGTTTGTGGGCAACAATTCACCAAATCCTATCCTCTCAAAAACTGACTTGGGCATCAGGCTTACACTTGCCCCCATATCACACAGTGCTTGTTTGATGAATTCCTTTCCAATCAAACAAGGCAAAACAAACTTCCCTGGATCCCCTAGTTTAGGTGGCATTTTTCTTTTTAGGGCCTCACTGCCCATCCTTGTCAGAACTATCGCTTTCAATTCTTCCAGGGATCTTTTTCCAGTGCACAATTCCTTGAGAAATTTGGCATAAATGGGCACCCTAGTGAACACATCAGAGAAGGGGATGGTGATATGGACCTCCTTTAGCATCTCCCAAAATCGCATGAACTGGATATCTTCTTTTTCCTTAGCCAACTTTCTAGGAAATGGTACAGGGGGCTGGTAAGAAGGTTCTGGGACTGCATTTACTCCCTTTTTCTTCTTTGGAGGGCCTTCTTCACCTTCTGGACCAGAAATTTCGGACCGAAAATTGCGAATTTCGGACCGAAATTCTGGCTCAATTGGGTGGTGTTGCTCTGTCTGCGCGCCTAACTGAGCTCCAGTTGTGTTGGTTGAGTCCAGGAGAGGTGGGGAAGGTAGGGCTTGTTCCAAACATGGCCTTTTCGTCTCCTTGACCTCCCTGCCCTTGTTGTTTGGTTGCTCGTCCGCCTCAAATGGCATTGGCGGGTCCATGTATTGCGTGCCACTCCTCAATGTGTGCAAAGCTTTGCACTGGGCGTTAGGATTCACCTCTGTTTGGCTCGGTAGCTTCCCTTGCTGCCTCGAAAAGTGTGATTCCATCATTTGTTCCAACCTGTTCAAAGTTCCAGCGTTAGTTTTCAGTTCCTCAGTCAACATTTGATTAAATTTACCCTGTTCATGCATAAAGCTTTGGACAACTGGTGGTACACCCTCTCTATTGTAAACAGATTTTCTTGGAAAAGGTTGGTCACGACCGTTGTTGTTAAATTGGGTATTTTTATACAAAGTTGGTTGGTTGGTGTTTTTGTACTGGTTCCTTGGCACAAAAGGTCTATCTTCATTGTTGTGATAATTAGGGTGATTCATGTCTGCCCAATTGGCTTGTTCTCGATCGCTCAAAGAGTAACTGCGACTAAAGATATGTCCAGGAAAGTAAGAAGGTTCGCTGTTGAGCGAGTTGACTTGATGCCCATCGCCGCCTCCTCGCGCAAGTGGACAATCAATGGAATTGTGCCCTTCTTCACCGCATGCTCCACAAGTGTTGGAATTGAGGTGGGTGCCTTGAAGTGACTGATATGCCGCTAATTCCGCTTCGAGCTCGGCAATCCTCGAGTCTCTTGTTGTGATCTCATTCACTTGGTGCTTGCTAGACGGGCGGCGGTTGTTGGGAACCGGATACCACTCGTAATTCCTAGCACATTCATCAATTTTGTCACGAGCCTGTGCTGCATCCAGTCGCTTAAATGCGCCACCTGAAAGAGAATCAAGGTTAATTTTAATGTTGTCATATAGACCACTGTGAAAAGCCTTAATTACCATCCAATCTTGGATACCATGGTGTGGACAAGAGTTTTCTAAGTCCCTAAAACGTTCCCATGCATCTCTCATTGACTCATTGTCCTTTTGGTGAAAATTATTGATTTCCTTCCTAATTGTGTCAGCCCTGTCGGCAGAGAAATACCTATCAAGGAAAGCTTGTGCCATTTGGTCCCAACTCCTAATAGACCCTCTTTTTAAGGTTTTGTACCATTTGATGGCTCGGTCCTTAAGAGTAAACCTAAACAACAAAAGTCTAATGGCCTGTTGGGATACACCATTAATTTTAACCAAACGTGTGCAATCAAGAAAAGTTTGTAAGTGAGCGTGTGGGTCCTCTTTGTCATCTCCGTAGAACGGGTTCTGTTGCACAAGTGCTACATGGTTGGCGGTGATTATCATGTTGTTGGCTTCAATTCCGGGAATCACCACAGGGCCACCCACGTGGCTTGCTTTTGGAGCTGCAATGTCCATGAGAGACCTGTTCTGCACCCCTTGCTCCTCTCCATCCGAGTTTCCATGAACACTTTCATCATCCTGCTCCCATCGCCGCCTTTCGTCTTCAAGTGCTCGCCTTTGAGTCTCAACATTGGCGCGATCGGTTGCAAGTCTGGCCTCCCTTTGTTCGAGCTGAAGTCTCAGGTTCTCCAGCCTCTGTGCCTCTGCTTCGACGTTGACTGGGCCCTGATTGGCTGCCATCTCGCTTGCTGTTTCACTCCCTGCTCCAAAATTTCGGTCCGAAATTTGGAAATTTCGGTCCGAAATGTGTGCTGTCTCGGATGTTGATTGAGCTACGGAGTGGGCCTGGCTAGAGGTTGCTTGGTCTGAGAGTTCTGGGTCTGAGTCAAGTCCCCTGATGAAGTACTTGCACACAATTTCGGGCTTTGACTTGCCTTTCTTTGGTTTCCCGGCCAGTTCTCAACCTGAAAGTAGGAAGAAACAATGAAAAGATTAAATAAAAAGAAAAATCTAGTCTCTTAATACTAAAATAAGTACTCGATATCAATACCGTCCCCGGCAACGGCGCCAATTTGATAAGGGAATTAAAACCTAGGTCAAATGAATTTATAACCTTGTTCTACCTTACTAATCGTTCTGGTAAAGCTAAGGGTCGAACCCAAGAGACGGTAATATGAGTACCGGACTTAATTTTTCTTAAAAGCTAGACAATAGAAATTATGGTGAATAAACTTAAAAGAGTCTACTGAATAATAATCAAGAACTATAAAATAATTATAAAATAATTTGAGGTTTGATTTTGTGTTTTTAGATGTTCAAATGAATGCAAGAGATGTCCTAGGGGTTTAGTGTTCAAGTAATTTGGCTCTAAAGCACCTAAGTCTTCGATTATGGTCTAGACAGAGGCAAATTTCGGTCCGAAATATAAGGATTTCGGTCCGAAATTCTTACTACTTTGGACTGAAATTGCTTTAGAATGAATATTTCGACTTGATATTTCTAGACGATGTTATGTAAAGGGTACTTAACAACCAGACCTAAGTTATAATCTCAGTTTTCACGATTTCGATTTTAGCTTGGTTTGGAACTTGGTTTTCGCCTCGTAAACAATCAACGTGTACTTTCGTCCTAAGCTGATTGTTTAAGTGAGTTAAGTGAGGGTTCTAGAAATATTTAAGGTCCTGTCAGATCAATAAAAGATGCACCTATCAGTCGCATCTAACCTCCTCTTTCGAGCGTTGGTTTATTTCATGTACTTAACCATTCAATTAATTGATTTTGACTAATGTCCTAACGGTGCTGCAGACATCAATAGGTAGACAATAAAACAATTAATCAAACTAACTAAGCAAGAGATCAATCTCAACAAAACTCATCACATAACATAGCATAAATGATCAAGTCATAATATTTCACCAAATTTATCTACTAACTATCCCTAGAACATCATAATAAAGTCTAGCCTAACATGTTTATAACTAAAACAACAAATATCATGTAAATAAGTACGATACAAGCCATGAAACAACGAAGCATAAGCATAAAAGAGTAAACCGAAATATCCGATGCGAATATCGCTGTCCCAGGGCTAAGGAATCGATGAGAGAAACTCTGGACGTGCTGCCGCCTTGTCCAACTTCTGACCTAATCCCCAATCCCGTGAAAAGAGCCAAGAACACAAGTGCAAATTATGGAAAATATTCTCCAGCGAATAATGGATGCTTTCTGGTCAAGTAAAACGCATATAAATACCCTAGCAAAATCCCAGAGGCGGCCAGGGCAAGAGAGAAGTTTCCTTCCTTTTGAGTTGCCATAAGAAAACTTTCCATACATGGAATTTCGGACCGAAATTTCAGAATTTCGGACCGAAATTCTGCTGGACTGGGCTGATAGGTGGAATCTGAGCATTCATGTGAGATCCAGGCTTGGCATGGTGCTTTGTAGGCCTTCTCTAGTCCATTTCATGCGTCTGTGGGCCAGGAATGAGACGTCTGGCAGTGACCTAAGCTCCAATTCGTCTTGTTTGCGTGTCTAGTCTTCAATCTTCACGAGAATTCTACAAAAGAACAAAGAAGCGGCGGCAGTACCAAATATCCTGAAAATCACAGTTAATTATGAGACAATTTATATTGGTTTGAGTGTTATTTTGGTGCTAAGTATGGTCAAAATACGCATATAAAAATGAGATATCAGTCAGAGATAATTCCTCTAAATCTAAGTGATAATGAAATTCTGAACTCTACTAAAGTCTTTAATTGTAAAAGGAGTCGGCTTCCAATTACTTATCTAGGAGTCCCTTTGCACTGGAAGGGACCTAAGAAAAGTGACTGGAATGCTTTAATTGATAAATTAGCTAAGAAACTCACTAGATGGAAAGGTAATCTCCTCTCCCTTGGAGGTAGATTAATACTTCTCAACTCTGTTCTTACAGCCACCCCTCTCTACTACCTCTCTATCTTTAAATGTCCCAAATGGGTCATAGTCAAGATTGATAGGATAAGGAGGAACTTCCTTTGGGGCAGCCAACAATGCTCAGACAAGAAGAAACTTTGCCTAGTCAGTTGGCAGACATTTTGTAGAAGGACAGAGTTTGGGGGCTGGGGAATTTTGAACTTACAATAAATGAACGCAGCTCTTATGGGCAAGTGGCTTTGAAAGTTTGTTTATAAAGATCATCATTCACTCTGGAAAGACATTGCTATGACTAAGTACAAAGGATCCATAGGAGGTGCCAATTCCTCCTTCCTTTGGAGATCCCTAGCAAAAGTCTTCCCCACTTTTAAAATTGGGTTACACAAAATTATAGGTAATGGTGATACTGTTAGATTTTGGTCTGACCTTTGGGAAGGTGATATACCACTTAGCTCAGCCTATCCTGAGACCTTTAACAAAACTAAGACACCTAATGCGACTGTCAGAAAAGTCGGGAACAATGGCAAAATCAACCTTTCCTTAACCAGAGGAGTTTCCACCAAAGTTAAAGAGCAAAAGTGTGCTATTTCTAACCTTTTACACAATACTAAACTCACTGATGAACCTGATTCAGCTTGGTGGGGATTCAGTAGTAAAGGCACTTTTACTGTTAGTTCTTACTACTCCTTCCTTAACAATACTGGAATCACAATTAATCTAAATAACTCTGTCTGGCCCATTAAGGTGCCTCTTAAGGACAATTAAACATCGCCGAAAAACAACATCATAGATTGATCATCTACTGTGCCATGTATAATCAATATCCTAACATATTGACAATCCACGATTAGTTTTGCCGCTTGCCTAGAGAGAGTTCTCTGATTTTTGGACATAGATCGAAGCCTCTCTAGCATGGAATCACTTCGTCCAGGAAGAATCTGTACTGGGGGCCAGTAGTCAATGTATTCCAAGGAGTTAAGTTATTTAATCCCTCTCAAATAGAATTTTTCCCAGTAGGACCCGTTTATTGGGGGATTGCTAAATATGGATTTTATGTCTTCTATGTCAAGCTTTAATGTGGAAAGATTATGAAATTTGGAGAGAGTGTCACTGTCGAAAGTGCCCGAAAATGGCTCCGTATCAATGTTGTTCACTACCTTGATCGTGACTGAGCCCAGATTTGGACATTCGTAGAGGCCAATTTGAAGTAGTAGGGACAATCTCTCACCTGCATACATGTTTAGTGATAGTCCACAAAGTTTCTCCCAACTTTCCAGTTTTTTCTCATCCGCCTTCTCTCTTGACTCATCATGGGCCTTCTTTCTTGACACAGGCTCTATCCATTTGCAGTCAATGTGTAACCTTTGAAGCTTAGGCCGTAGAAGCTTTAATGCCTTGACCAATACCGGTGCAAAAATACATGCACGGTTTGTTATACTAAGATCCTTTAAAGTTCCTTTTAATCCCGAAGCCAATTTATAAATCCCTGAGGCTGTTACAGAATCACACCCAATCATTTCAAATTTAGTTAACTTGTTGCAACCACGCGCAATTGCACCTAACCTATCATATGTTACATCGTCGCAATCTTTTATGGACAAGAATTGTAACCCACCACATAAAGCTACGCCTCTCGCTCGACCTTCACAAATACCTTGAAAGTTTTCCAGCTGTAGACTTTTAATAGGATTGGCAGGGTGATGACTTAGGGATTCCAATGCAGGGCCTGCATCAGGGATAGGATGACGAAGTTCAAGAGAGAAATCAGTCAATAGAGGAAGCGAGGAGTACGATATCGAGGTTAGCCGCTGTTATAACTGAGGTTAAGTTATTTTTTTGGACATGATAATTTTGTGAGTCCCTGTAAATGAGGCTCTTGTCCACCAAGTGGAGAGTTGTCAGACAGGGCAATTACTTGCGAGTTTGACTAGTATCTCATTATTACTAGCAAATTTAATAAGGGTACCCGAGTTGGAAAAAAAAATGAGTGAAACTGAGAATTTTTTTTATTAATACTGGTGCCCTATGTTGCATTCTATGTTGTAGTTTAGAAATATTTGTTGTTTATATTCAAAACCCAAAATTTCTCAAAACAAACATACCTCCAGAAACAAATTAAGAAAATCAATAAAAACAGCTAACTTTGGATCGAAATGTCTAGTAGTGATGTTTCTCCTCCCTTCATGGTTCCTTTGATTAATACTTAAACTCAGTTTAATTAAAAATATGGTAGAGTTCATCAACAGAGGTACGTGCAAAATGATCTAGTGGTGCAAAATGAAAAAAAACACAAAATAACTCTAGAAGAATTTTTAGTTAAATTAAAATATGGTATTACATTATATACATATTTGAATAGTTTAATTTAATATATGTAGTTTATATATGCAGATATCATATGCAGTTTATATATGTAGATATCAAAATGCAGTTCGTATATGTTGATATCATATACAATTCGTATATGCAGATATCATATGCAGAGTCCTCATCCCGATGCTCTCGTCATTCTCTACCGTAGGATAATAATCCTCCCGTAGATGCGTATCCCTAAAATTAAACATCGTCGAAAATAACATCATAGATTGATCATCAACTGTGCCGCGTATAATCAATATCCTAAAATATTAACAATCCACGATTAGTTCTGTCGCTTGCCTAGAGAGAGTTCTCTGGTTTTTGGACATAGATCGAAGCCTCTCTAGCATGGAATCACTTCGCCCGGGAAGAATCCATACCGAGGGCCAGTAGTCAATGTATTCCAAGGAGTTAAGTTCTTTAATCCCGCTCAAATAGAATTTTTCTCAGTAGGACCCGTCCATTGGGGGATTGCTAAATAGGGATTTTTTGTCTTCTAAGTCAAGCTTTAAATCCTAGATAGTCACTATCTAATTTATCCAAAAAAAAAGTCAAGCTTTAATGTGGAGAGATTATGGAATTTGGAGAGAGTGTCATTGTCGAAAGTGCTCGAACTTGCTCCGTATCAATGTTGTTCGCTACCTTGATCGTGACTGAGCCCAGATTTGGACAGTCGTAGAGGCCAATTTGAAGTAGTAAGGACACTCTCTCACCTGCATACAGGTTCAGTGATGGTTCACGAAGGCTCTCCCAACTTTCCAGTTTTTTCTCATTCACCTTCTCTCTTGACTCATCATGGGCCTTCTTTCTTGACACGGGCTCGATCCATTTGCAGTCAATGTGTAACCTTTGAAGCTTAGGTCATAGAAGCTTTAATGCCTCGACCAATACCAATGAAAAAATATGTGCACGGTTTTTTATACTAAGATCCTTTAAAGTTCCTTTTTTAATCGTGAAGTCAATTTATAAATCCCTGATGCGGTTGTAGAATCACACCCGATCTTTTCAAATTTTGTTAACTTGTTGCAACCATGTGCATAAAGTGAATACATAAAATAAGTGTTGTCATCTACAGTTTTGCCATCCCTTTCCATCTCGAAACACAAAGTGAATACATAAAATAAACAAGATAAACATATACATGATCAAAGTGATTGCATGTTGTCTATTTTATACGTTCACTTTTTGTTTAGCGATCGCAAGCGATTGCAAAACTGCCGATCAAATAAGTGTTGTCATCTACAGTTTTGCCATCACTTTCCATCTCGAAACATAAAGTTAATACATAAAATAGACAAGATAAACGTATACATGATCAAAGTGAACACTTATAAACAAATAAGTGTTGTAAAATCTAACTTTAATTTTAATAATTTTTTCATATGAGATGCTCTTAGATCGGAAGCTGTTAAAAATTTCGGGAATATATATGTGACAAAGCAAAATTCAAATTTTCTTTTTTTTTAAGAAAAAAAATTGAACTCAAGTACAGTCGTGAAGTTTCTTTCCACCGAATATACATTTGAGCACTATTTTTAAAAAATTCTGTGGTACACAAGCAATAAATTTGTGGTAATGTTAACAAAACAAATTCAATAATAAATTTACAACTTACATTGGACCATTTTGTCTTCAAATATTCTTTGAAATTAATGATATAATTGAGACCCATATCTAATCCATAAAATTTAAAATCTCCTTTAACCTCATTCGATCCGAAGATGTTTTCAGTCCTTTGCTCATAAAAAAAATTGAAAATATATTTAAGCTTACAATATATTTACATTAAGTATATATATAATTAACTCCAGATTGAATGTACGTATATGCTTGGACTTGGAACTTTTTGTCCTTCAATGGTGTGTGTGTATATATATATATTCCATCTCTCTCTCTAATAGAAAAAAGTCATCAATTACGTGCCGTGACTATAATTTGAAAAGTGGTGCCATCCGCTTGAATTAAATATTCAACAATAAAGCATTTGTTTTTTTTTTTTTGAACAATAAAGCTTTTGTTATGAGCATATGATATAATCTGTGTTTGATTGAGATCTGCTAGCTGCTAAAAAGGAGTTGGGTCCGTTATTGAATTATGAGAGAACCTGCCAACCTAACGTAACTATATATATTGATGGACTCCATCGCAGTTGTTGTAGTGTCATCTCTAAGCATCCATCAGATATCCGACACGTGTCTAGAAAAAGCAGAGATGGTACATCTTCGTCGTAGGACTAAGAGTCTAAAAGATCCGCTTTGAAGTTTCAATAAACTAGTGGACATTCCCGCGTTGCGCGATCTATTTTTAGTTGTCATTTATAGATGATAAAAAAATTAATAAATTGATGTTGCGCATCTATTTTTTTAATACGTTTATTTTATTCATAAAAGAAAGATGTTAAATTTTTATTTCATGCATTTTATTTTTCTTGTCACGACTCTGTTCACATAAAACGATAAAATAAAAATTGACCAACACATCCAATCTTGCCTTTTCGATTATCAAATTAAACGACCAAAAAAATTGTGCATATTCGGTAATCTCTCTCATATTATCATTGCCGGACTAAAAATAATGAACAAAACATGCAAAACGTGGCAGCCTTGTGATGCTCGCATATCGCCTCTTTCGTTGATTTTGCTGAAGGGCATTGACGGAACAATGGCTGAGAAATCATTTTCTTTTTAGCTATTCAGCATGTGGAACCCACTAATGTAGTTTATATCGATGTACTATGGGAATTCAAGGACAAAAGGACCGGTCATAATACATTTTTGCATAGAAAATGGCGTGGAGACGTGGAGTTCACATGGCTGGCTTTGGATATAGGATCTTCTATGACAATTGTTGTTTAGTTGTGTTTGAACTTTGTTTCATCTATCACAGAAAATCCTGATAAATTTTATAAAACCTCGTGGAGTCCATCACATGAGATAAATATTCGTAGGCAGAGTACAGGAGCTGGATTTTCTGCGACTATTGTTATTTATCCGCGCTGATTCATCTGACCACACTCTTAGCTGCTGCAACGAAAGATCCAGGCCAGAATACTATCCGGAGAACTGTGGGCGAACAGTTCTTCCGGATCCGGATTAAATTCTCCGAATTAATATATGTTATGATGATTGGAATTGAGGCTCCAATCCTTTCTAGGTATGAAATGCTTCGGAGGGAGGGTGCAAGAAAAACTGAGCTGTGTATGTCATATCAGATAGTTTAGATTAAAGATTTAAATCTGATGTTTTTTTTTCACTTAATTCCGATAATGAGGATGGTAATTATAGTAGCTATTTCGTTATTAGGTTATATAAAAATTACTATACTGCCCCGGTTGTGTTTTAATTTTTTAAAACACTTTATTATTATTTTTCTGTCTTAGAAAATATGTAATTGAAAGAGGAGTTCGAAATTTTAACAAGATTTTAAATCCATCAGTACTTCATCGGATATTTGACTTAATAGACAACATTCAGACTAATGAATGAATCTTTCATCAAGTAATTATTTTTAATTATAGGATTAATTAGTTCTGGAATTCAACTGAATAGCCCGATTACAGTCCATTTGAATTAATTATTTAATTGTGGGCACAAAAGATTGTATAGCTCGGACTTTATACATTCATCTTCTTCAATAAATACCAACTAAAAAGTTGGACCAAAATTATTTTGTATGGGATTTTCTTGTTATGAAATGCCATGTAAAGCACTTTTTTACGGAAGGTTTATATTAACAAAAAAAACTAATAATTTTATACTTTAGTCGTCGCCTACGTTGTGTTCAAAAACTCATGTTATAGGGGAAGGAGATTATGAAAAATATTTTCAAGTTCTTTCTATATGTTTAAGTAAATTGTTCTTTCAAATGTTCCTTTCTGAAAATTATAGGTTAAAATTTTTTTGGAATAACTATGAGTTAACGACATTATCGATCGATATCTTATTTTTCAAAATAAAAGTTCTTTTTTAATTTTGGACTATTTATTTGTTATTAACATATGGTTACTATGATTACCCACTTTTAGGGCTTATGTATACTTATAATTAATTTTACAGCGTTAGATATCTTATCAACATGCTATTAGTTTGCAGAAATGCTTCATAATAAACAAGCTAGCTAGGGGTAGTAATCGACGCAGAAAATGTTTCTTGTTATCACGGTGCAAGTTTAATTTAACGATAGCAAAAATAAAAGAAAAGTCTCGAAGAATTTTTAATATGTAAAGTATATATTAAATAGTTTGGAATTCTAAAAGACAAAAAAAAATTCTTTTTATGGGAACGGTCATGATTGACCAACCAAAATGCCATCTTGTTTTTGGAATATATAGGATCATGACAATAATGTTCCCATGTTCTACACTGTCAATAATAATCCATCAAAAACATTTATTGTGCCAAAAAGCCCAAATGCACAAGTAATTTGAACATTTTTTTTTTTGATTAAAAGCCCGTAGGCAGTAATTTGAACATTTGACTGTTATAAAAAAGTGTTGGACGCTCAACATAGCCTTCCATAGAGGAAGTTTACAATGTGAACTTAAAAAAAAAAAAAAAACTGAATTGAAATTTTAATTAAAAATTATGCGAGTAATATGTGCCCTTATATTTGTATAAAAGAAAAAGAAAAAAAAAACCATACTGGGGCGACCAAACCATGAAACCATAAATATATTTTAAAAAATTACTTAAAAAAATAAAAGCATAAAACCGTCGATGGTATTTCATAACCAAAAATTACCATGTAGCAGAGAGTGAATAACACGCATTACGGTTGTTCAATCATTTAATAGAACTCAAAATCATTAGTTACACTTACATCAGACAATTTCAATAAAATTATAAACACAATCTCGCTGTAAAGTGTACTAGCTAGGTTTTTCCCAACTCTCCTACTGTAACTTTTATTTATTGAGCTTCCTATTAATTCTAAACAATCTAGCTATCTGTTATAGACTGTCTACAAAATTTTAGAGGAGTCACATGTTTTATCAGATGTTGACAATACAATGATTACATTATAATTATTAATTTGTAGCTATGGGGTCAATTATAGAATGTGCATGTTTCATTTTTATGGGGTTCAAAAAATATGTTTATTTTTAATTACATATATATAATATGAGGAAGTTTAATATGCACTATAGTGCATAGGGCACTCCGTGCACCACGGACTTTTTCGTGGATATTTTTGTAAATTGACAAATCTAATTTAACCAATCTAATCTACATATTGAAATCTCATAGAAAACCAAATTTTACAATTTTTGAGATTTTATTACTATTTTTTTCGAATTTTTTAATACATGCCATTTTTGGAAAATTGTAAATAGTACAATATTCCAAAAATGACATGTTTTTAAAAATTCGAAAAAAATAGTAATAAAATCTCAAAAATTATAAATTTTGGTTTGGTATGAGATTTCAATATGTAGATTAGATTGGTTAAATTAGATTTGTCAATTTATAAAAATATTTCCGAAAAAGTCGGTGGTGCACGGAATGCTCTATGCACTATGGTGCATATTAAACTTTCTCTCTATAATATATAAAACACTACATGTCATTATGTATGTACATTAATTATTAGATAAAAAATGGGGGACACTGTCTCCCATTCTTTGTTAGAGCATCCGCCTCTAGTTATCTCTATTACTTATAAACACACGGACTGTAGAGGTATTATACGCTATGTCTAACATGTAAACATGTGTTTCTCTGTCGTTCGATCGATTTGATCTATGGTCGGATATTAATCGCCATATGAAGTAAAAATATATTTTGATTTTTTATTTAATAAAGAAACAATTAAATAACATATCTATTTGTATCGATGTTAGATTAAGCAATATCTTTTTATTATTTAATATTATTTTTTTAATTTGCTCACATATGAAGAGCGCATCTTAAGCTAGTAGATATATATATATATATATGAAATTATGAATACAAATGTTTAATATGATATACTGCGGTACACATTTTTTATTCACGTTTTATTAGAACGTAAATAATATTAGTACTGTATTAGACATCTGCTAGACTTGTTTAGTGATATAATCAGTTTGTCACGACAGTGGTTCATAAACTATTGATCTGACGGATTATTTTCTATGGGTCATTTTAATTTTCTATTAATTTTTTGGTAATTGTAATAGTAAGTATTAGACACTAACAAAAAGCCGAAGTCTGCCAATATTTTCATGAAGTTTAAATATTGTGCCAACAATTTATCTTAATGTATATTATCATATTTATAACAATAATTTTAACTATAGCGCCAACAATAACATTATTGCACAACTTAACGAGGCAAAAAATAATCTTTTTCATACAATTTGAAAAAGGAAAAGAGAAATGGTACCTTATTCAATTAACCTAAATCCCCTCGTATTAATCATCATTTATGTTATATTAAAGTCATAAAAGAGCCGCTTTTTTTTTGAAACTCGTGGGTTTTCTAGATTATTTACATTGCGAAGTACAAAATGGCGCAAGAATCAAAGTCGATTAGAAAAAGGGCAAAAAAGGAGATGGCATCGCCTTCTAGACGTGGTTTCCCACTTTTGTCACTGAATATCTTTTTATTATTATATTCTATAGAAAAAAAGATGCCATATCATTCAGCTACCAAATTTTTTATTGTTAGGCGCTTAGTTTTATACTTTTATGTTTATAACTGTATTTGTATATATAATCGGTCCCGGAACAAAAATAAGAAGCCTGCGACCCCATTTTGCACCTAATTGAGCTAATCATAAATTCATAATTGAAAAGGTTAACAAAAAGGTGCATGAAAGGCCGAAGAATAGAAGATGATAGACGGCGGTCAACACACCAACTCATCAAAGTCCTCAATCAGACCAAAACCGGTTATAGGCGGTGAAGAGCTGCCTGTCAACCGGAACAGCCAGTCAATTCCACTTTAGCCGCTCGGAACAGTCAAAAAAGATATCGATCGAAGCATCCGATATCAGACTTCAACCGGAAATAGGCGGTCAGGTCAGGTGAGGTCGCCCTTGGCAACTTGTAGACTTGTAGTTGTACTTGTACATCTCTCTCTCTCTCTCTGATCTAATCAGAAAACTATTTTTTAGCCTTCCTCTTGAGCACTTAGTTCATTGAAAGCTCAAAACTTTCTCCTTGTGTTACTTGTGTACGCTAGACATCTTCTCTAGTTAAGTTAGGATATATATCTATATATTATCCATCCACTTGTGTAGTGCAGCGTAAAGCTCACCACTTGAATTCCGTTTCTTCCAATTTTAGTAAGTTTCTGCTCATCTCGCCGATCTCCTTCCTCGTCTAACATACAGATCCGTTCTTTCTTTTTCCCCGATTTTCTTCCGTTTTCGAAAAAAAATTGAGAAGGCTAAACCCACCAATTCCTTCTCGAATCATACTGAATCTCATTTCCATTAACCGATTTCTTGCTTCTCTCAAGGGAGGAACAAAGTTCGAAGAATCTACGGTTGATCAAAAGTCAACGGTCGTAATTAATTATCGCAAAATTCAGGGGCAGAATCGCAAAGACAACAAACAAGGAAACGTTGACTGACTGAGTGGCTGGAGGAAGGAATTGATTCTTTGCTTGAGCTTGAGCGGCGAGGTGTGAGGTCACGTGACAGACGCGATGGGATCGTTCAAAGGTCACGTGCTGCCGGGGAGTCTCTTCTTAATAGTTGGCGCATGGCATATCTGGGCCGCTCTGGTCAGGTACGTATCGGATCCGCGATCGTTTCGGGTTCGGGCGTGGAATGGAGTAAGCGGGTTCGGAGGCAAACTGTGGCACCTGGAGCTGTATGTTGTTGCCATTGGCGCGTTTGTTGATATGTGCATAGAGTTCTTCTACTCGCCGCATCTTAAGATCTTTGTCGGATCTGAAAAGATCCTAAACCCGGCCCACATGAATGACTTCGAGCATGCTGGGATGCTGCTCATGTTCTTTCTCTATGGCCTTGTGGCGCTCCTGTCAGAGAAAACCAAGTGAGTACTTTATTAGCTGTTTTCAAACTTTGGTTTTATTTTAATTTTGGTCTTGATATGGAACGGAGTTTTGAGTCAGATCCCAACATGCTTTTTGTAAGTTGGGTTTCCAAGTCAGTCATTATAGGAAACTTTTTAAGAAAATGATGTACTTCACTGTTTGCATAAATTTGCAAAGTAAAACAAAATAAAGAATGTGGTCACAAAATTTTAGTTGCTAAAACAGGAAAATTGTCTCCTCATTTAATTTATCCAAAAGAGTTTAGCTTGGTTGTGTTTGTGTCCGTCTAATTAATAATTAGACATTTGTTGGAGTTTTGGAACATTTGGGTGACTCGTTTGGTCAATAGATATTTTGTTGGGATGTTTGTGCAAATAAAACATGGAGGTTTTGAGGGAAGCAACGGCGATGCTTCTAGAAGTTCGGCTGTGGACCCAAAAAGCATTGAAAAGATTCGCCTACCATTTCTGAAATCTGAATTCTGCATTCTGAATATTGACAAGTGATAACTGAGAACCCTTTTTGATGAATGATGAATTGATGATGGATAGACCTTTTTACTGTGGCGCCCTCTTAATTAAATTTTATTACCTTTTTGCTCCCATGTCCCCACTCCCCATAAATTCTACCATAATTGTATTCATTCGAGGAAGAGGTCACTATTCCATCTCTTCTGGAGTTCTGGGTCCGTTTCTTTCGTTTGGCGACAGATGCGTACTGTCTGCTGATATGGTGCTACAGTCAATTGAAACCAAGTGCAGAATCCTTTACGGGATGAGTTGTAGAAGTAGAAATAGGGACGTGTCAAAAAATATCCATATGTTTGGGCCAGAAATCTGCTTTCTATGCTGGAAGAGTTCACTTTTTCTGTTGCCTCTCCTCTCCATGGTACATTCCTTGTTGCAGAGTCACTGACATGGGGGATTTACTCAATGCAGTAAAGCAGGTCCTGGGAATAACATCTCATTGGGCCCCTCTGTCAGTGACTCTGTCGTGGGAACATGCATATGTCATATGTGACATCGAGATATTTAATTTAGTACAGATTAATTTGGACATTGACGTATTTGTATTTAACAGTAAAGAACTTGTGCGAATAAATGAAAATCTTCTTTTAGGAAATTTAATAAATAATAAATAAAAAAATAGGCTATGCAGCTAACGAGATTTACTAATTCATGTTTCCAGTTTTTTGCCACTCCCTGAAGGAACACTCTGCCTGCTCGGAGCTGCGGCGTTTACATCAGAGTACCTCCTCTTCTACTTCCACTCCACCGCTCACACAGGTCTCGAAGGATACTATCATCTCCTCCTTGTAATTCTGGTCGGCCTCTGTGTATTAACTTGTGTAGCAGGTGCATTGTTTCCTTCATCATTTCCGGTTGACCTTGCGAACGGTATTTCGATAACCTTGCAAGGTCTCTGGTTCTATCAAACTGCATTCACTCTGTATGGATCGATGATGCCGACTGGGTGCAAGTTAGAGGGTAATAGCATAGTGTGTCATGACAAGGAGAGTCAGATACGAGGCGAGTTTTTGGCGAATTTCCAGTTTTTTGGGCTTGTTGTATTGACATTTTTGTTTGTCCTTGTGTGCTATGCTGTTGCTGCAGTCAAGTATGGGCATCAGGACCTGAGAAAAATTCATGCCTCTGAGTTTGATGCGGTTTGCGGAGTCGAGGATGAGGACAGAATTGACAGTTATGTACCTTCTTGATAGGATGTCATGCGTCTTTTCTTTTCTTGCTTGATTGCATAATAATTAGGCAATTTTGTCTTCCTTGGTGATTTTTGGTATTCAGATAACTTTTGATGTAAATTTTCTACATATGTTGGAGTGTTCATCTTTTACAATTCTTTGATCCACGCTTGTTAAATTTTCTCGTGATAGAATAAGTATGACAGAAAATTTTGTGTTTCTGAGGTGATGCTGTGAATTGCTTCTTGGTTAATTGATGGGCATGAATGAATGAGTCTTTTAGCTCGTAGAACAGAGACCAAAAGAAGTGAAAAACTACCGAAATTATTTAATATAAAAATTTAGACACAAAAAAATTTAATAGAAAGAAATAATTAAATTTTTTTTAATAAGAAGAAAGTTCGAACGCGTTTATAAAACGCGCCCCTCTCTCTCCTCTCGAACGCGTTTTATAAACGCGTTACAAGCCTTAAAACGCGTTTATAAAACGCGCTAGAAGGCTGGAATATCGGAATAGTTAAAACACAATTAACGCGTTTATAAAACGGGTAAGAAGGCTTCTTACCCGTTTATAAAACGCGCTGGGAGGGCAATATTCCACCTTCTGTCACTTCGATCAAACTTTAGTCATTTCGATCGAACTTTAGCCATTTCTGTCTATAAGTTTGTGAATTTATAACCGCGTTATTTGAAGTAATATAAGACTATACATTCTCGCAGAATTGAAATCGTCCACAACAGATTATCTCTTCCAATTTAAAGACCTATCAATCAAATCCAAAAATGTATGTCAACCAATATCCAACTTTTGGTGCTTCTTACTTCCACATCGGTTGTAGTATGCATACCACATATGCTGATATTCGAAATGAATTATACAGCAGGCTACAGATTTTAGAAACCCAGTACACTTTGAATATCCATGGTCGTTACAACGATATTGTAAATGGGAGATATGAATCACTATTTCTTCCTGTAAATTCTGAAGATCAATGGCGCCTTTTTTACCACGAGACATTCGAGACGAGAGGGTTACCGATTATTGAGTTGCATGTTGATTTCATCCCCGTATATGGCACGGGACCAGATCTAAACCTAACACCCCTTGACGAGCCCGGTAGCAGTGAGCCAAACACTTCCTTAAACCTTATATGTGGCCAGCAATCCACCCCTTACCAATACACTGGCGAACAGTCCGTTCCTACGCAAGACAATAACACATCAGGAGATGAAGTCGAGGTTGCCGATGGCGATGAAGATGAGGGTCCAGCGACTTACTCCGACCTTCCTACCGGAGAAGAATATACCGATGAGGAGGACTTCTCCGAGAGAGAAGTGCCTTTTTATGCAAACTGCGACCAGCCGTACGTTTCAGGAAGGACAGACTTGCACCATCCTGTAAGTGAATTGTGTGATATTTCCATGTTTGAGTATGCTGGTATGCCGGAGCGTAGTTTAGGGCCACAAGGCGAACTTGCTGCTGGTAAACGATTCGGTTCCAAAAAACAACTAATTCTAGCTGTCTGTGATGTTTCATGCAAAACAAATCGAGAAGTTCGAACGAAAACTAGCAATAAACAAAAAATTGTAACGGTTTGCATGCAAAAATCGAATTGTAAGTGGCGATTGTATGGTAGACGTGAGAGTTATAATACAAATTGGAAGATCTCTACCAATCCAAATGAGCATATTTGTTCGAGACCTCCGGGCCAAAAAGGTCACGCAAACCTTACAGCTAGTCTCATTGCCGAACACGTTAGGGATGAATTGAAAAAAAAATTTAGGAAAAAGTGTCCAGGACATAGGAAGCCTCATAAAGGCTAGATATCCACGTATTGAACCGACTTATAATAAACTATGGCGTGGGAGGGAGCGAGCATTGGAGCAATTGTTTGGGTCTTGGGAAATGGCCTACAATAAACTTCCACGCCTTCTGGAGGCAATGAAGGTGACGACCCTAGGGACGAAATACACAATAGTTTCTTGGCCTACAGACGATCCTAACGTTGGCGTCTTCAAGATGGCAGCATGGGCTTTTGGTCCGTGCATAGAAGCGATGAAATATGCCAGACCTGTTATCTCAATTGATGCTAGTTTTTTATCGGGCCGATAGAAAGGTAGATTGTTCTCAGTGTGTGGTTATGATCCAGAAAATCGATTAATTCCGGTTGCATTCGGATTGGGCGAGAAAGAAGATAAGGATACTTGGGGATGGTTTATGTCTTGGGTTAGATGGAAAGTTTTAGGGCAGAACAATAGATACTGTGTCATATCTGACCGTCATAAGGCAATAAAAGCGGTATTTGCATCCGTAGATTACGGTTGGAAGGCACAAGGGGCGCATGCAGTAGCGATTCATCGGTTCTGCATGCAGCATGTTGCGGAAAACTTATGGAAGGAGGCTGGCGGGTCACAAGATGGTGATTTGAAAAACTTTTTCAAGTGTAGACTTGCTAACAAGAAAAACCCTAAACGTTTTAGAGAGAATTGGGGAGTACTGAAGGAAAACAACCTGAGGGCTTATCAGTACCTAGAATAGGGGTCTGCCAAAATTTACTGTGTTTGACGCTGCTCAAACACAGTATCACGCTGCTCAAAAAGTGGACTCCATCTTCGTACGCGTTTATAAAACGCGTTGGAAGCCTTGGAACGCGTTTTATAAACGCGTACGAAGGTGCAGTCCACATAAAACAGTAAAACAGACTGACAGACTGCGAAAGTATTGAATTCCATTAACTTAGCCCTTCTAACGCGTTTATAAAACGCGCTCCAACCCTTCTTACGTGTTTTATAAAAGGGTAATAAGGGTTGAGTTTATTTATAGTCGTCCTCCTCCGCAAATTCACGTCGAAAATTCAGAAATCAAAAAATAAAAATTTAGAGAAGTTACGCAGAGAAGAGAAACCGAGAAAACATAATGTCAACTAAACCACGTCATGTTTGTACCGGTGTGCTTCTCCAAGGAGATGGAGGAATAAGTAAACGAGATATTCTTCGGCACGTCTACTTGCACTATCCTTCTGACAAATTTTACGTGAAGGTTTTTCAACGCGACGTTTTTGAAGTGAGAGGGCCGAAATATTGGACTGATGTAGTTAAGATGGATGGAGGATACCATGTCCGACGTGGAGATGGAATCGTATGGTTGCGTTTGCAGCAGGCATGTCCTCCTGGATTTGAAAATCATCCGTTAAATGGAAATGGCATATATCATTTGGACTGATTATTAGGTTTTCTATAATTAGATGTTTTTATTATTGTGTGTTTTATTATTATCTGTTTTCTTTTATGTTTTAGTATATGTATTAATTCGTGTAGTATATGTGTTGTAAGTTTTATTATCTAATTTATTTTAGTTTTTGTTTTATCCATTTTCGTTTTTTTTTGTGAAATTCGAAATATTAATATTAAGAGACTTAATATTTATTTAAATTATATTACACATTACAACTGAATGAACATTATAATAAAAAACACAATACAAATTAAAAATTACAATTTATTAAAATTTTGAACCACACAATACACAACAAAAAAATTACAAAATACATGATATTAAAATTTTGAACCACATAAAAAAAAAATTGTAGAAGATCCATTGCTAAGGGTGGGTCGAGATAACAGCACCGCAACTAATAGATAAGAGTAGGGCGACTGATTGTCATATTGACTCCCTCTTTTTCTGAGACTTGGATGAAGATGACTGCATGTATGCAGATTCTCATCCAAGGATGTCGGCTGCGGTGTTATGGCTCGTAGACCCAGCCCAACAAACCGCCCTCTACACGTAATAACAGATTCCACGGGAAAGTTTTTATTTTAAAGTTGGTGGAATATTAATAGCCATAAGGATTGTGTGCGACTCTGTATCAGTGAATAAGTGTGCCTCATACAACCCTTATGGCTATTAGTTTCACACCAACTAATATTATTTTGCATTCCACCATCTAACTCTTCTTTTTCTCTCATTTTTCTCTTTTTTTCTGATCTTTTTCCTTTTTTTTTGGTTTTGGACGACAGAAGGTGGGGGTATTTATATGGAAATTAGATCCTCTCAAACGCGTTTTATAAAAGGGTAAGAAGGCTTCTTACCCGTTTTATAAACGCGTAAAATCAGAAAAATAACGCGCAAAGTCAGAAACTTTCGCCGCAATCACTGCAGCCTTCTAGCGCGTTTTATAAACGCGTTTTAAGGTTTGTAACCCGTTTATAAAACGCGTTCGAGAGGAGAGAGAGAGGCGTGTTTTATAAACGCGTTCGAACTTTCTTCTTATTAAAAAAAATTAATTAATTCTTTCTATTAAATTTTTTTGTGTCTAAATTTTTATATTAAATAATTTCGGGAAAAACTATGTTTACGAATAAGTCTTGAAAAAAATAGTTTATGCTTCAACTCTTGTGAAGATACCAGTCAAGTTCAATCATTGAATTGTGAGTCTTTTACTATTATCTGATGGCTTGTTTCAAGTATATGTATTTGATCTCAAGGCTAGAGAAAATACGTCATTTATAGTCCGTTGGTTGTGAAAATATTGTATCCTTGTGTCACGACATAGTAAGAGGTATATATAAAATTTGGGCAAATCATACAGTAGAGCAAAAGCATGACTATTTCCTCAAGTAAAACAAATTGGTCAATGGCATACCGATCGTTCAAGTTAAAATGAAAAATAAAACTTTGGTACAACGAAACTTTAAGGAAGCACTTTATTTGGGCCGGGCACGATTAATTTCATGATTATGTACTATTCCATCTTGACTAGTTGTCAGTTGTCACAAGTCACAACCAAGCAAATTGCTAAGGCCCATTTTATTGGTGAAAATATGAAATATAGAACTGTTGGAATATCAAGCGACTGCCGTTTGTGTTCGGTTAAAGAGGAGGTGGTTGACTCGTAGGACTCGTATATTTTCATTATCGTATCCGTTAAAATTTTCTTTATCCGTACTCTACCCGTATCCGTTAAAAATAACTTTACCCGTACCTTACCCGTACCCGTTAAGAATTAACGGTACGGATACGGTAACGGTAAAAAATGAATATAATAATAATAAAATTTGTACACTCTATATAAATAAATTATATCAATAAGTATATTAATAAAGTGCAATAATGGTGGCGAATATTTTAGGTTTATGCTTTCTTATTTTTTCGTACACTGAATGGAAAGATTATAAATCTTAAATAAAATCTAGCAATATTTTTTTACCAATCATGCAATATAAGATGCCATATGTATCATGTAATTGTTTCTTTTTAATTGTGGCAATTACCCGTTATGAAAACGGTACGAAATAGCTTTTATCCGTATCCGTACCCGTTAAATTAACGAAAAAATTTCCTTACCCGTACCCGTACCCGTTAACTTAACGAAAATAAAACTTTATCCATACCCGTCTTATACGGTACGGTACGGATTGAGTAAACGGGTAAACGAGTTTCATTGACAGGCCTATTGACTCGTTGTGTAACTTGTGTTTTATTTTTTTAGATTTTCTCATATAAATAAATAAGGAAAGCCCATGTTATGGGTTTTCACTTTTCAGCAAGTTCGATTCTCCTAGCCTGGATGTGGACTTTCCTAACTTGAATGAGAAAATCTGTACGAGGCGGCGAGGCCTATGATTATCCCATAATTTTGATGAAAGATGAAATAGAATCCGAGTATATTCAAAAGATATCCTGAATTTGAAATCCGCGACCTTAATTTCAAATTATTTTTTATAACTAAAGTACCAGTTATTAAGAAATTTGCGCACAATATTTACCTCTTGTTATAATTCTTTTCCTATTTTTAATATATTTTTATTTTTTAACTTTATTTAAAAATAATATCATTAAAGTACCAGTTTTTGAAATATAATGACTGCTGTTGTGGTGCTGTTTAATTGACGAGAGGTCTTAAAATGACAAAATATTGTGCGCAAATATTTCAAAAACCACTCATTGCCTTCTCCTTTGGTCGCCAGCCCACTAGCCAATGAGTTCATTTCTAATTTTCTATCAATATCATTACATTGTCAATTAAAGATACGGGGTGAAACTAACACTTTTGATTGCCCCTTGTGTTCTATTATATTTTTAGAGTTAACAATTCGAAATCAAAATTTAGACGACTCCTCGGCTTCGTTTTTTTTTTTGTTGCCAATTTTATTTTTCTCAATTGCAGTGAGGTTAGTATTTAGTATCGAAAATCCCTTTCGAATTTCTATCCTTGTGTTTCCAATCCATGCAATTCCACTTCACGATAAATTTTCCAGACCGTGAATTGCATTTGCCTTTGGACACAACTGGTGGCTCAAAAGTAAAAACAAAAAGATGACTTATTCGCCACCTCCTCGTTGTTGCCCCTAATGAAACAGAATCGGAATTGCTTAGGACCATCCTTCCTATTCTATCATCTCCATCATCCTCACGCGTACATAACTAACTCCTCCCTCACGCATACACTCTTTTCCCTTCCCCTCTTCCGTACACTATCTCCCGCCCCTGTCCCCTCCTCCCTCCCACGTACGCTGTCCCCCTCCTCCCTCCTCCCTCCTCCCTCCTACATACGCCGTCCCCCCTCCCCCTCCTCCCTCCCATGTACACCGTCCCCCCCCCACCCTTCTCCTCTTCCTCCTACACAGTACATAACTGTTGAAGTTAATATATTTAAATGTTGAAGGCAATATCGTAATTGTTGAAGTTAATATATGTATTGTTGAAGTTATTTATGTAATTGTTAAAGTTAATATGTTATATATGTAATTGTTGAAGTTAATATATATAATTGTTGAAGTTATATGTGTAACTGTTGAAGTTATATATGTAGTTGTTGAAATTATATATGTAACTATTGAAGTTAATATGTTATATATGTAACTGTTGAATTTAATATATATAACTGTTGAAGTTAATATATATAATTGTTGAACTAGGCATATTTAAATGTTGAAGGTAATATTTGAAGTGGGTAAATTTAAATTATTGAAGTTGGCATATATATTAGCTTCAACAGTTATATATATTAACTTCAACAATTATAATCAATATATAGTGTCTGTAAGAGAGGGGAGGGGGAGGGGGACGAGCGTACGCAGCATGGAGGAAAACAGAGTGATTTCCAGAAATAGAAAACGCGTAGAGCCAAAAATAGAAAAACGCATGGGGATGATGGGGATGATGAATATTGAGGATGATCCTTATCACCCCCGAAACAGAATTGCTTGATCGGGGTGATAAGGATCATTCCCAAGATCCATCATTTCCAGTGGGAACACATTTTAGTTTTTTCTATTTTTGAAATATTTTGGTCCCTACTAATTTTCTCCCTCCTATATTTTTCTATTTCGGTCCCCATTGTTGCTCTTCCTCCCATCCTTTCTATTTTTTGTCCCCACTGTTTCTCTTCCTCTCATTATTTCCTATTCCGGTCCCCACTATTTCTCTCCCTCCCATCTTTTTCATTTTTGGTACTCATATTAACTACAATAGTTAGTATCCAAACTACAACAATTACTTATATTAACTACAACAGCTACATAAATAACTTCAACAGTTATATATATTAACTTCAACAGTTACATATATAACTTCAACAGTTATATATATTAACTTCAACAGTTACATATATAACTTCAACAGTACATATATAACTTCAACAATTATATATATTAACTTCAACAGTTATATATATATAAATTATTAAGAAAAACAGTGGGGGCCAAAAATAAAAAAAATGGGAGAGAGAGAAATAGTGGGACCAAAATAGGGAAGGATGAGAAGAAGAGAAACAATGATGACCAAAAATAGAAATGATGGGAGGGACAATTCCGAATAAATTCACCAAAATAGTGGGGATCAAAAATGTGTGTTCACACTAGGGATGATGGAGGATGATGGAATCTAGAGAATGGTCTTAAGAAATTCTGTTGCTCGACCCATGCTATGTCTAAAGATGTGTGTAAATAATGTCATTCGTTTAAATTAATATGATTCATAATTTCTTTCCAAATAGAAAAAAATTAAAAAATATATATAAATTTTGATTTCTTATGAAATTTGAATATATAGATTGGATTGGTGTAATTAAATTTGTCAATTTGTAAAATTATCGACAAATATGATCGCGATGTACAAAAGTCAAATACATCATGATGCACTATAACATTTCTCCATATCATCATCATAAAAATAAAAAAAAGGGCTTTCACATATTAAAGTCCACCCACTTCCTCTCATCTAATAGTCCCTCCTGTCCACTCAAGTTTCAGAAATTTTATTCTAATAATGTTAATATACATATTTAATTCATTTCGCTGTGAATTTTCAGAGTTGGTTCCAGTATCCAAGCCTCGCCTTAAACTTCTTTTGTTCTGGTATGCAGTCCCCATTCTTGGAGGAAGTTCATAATGAAAAAAATGGATTATTTACATTTTCACAGCATATCAGTTCATGTACTCTGTGTTTTTTTCCCCCACTTTGTTAAACCTTATCTCTCTAAAATTTTAAAACCTGTCTTTTTTATGTTTATCGTATGAGAAAAAGAATATTTTCTTATAGTCATCAGAAAAATTTTAATTTTTTTATGCTTTTTTATGGTCTCCTCTTTTTAATGTTAATTTGAATAAAGACGTAATTTTTTTTTTGTTTTGCACCTCCCCTCTTATTTCGCAGACACTAAATTAAAAAAAAAAATGTTCTTTCAGAACTTTGATTCAAATTGTTATTTCCTTATTATTAGTGTTAATCATAATTAATACTTAATCATTTTTAATTTTTTTTAAAGTTGCAAATGGATCGCTTTCGTGTGGCAAATAGTTTTGCTGATTTGGGATGACATATATTCCCGTGCAAAATATAGTGTAATTTATATATTCTCGTGCAAGAATAAGGGAATAGATTCTTCCTACTTCTAAATTTATTATAAACAATTCGAATTCTTCACAAAATTATACACTTCCCAATACTTCTTCCCTTATTCCTCTTATTCCCACACCATCCAAATAGAGCAGTGGATAATAAAGTGTGCCCGGGTTGATTTCTTTATGCATGTACCGGAAAGACAAGGAGGATATCTATTCGTTTATTAGGTTTCTAATTATACTGCTCCACATTTCGGTACGAGCTAATTTGGATTGATAGATTTGTTAAGAAATAAATTACAACAACAATAAATGTAATTTTTTTTAAACACGGATCCTGGAGATGTTAACACGCTAGATCTAGTTTATCGATTTTATCTATGGTTGCATATCAATCACCAAACGAAACAATAATATATTTTGAATTTCTCTCTAATAAAAACATACCTTGAATAACATATTTATTTATATCACTGGTAGATTAAATAACATATTTTATTATATGCGTAATTACTATATATAATCCAATTATTTTTTATAAGTAAGATTAAAAAATATATTCTAAACTATATAAAAAAAATTTAAATCAAGATTATTGCGATCAAATGACTTAAGATGAATACAAAATCGTTTGAAATACTGAAATGATGCTCAGAATATTCATTACTTGCAATATTGAGTATCATTTGACCATTTCAATCGTTCCTGGATTAATTCAAACTTCAAAGTCATTTCATCACAATAATCTGCATTTAAACTCTTTATACTGTACAAAATACAAATTCATATGTTATTTATTAAAAAAGAATGGAATATAAATGGTAATTACGCATATATAGAGCAACTTAAATCTGTTATGAGTATCACTTGAGAATTTTAATCGTTTCTAGATTTATTCTAAGTCATTTCATCACAATAATAATAATTTTAAACTCTTTATGTTGTCTAGAAAATGATTAACATGTTATTTATTCAAAAATATTGGATTGTACATAGTAATTAAGAATATCAAGTGCAAATGATGTAATTCCGAGTATCATTTAAGCATTTCACTGGTTTGTGAATCCATTCTAAGTGATTTCATCACAATAATCTATATATAAACTCTTTATACTGTCTATAATATCATTCATATGTTATTTATTCAAAAATATTGGACTATATGTGGTAATTATTAAGGGGCAAATAATGTCATTCTGAGTATAATTTGAGCATTTCAATTGTTTCTCGATTCATTCTAAGTCATTTCAACACAATAATCTACATTTAAACTCATTACACTGTCTATAATATCATTCAAATGTGATTTATTCAGAAAGATAGGATTGTACATGGTTATTATGAATATAAAATGCAAATAATACAATTCAGAGCAAAATTTAGTATTTCAAACGTTTTTCGATTTATTCTAAGCCATTTCATCACAATAACATACATTTAAACTCTTTATACTGTCTAGAATACTTTTCGTAATTTATTTATTCAAAAAGATTTGATTATACAATGTAATTACGCATATAAAGTGCAAATAATGCAATTCTGAGTATCATTTGAGCATTTCAATCATTCTGGTTTCATTCAAAGTCATTTTATCGCAATAATCTAAATTTAAACCTTTTATACTGTCTAGAATACGATTCATACAGGAATTATAAGTGCCATCGGCAAATATACCATCCCAGTCATCACTAAATACAAAGTGAACATATACAGCAAATAAAATGAACATATAGACGATCTAAGTGAACACTTAAGAACAAATAAGTATTGTCATCACTTGTTCAGAAGTTTACATGCATATTCAACTTATTTTCATCGAACTTATTTGTTCGTATGTGTTCACTTAGATTGTCTATATGTTCACTTTGTTTACGGTATATGTTCACTTTATATTTAGCGATGGTAGGGATGGCAAAATTGCAGATGACAGTAATCAATTTTTCGATTCATATGTTATTTGTTCAAGAAGATTGGATTATACGTGGTAATTACGCATATAAAGTGCAAATAATGCAATTCTGAGTTTCATTTGAACATTTTAATCGTTTCTTGATTCATTCTAAGTCATTTCATCACAATAATTTACTTTTAAACTTTTTATTCTGTCTAGAATACTTTTCGTAAGTTATTTATTCAAAAAAATCAGATTAGAATTGGTAATTACGCATATAAAGTGCAAGTAATGCATTTCTGAGTATCATTTGAGCATTTCGATCATTCTGAATTCATATAAAGTCATTTCATCACAAAAATCTACATTTTATATTCTTTATACTATATGGAATGTGATTCACAAGTTATTTGTTCAAAAAGATTGGATTATACATTGTAATTACGCATATAAAGTGCAAATAATGCAGTTCTGAGTATTATTTGAGAATTTCAATCGTTTCTAGATTCATTCTAAGTCATTTGATCAAAATAATCTACATTTATACTCATTATACTGTCTAGAATATCATTCATATGTTATTTATTCATAATATTGGATAATGCAAGGTAGTTAAGGACATAAAGTGCAAATAATACATTTCAAAGTATCGTTTGAATATTTCAATCACTTTTGGATTCATTCTGAATCATTTCATCGCAATATCCTACATTTAAACTCTTTATGTTGTCTAGAATATGATCCATAAGTTATTTATTAAAAAAGATTGGATTATACATGATAATTACTCAAATAAAATGCGAATAATGCAATTCTCAGTATAATTTGAGCATTTAAGTCGTTTCTGGATTCATTTTAAGTCATTTCATCACAATATCCAACATATTAACTCTTTATACTGTCTAAAATACCATTCATAAGTTATTTGATAAAAAATATTGGATTATGCATGGTTCTTATGAATATAATGTGCTAATAATTCAATTGTGAGTTTTTTATTTGAGTATTTCAATCAATTCTGGATTCATTCTAAGCCATTTCAATCATAGTAATCTAAATTTAAACTTTTTATACTGTCCAGAATATTATTCATATGTTATTTATTAAAAAAGTTCGTATTATACATGGTCAGTAAGCATATAAAGTGCAAATAATGCAATTTTGTGTATCATTTGAGCGTTTCAATCATTCTAGAGTCATTCTAAGTCATTTCATCACAATAACCTACATATAAACTCTTTATACTGTTTAGAATCTAATTCATATGGTATTTGTTCGAAATGTTTGTATTATACATGGCAAGTACACATATAAAGTGCAAATAATGCCATTCTGAGCATCATTTAAGCATTTTAATTGTTTCTGGATCCATTCTATGTCATTTCATAACAAAAATATACATTTAAACTCTTCATACAGTCTAGAATTTATTCATATGTTATTTATTAAAAAATATGGGATTATACATGGTAATTATGCTTATAGAGTGCAAATAATGCAAATTCTGAGTATCATTTGAGCATTTCAAAAGTTTCGTGACTTATTCTAAGTCATTTCATCACAATAACATACATTAAAACTGTAAATACTGTCTAAAATACGATTCATATGTAATTTATTCAAGAAGGTTTGATTATACAAGGTAATCGCGCATATAATGTGAAAATAATACAATTCTGAGTATCATTTGATCATTTCAATCGTTTATGTATACATTCTAAGTCATTTCCTCATAATAACCAACATTTAAACTATTTATACCGTCTACATTATGATTCATGTGTTATTTATTCAAAAATATTGGATCGTACATTGTAATTATGCATGTCAAGTGCAAATAATGCAATTCTGAGTATCATTTGAACATTTTCTTCGTTTCTGGATTCATTCTAAGTCATTTCATCACAATAATCTACATTTAAACTCTTTATACCGTCTAGAACAACATTCATATATTATTTATTCAAAATATTGGATTATACATGGTAGTTGTGCATATAAAGTGCAAAAAATACATTTCATAGTATCATTTGAACATTTCAATTATTTTTGGATTAATTCTAAGTCGTTTCATCACAATATCCTACATTTAAACTCTTTATACTATCAATGCTTTTCGTAAGTTATTTAAAACTATTGGCTTATAAATGGTAATACGCATATAAATTGCACGCAATGCAATTTTGAGTATCATTTTAGCATTTCAATCATTCTGTATTCATTAAAAGTCCTTTCATCACAATAATCTACATTTAAACTCTTTATACTGTCTGGAATGGGATTCACAATTTATTTGTTCAAAAAGATTCTATTATACATGGTAATTACGTATATAAAGTACAAATAATGTAATTCTGAGTATTATTTGAGCATTTTAATCATTTCTAGATTCATTATAAATCACTTTATCACAACAATAAACATTTATACTCATTACACTGTCTAGAATAACATTCAAATGTTATTTATTGAAAAAGATAGTATTATACACGGTAATTATGAATATAAAATGCAAATAATACAATTCAGAGTAAAAGTTAGTATTTCAAACGTTTTTTGATTTATTCTGAGCCATTTCATCACAATAACTTATATTTAAACTCTTTATACTATATAGAATACTTTTCGTAAGTTATTTATTCAAAAATATTTGATCGTACATTGTAATTACGCACATAATGTGCAAATAATGCAATTCTGAGTATCATTTGAGCATTTCAATCATTCTGGATTCATTCAAAGTCATTTCATCGCAAAAAATCTACTTTTAAACATTTTATACTGTCTAGAATAAGATTCATTAGTTATTTGTTCAAAAAGATTGGATTATACGTGGTAATTACGCATGTAAAGTGCAAATAATACAATTCTGAGTTTCATTTCAGCATTTCAATCGTTTCTTGATTCATTCTATGTCATTTCATCACAATAATTTACTTTTAAACTTTTTGTTCTGTCTAGAATTGGTAATTACGAATATAAAGTGCAAGTAATGCATTTATAAGTATAATTTGAGTATTTCAAACGTTTCGCAATTTATTCTGAGTCATTTCACTACATTTAAACTGTTTATATTGTCTAAAATACGATTCGTAAGTAATTTAAACAAAAAGATGGGATTTTACATAATAATCTACACTTAAACTCTTCATACAGTCTAGAATATTATTAATTTGTTATGGGTGATTTAGATTTATGCCACTAAAAATATTTGAAATTAGAGATATGCCACCACTAAATGACAAATTATTTTTATGCCACTATAAAATAATAAAAATTAGTTTTAAGCCATCAGAAATTGATATGACAATTTTACCCTTTTAAATATGTCATTACTAAACTAAATAATTAGTGATATGTCATCACAAAAGATATAATTGGTTTTACGCCATTATAAATCTATAACAATTAATTTTCTGGCACTGGAAAATAAAAAAATTATTATACGCCATCTTGAATCTTCTTTTTTTTTAGTAAAAACTAAAAACTGTTTGTCAGCTTCCATTAAACAAAAAGTTTACTGGTATTTATAATTGTTTTCTACATTAATGCAATCAAAGTTGTTCTTGAGGGCCGTCTTTTTTTTAAGGGTTTGTTTTTAGTATGGGGGTAATTTGGACATTAAATAAAATGAATGATAATTTTGGTAATGGCATTTTTAAAATTTAGTATGTTTTTTGAAAAATAGTGGCATAAAACTAATTTTAGCAATTTTATGATGGCATAAATTTAATTAGTCATTTAAGAATGGCATTTTACTGATTGACAAAAATCACAGTGGCATAAAACTAATTATCTCATTTGTTATTTATTCAAAACGATATTAATATACATGGCAATGAGATGTTTTTGCTGGTATTGATCCAGATTTGGATGTTCAAGTGGAATTCGGAACATTCCAAAAAGTTGGAGATCCAACTACAAAGAGACAAGCAGTTTGATACAGCATTATTGTAGTATATTTCTATCTTCTTTTTTTTGTTCATGAGATACAAAAAAAAAGAAATCTTGACTTGAATCATCATCTTCTCTTTGATTCTTTTTCTTTATACGATAAATGAGGGTTCGAGCCCCGTCAGTCCCGAACTAGAATCCGAAACCAAAGAAATAAAGTTCATTCGTTGCTACAAAGTGAAGAACGAGATCTTTTGGATTATTTTATCCAAAGTAATCCAGATTTACTTCTGTGTATTTACCTCATTGGACTTTTTAACTATTAAAAAAAAAATTTTAGGTTGATTCAAAAGTATCGGAATCAGTAGATTCCGAGGATTCTGTTGAATCCGTAGATTCTGTTGAATCCGTGGATTCCGAAGAATCCGGCGATTCTTCGGATTCTTTTGAATTTTCTGAATCTTCGGATTCTTTTGAATTTTCGGTTCAAATCCAAGGAAGGCATTTTTCTATTTTAAAATAGAAAAGGAGTTCTCTTGAAACCTACCCATGAGAGCCATAGGCTATCCCCGTCCTAAGGTGCTTCTAAATGAAAGGATCTTGTCAACGTCCATAAAGAATAAAAGAATTTCCATTTCGTTATTTTCAGTAATTAAAGATAAAAAAATAATTAGCAACAAGAATAAAATAATAATTGGATCACCCGAGTAGAATACTCGTATCTATGCTCTTGTTGCTACATCAATTAGCTAAATTGAACTAAAATAACAATTTATTTCAAAAAATTGAATAGTCAATGGTAAGATAATGATATGATTGGTAATCATTTCGTTATAGAGATTCCTTACTTTTATTTTATTATTAAAATAATAATAATAATAATAATAATTTTTTTTTCAGATCTACTTTCGAAATGAAAATTAGCCCACTTAGCTCAGTGGTTAGAGCATCACATTTGTAATACGATAGTCATCGGTTCAATTCCGATAGCGGGCTTTTTTTCTATCAATTTTTACCATGGAAAAGGGAATATCCTACTGCTAAATTCTGCTTAGTTTCTTTTTCTTTAGGTTCTTTAGGTAAAAAAGGAGATGTTTTGAATCCTTGAATCATAGTAAACTTTTAATTCAAGATCAGATTATTTTTTAAATTATACATATAATGCGCAAATAATTCAATTCTGAATATCATTTGAGAATTTAATCGTTTCTGGTTTCATTCAAATTCATTTCGTCACAATAACCAACATTTCAACTCTTTATAGTGTTTAAAACAGTGTTTTCAATACCCTACCGGTTACCGGAAAATTCCGGTAATACCGGATACCGGAATGGTGGCCGATATGGCGGTATCCGATATTTAGAGAGGAAATACCGGGAAATTTCGGGAAAATACCGGGTTTCGGTCACTGGCCGGTATGGTTGCCGGTAGGGTATTGAAAACCATGGTTTAAAATCTAATTCATATGTTATTTGCCACGAAAGCATGAGATCCAGTAACAGCTGAAGATCCAACCTCACTCGCCGCTAGCGTGCGGATAAGGGGGAGCATTTGACTGGGGTGCTCCTTTTTATTTCTCCTTCACACTAACTTTTCCATCATAAGAGGAGTGAGTGCTCCTACCTAAGGGGCTGTTTGGATTCCCCATGAAATTTGGAAAATTTCATCTTCCTACCATAAATTTATTATAAACAATCCAAACTCTTTACAAAGTTACACACTTCCCAATAAATTTATTCTTAGAAATTGCAACTTTTCCAAATTTCCCAAATTCCTAAGCGATCCAAACGGCCCCTAAGACTAGGCCCAGACGCAAACTCAATTTCAAAGTACTCAAATCCTGAACTCAATTTCCAGAGTGATCCATGAATGGAAATGAATTTGAGGACACATGAATGGTGAGTAACTAGTAAATAAGACATTATTTGATATGGCAGAGGAGGCATCTTGTATTATTGGCATGCTGTTTGCTTCACCCGATCCCCACTTTGAGAAATAATTAGTCGTTTGGGATCACGTGCTCTTGTTTTTTAATAAAACTTTTTGAATTTCCAATATGCTACAATTTCTACCTGATGCTAGTTACTATTTCTCTCCTCTAGTTCAAACTTTTGCTGTAATTACAATTATTTATTCATCTCTAGTTACACTACGACAAACGGACTTTAAAGCTCTAATAAAAAATATTGGATAATACTTTGTACTTATACATGTATAGTGCAAATAATTCCATTCTGGATATTATTTGAGCATTTCCATCGTTTTTGGATTTATTCTAAATCATTTCCTCACAATAATCGACATTTAAATTTTTTATACAGTCTAGAATATGTGGTAATTACGCATATAAACTGCAAACAATACAATTTGTGAGTATTATTTGAGCATTTCTTTAGTTTATGGATTTATTCTAAGTCATTTCATCATAACATCTACATTTATACTCTTAATACTGTCTGGAATGTTATTCATATGTTATTTATTCAAAAATATGGGATTATACATGGTAATTACACATATAAAGCGCAAATAATGCAATTCTGAATATCATTTGAGCATTTCAATGGTTTTTTGTTTCATTCTATGTCATTTCAACAGTAACCAACATTTAAACTCTTTATACTGTCTAAAATATAATTCATATGTTATTTATTCAAAAATATTGGAATATATACACGGTAATTACGCAAATAAAGTGAAAATAATGCAATTCTGAGTATCATTTGAGCATTTTAATCGTTTCTAGAATCATTTTGTGTCATTTCATCACAATAATCTACATTAAAACTCTTTATACTATTTAAGATCTCATTCATATGTAATTTGTTCAAAATTATTGGATTGTATATGGTACTTACAAATATAAAGTGTGAACAATACAATGCTGAGTTTCATTTGAGCATTTCAATCGTTTTTGGATTCATTCTAAGTAATTTCATCTCAATAATCTACCTTTAAACTCTTTATACTATCTAGAATATCATTCATATGTTATTTATTCAAAAATTGGAATCATGGTAATTACGCATATAAAGTGCAAATAATGCAATTCTGAGTATTATTTGAGCATTTCAATCGTTTATAGATTAATTCTAAGTCATTACATCACTATAACCTACATTTCAACTCTTTATACTGTCCAGAATATGATTCATATGATATTTATTCAAAAATATTTGATTATACCAGGTAATTACTCAAATAAAATGATAATAATGCAATTCTGAGTATATTTTGAGCATTTTAATCGTTTCTGGATTCATTCTAAGTCATTTCATCACAATAACATATATTTAAACGCTTTATAATGTTTATAATCTAATTCATTTGGTATATTTTCAAAATTATTGTATTATACATACAATTACGCATATAAAGTGCAAATAATGTCATTCTGAGCATCATTTAAGCATTTTAATTGTTTCTCGATTCATTCTAAGTCATTTCATAACAACAATATATAATTAAACTATTCATACAGTCAAGAATGTTTTTCATATGTAATTTATTCAAAAATATGGGATAATAAATGGTAATTATGCATATAAAGTGCAAATAATTCAATTCTGAGTATCATTTGAGCATTTCAATTGTTTCTGAATTCCTTCCAAGTCATTTCAGCACAATAAGCTACATTTAAACTGTTTATACTGCGTAGAATATCATTCACATGTTATTTATTCAAAAAGATTGGAATATAAATGGTAATTACGCATATGAAATGCAAATAATATAATTCTGAGTACAATTTGATCATTTCGAACGTTTCTAGATTCATTCTAACTCATTTCATCACAATAACCTACATTTAAACTCTTTATACTGTCTAGAATATCATTCATATGTTATTTTTTTCTGAAAATATTGGATTATGCATGGTAATTACGCATATAAAGTGCAAATAATACAATTCTAAGTATCATTTGAGCATTTAAATCATTTCTGAGTTCATTCTAAGTCATTTGAGCTCAATAAGCAACATATCAATTCTTTGTACTGTTTAGAATCTAATTCATATGTACTTTGTTAAAAAAGATTTGATTATACATGGTAATTACGCATATAAAGTGCAAATAATGCAATTATAAATATTATTTGAGCAATACAAGCGTTCTGGATTTATTGTAAGTCATTCAGCACAATAATCTGCATTTAAACTCTTTATACTGTCTAGAAAGTCTTTCATAAGTCTTTCACAATAATACATTTCAGAGTATCACTTGAACATTTCAATCAAATTTTGGATTCATTCTAAGTCATTTCATCGCAATATCCTACATTTAAACTCTTTATACTGTCTAGAATATGATTCATAAGTTGTTTATTCAAAAGGATTGGATTATACATGGTAACTACTCAGATAAATTGCATAATAATGCAATTCTCAGTATTATTTGACCATTTCAGTCGTTTCCAGATTCATTCTAAGTTATTTCATCACAATATCCAACAAATTAACTCTTTATACTGTCTAGAATACCATTCATAAGTTATTTGTTAAAAATATTGGATTATGCATGGTACTTACGCATATAATGTGCAAATAATTCAATCGTGAGTATCATTTGAGCATTTCAATCGTTTCTGGATTCATTCTAAGCCATTTTCATCACAATAACCTAAATTTAAACTCTTTATATGGTCTAGAATATTATTCATATGTTATTTATTCAAAAAGGCTGTATTATACAAGGTGATTACGCTTATAAAGTGCAAATAATGCAATTCTTATTTTAATTTGAGCATTTCAATCATCTCTAGAGATTCATTCTAGGTCATTTCATCACAATAATATACATTTAAACTCTTTCTACTGTCTAGAATATCATTCATAAGTTATTTATTTCAAAGAAATTGGAATATACATGGTAATTACGTATATAAAATGAAAATAATGCAATTTAGAGTATAATTGAGCATTTCAATCGTTTCTAAATTTATTATTAGTCGTTCACAAAAATATCCTACAATTAAACTCTTTATACTGTCTAGAATACGATTCGTAAGTTATTTATTCAAGAAGATTGGATTATAAATGGTAATTACGTATATAAATGCAATTCTTACTAACATTTAAGCATTTCAATCATTCTGAATTCATTCAAAATCATTTCATCACAATAATCTAAATTTAAGTCTTTATATTGTCTGGAATGCGATTCACAAGTTATTTGTTCAAAAATATTAGATTATAAATGGTAATTGCACGTATAAAGTGCAAATAATGCAATTCTGAGTATCATTTGAGCATTTCAATTGTTTCTGGATTCATTGTAAATAATTTGATCACAATAACCTACATTTAAACTTTCTATGCTGTCTAGAATATGATTCATATGATATTTATTTAAAAATATTGGATTATACTAGATAATAACACATATAAAGTACAAATAATGCAATTCTGAGTATCATTTGAGCATTTCAATCGTTTATGCATCCATTCTAAGTCAATTCATTATAATAATCTACATTTAAACTGTTTATACAGTCTAGAATATAATTCAAATGTTATTTATTCAAAAGATAGTATTATACATGGTAATTACGAATATAAAATGCAAAAATACATTTCCGAATATAATTTATCATTTCAAATGTTTTTCGATTTATTCTAAGTCATTTCATCATAATAACTTACATTTAAACTCTTTATACTGTCTAGGATACTTTTCGTAACTTATTTATTCAAAAATGTTGGATTATACACGGTAAATATGCATATAAAGTGGAAATAATGCAATTCTGAGTACCCTATGAGCATTTCAATTATTCTGGATACATTCTAAGTTATTTCATCGCAATAATCTATAGTTAAACTCTTTATACTGTCTAGAATACGATTCATAAGCTTTTTTGTTCAACAAGATTGGATTATATGTGGTAATTACGCATATAAATTGAAAATAATGCAATTCTGAGTTTCATTTTAGCATTTCAATCGTTCCTTGATTCATTCTAAGTTATTTCATCACAATAATCTACTTTTAAACTCTCTATACTTTTTCGAATACTCCTCATAAATTATTTATTAAAAAAGATTTGATTATAAATGGTAGTTATGAATATAAATTGCAAGTAATGCAATTCTGAGTATCATTTGAGCATTTCAACCATTCTGAATTCATTCAAAGTCATTTCATCACAATAATATACATAACTAAACTCTTTATACTGTCTGAAATGTGATTCACAAGTTATTAGTTCAAAATGATTGGATTATACCTGGTAATTACGCATATAAAGTGCAAATAATAAAATTCTGAGTATTATTTGAGCATTTCAATCGTTTCTAGATCCATTCTAAGTCAATTTATCACAATAATCTATATTTATATACATTATACTGTCTAGAATATCATTCAAATATTACTTATTCAAAAATATAGGATTATACATGGTAATTACGAATATAAAATGCAAATAATACAATTCAGAGTAAAAATCAGCATTTCAAACGTTTTTTTTATTTATTCTAAGTCATTTCATCACAATAACTTACATTTAAGCTCTCAATACTTTCTAGAATACTTTTCGTAAGTAATTTATTCAAAAATATTGGATTAAACATGGTAATTACCCATATAAAGTGGAAATAATGCAATTCTGATTATCATTTGAGCATTTCAATCATTCTGAAGTCATTCTATGTCATTTAATCACAATAACCTACATTTAAATTCTTTATAATGTATAGAATTTAATTCATATAGTATTTGTTCAAAATGTTTGTATTATACATGGCAATTACGCATATAAAGTGCAAATAATGCCATTCTGAGCATCATTTTAAACATTTTAATTGTTACTAGAATCATTCTATGTCATTTCATAACAACAATATACATTTAAAACCTTCATTCAGTCTAGACTGTTATTTATATGTTATTTATTCAAAAATGTGGGATTATACATGGTAATTATGCATATGAAGTGCAAATAATGCAATTCTGAGTATCATTTGAGCCTTTCAAACATTTCACGATTTATTCTCAGTCATTTCATCACAATAACCTTCATTAAAACTGTAAATACTGTCTAAAATATGATTCGAATGAAATTTATTTAAAAATATTTGATTATACAAGGTAATTATGCATATAAAGCGCAAAAAATACATTTCATAGTATCATTTAAACATTTCAATCATTTTTGGATTCATTCTAAGTCCTTTCATCACAATATCCTACATTTAAACTCTTTATACTATCAATGCTTTTCGCAAGTTATTTATTTAAAACTGTTGGCTTATAAATGGTAATACGCATATAAATTGTACGTAATGCAATTTTGAGTATCATTTTAACATTTCAATCATTCTGTATTCATTAAAAGTCCTTTCATCACAATAATCTACATTTAAACTCTTTATACTGTCCGGAATGGGATTCACAATTTATTTGTTCAAAAAGATTGGATTATAAATTACGCATATAAAGTGCAAATAATGCAATTCTAAGTATTGTTTGAGCATTTCAATCGTTTATAGATTAATTCTAATTCACGTTATCACAATAATCTACATTTATACTCATTATACTGTCTAGATATCATTCAAATGTTATTTATTAAAAAATATAGGATTGTACATGGTAATTGCAAATGTAAAATGCAAAGAATACAATTCAGAGTATAATTTAGCATTTCAAAAGTTTTTCAATTTATTCTAAGTCATTTCATCACAATAACTTAAATTTAAACTTTTTATACTGTCAAGAATACATTTCGTAAGTTATTTATTCAAAAAGATTGGATTATACATAGCAATTACGCATATAAAATGCAAATAATGCAATTCTGAGTATCATTTGAGCATTTCTATCATTCTGGATTCATTCAATGTCATTTTATTGCAGTAATCTGCATTTAAATTCTTTATACTGTCTGGAATATGATTCATAAGTTTTTGTTCAAAAAGATTGGATTATACGTGCTAATTATGCATATAAAGTGCAAATAATGCAATTCGGAGTTTTATTTTAGCATTTCAATCTTCTTATGATTCATTCTAAGTCATTTGATCACAATAATATACTCTTAAACTCTTTATACTGTCTGAATACTTTTCGTAAGTTGATTATTAAAAAAGATTGGATTATAAATGGTAGTTACGCATATAAATTACAAGTAATGCAATTCTGAGTATCATTTGAGCACTTCAATCATTCTGGATTCATTCAAAGTCATTTCATCACAATAATCTATATTTAAATTCTTTATTCTGCCTGGAATGCAATTCACAAGTTATTTGTTTAAAAAGATTGGATTATAAATTACGAATATAAAGTGCAAATAATGCAATTCTAAGTATTGTTTGAGAATTTCAATCGTTTGTAGATTAATTCTAAGTCACGTTATCACAATAATTTACATTTATACTAATTATACTGTCTAGAATATCATTCAAATGTTATTTATTCAAAAAGATTGGATTATACATGGTAATTACGCATATAAAGTGCAAATAATGCAATTCTGAGTCTCATTTGAGCATTTCAATCATTCTGGATTCATTCTAAGTCATTTCATCACAATAACCAACATTTAAAGTCTTTATACTGTTTCGAATCTAATTAATATGGTATTTGTTCAAAATGATTGTATTATACATGGAAATTACGCATTGAAAATATAAATAAAGACATTCTGAGCATCATTTAAGCATTTTAATTGTTTCTGGATTCATTCTAAGTTATTTCATAACTACAATCTATATTTAAACTCTTCATACAGTCTAGAATGTTATTCATAGGTTATTTATTCAAAAGTACGGGATTATACATGATAATTATGCATAGAAAGTGCAAATAATGCAATTCTTAGTATCATTTGAGTATTTCAATCATTTCTGAATTCCTTCCAAGTCATTTCAACACAATAAGCTACATTTCAACTCGTTATACTGCCTAGAATATCATTCATATGTTATTTATTAAAAAAAGTGGAATTTACATGGTAATTACGCATATACAATGCAAGTAATACAATTCTGAGTTTAATTTGATCATTTCGAAAGTTTCTGGATTCATTCTGAGTGATTTCATAACAATAACCTACATTTATACTCTTTATTTATACTGTCTATAATATTATCACTTCAATCGTTTCTGAATTCATTCTAAGTCATTTCAGCTCAATAAATAACATTTAAACTCTTTATACTGTTTAAAATCTAATTCATATATTATTTGTTCAAAAATATTGGATTATACATATAATGTGCAAATAATTCAATTTTGAATATCATTTGAGCTTTTCAATCGTTTCTGGATTCATTCTAATCCATTTTCATCACAGTAATCTAAAATTAAACTCTTTATACTGTCTAGAATATTATTGGCTTGTTGTTTATTCAAAGAGATTGTACTATACATGGTAATTACGGTTATAAAGTGCAAATAATGTAACTCTTAGTATAATTTGGGAATTTCAAATGTTTCTATATTCATTCTAAGTTATTTCATCACAATAATATAAATTTAAACTCTTTATACTGTTTAGAATATAATTTGTATGTTATTTTTTTCAAAAAAATAGGAATATAAATATAAGATTCAAATAATGCAATTAAGAGTATAATTGAGCATTTCAACTGTTTCTGAATTTATTCTAAGTCATTCTTCACAATATCCTACATTCAAAATCTTTGTACTATCTAGAATACGATTCATAAGTTATTTATTCATAAAGATTGGATTATAAATGGTAATTACGTATATAAATGCAAGTAATGCATTTCTGAGTAACATGTGAGCATTTCAATCATTCTGAATTCATTCAAAATCATTTCATCACAATATAAACTCTTTGTTCAAAATGATTGTATTTTACATGGCAGTTACGCATATAGAGTGCAAATAAATCCATTCTGAGCATCATTTAAGCATTTTGTTTCTGAATTCATTCTAAGCAAGCTTTTCAAAACTCTGTTTTTTCCGTTTTATCGCCGTTTTATCTTAGTTTTGATTCATACCGCACTACCGTTTTATCCGTTTTATAGCCGTTTAATCTATTTTATTACCGTTTTATCACCGATAAACACTTAATTACCACCCAACCGTCAAACCGCGTAAATCACATTTTTAAACCTTGATTCAAAGTCATTTCATAACAACAATCTGCATTTAAACTCTTCATACAGCCTAGAATGTTATTCATATGTTATTTATTCAAAAATATGGGATTATACATGGTAATTATGCATATAAAGTGTAAATAATGCAATTCTGAGTATCAGTTGAGCATTTCAATCGTTTCTGAATTCCTTCCAAGTCATTTCAGCACAATAAGCTACAATTCAACTCTTTATATTGCTTAGAATATCATTCATATGTTATTTATTCAAAAATATTAGAATATACAAGATAATTACGCATATAAAGGGAACAATAATATAATTCTGAGTATAATTTTATCATTTCAAACGTTTCTGGATTCATTCTAAATGATTTAATCACAATAACATACATTTAAAATCTTTATATTGTCTAGAATATGATTCATATGATATTTATTCAAAAATATTTGATTACTGGTAATTACGCAAATAAAATGAAAATAATGTAATTCTGAGTATATTTTGAGAATTTTAATTGTTTCTGGATTCATTCTAAGTCGTTTCATCGCAATATCCTACATTTAAACTCTTTATAATGTCTAGAATATGATTCATAAGTTATTTATTCAAAAAGATTGTTTTATACATGGTAATTACTCAGATAAATTGCAAATAATGCAATTATCAGTATTATTTGAGCAATTAAGTTGTTTCTGGATTCATTCTAAGTCATTGCATCACAATATCCAACATATTAACTCTTTATACTGTCTAGAATACCATTCATAAGTTATTTGTTAAAACATATTGGATTTTGCATGGTACTTATGCATATAATGTGCTAATAATGTGTTAATAATGCTAATAATGCATGGATTTTGCATGGTACTTACTGTCTAGAATATCTGAGTATAATTTTATCATTTCGAACGTTTCTGGATTCATTCTAAATAATTTCATCACAATAACATATATTTAAACTCTTTATACTGTCTAGAATATCATTCATATTTTATTTTTTCAGAATTTTTGGATTATACATGGTAATTACGCATATAAACTGCAAATAATGCAATTTTTGGTACGATTTGAGCATTTCAATCGTTTCTGAATTCATTTTAAGTCTTTTGAGCTCAATAAATAACATTTAAACTCTTTATACTGTTTAGAATCTAATTAATATGTTATTTGTTCAAAAATATTGGATTATAAATCGCAATTACTAATTACACATATAAAGTGCGAATAATGCAATTCTGAGAAATATTTGAGCATTTCAAACGTTTCTGGTTCCATTCTAAATCATTTCATCACAATAATCTATATTTGAACTCTTTAATCTGTCCTTAAGTTATTTATTCAAAAAAATGGAAATATACGTGGTAATTACGCATATAAAGTGCAAATAATGCAATTCTGAGTATCATTTGAGCATTTCAATCATTCTGGATTCATTCAAACTCATTTCATCACAATAATCTACATTTAAACTTTTTATTCTGTTTGGAATACGATTCAAAAGTTAGTTGTGAAAAAAGATTGGATTATACGCGGTAATTATGCATATAAAATGCAAATAATGTAATTCTTAGTATAATTTGAGAATTTCAATCGTTATTGGATTCGTTCTATGTCACACCCCGCGCCGACACACCGACACACGGGGCGGGACGGTGGGACGGTATCTTCTGCATCCATCCGACGGCCCGTCAACCTACGTCGCAAGCAGAAAAGGAACAAAACGGATGTCAGCTACAAAGCTCAGTAACCGGTTATTTAACGACGCAGCTTCTCTATATTAGTTGTTAAAGCAAATTAAACATGACTGGATGTGATTCGGTGTACTTTCTTGAGGAATATCATATAATATAATATGAGAGTATCCACCTTACATAACTCCAACCCTGCGGGAATAATTCCCGTGCCAAATCCACCCTACATGTCTCAATCCTTACTTAGACCTGGGGAAAAGGTCCCGCGCCAAGTCCACCATATTGTATTTCCTGACCGTACCTGTGCTTAATCGATCCTACCCATCGAGTGTATACCTAATGTATAGGCACCCGACCCTGGTTGCTTTGCAACCGCTCCCGCCCTCCACCGTGCACTAAGTGGGGGCTAGTATACACCAGTACTGGGTTACTACCGCGGAGTTCCGTGGGATTGTCCGCTTCCACACACCTAATGGTTCCAGCCAGTCCAAACAAAACGAATATATATACCAAATGACCGCTAATCCGCCAAGAGGCTGAAAAGCAGAGTAGATCAGTACGCGTTACCTGTGATCGCTATTATAAGAAGACCACCGGCATTAAGCTGGGGTGCAATCTCCCGATAATGGAAACCACAGGTAAAACAACTTAACTACTCGGTCTCATTCTGTTTCACTTTCATCATCCATTTTCAGTTATTCCAAATCACTTTTATATTTCATAATCAAATTTGCTAGTTCCTATCAAAAGAATAACAAAATCTCAAAAGACATCCACACGTCATAAAAAGACAACCACACACGTGCATACACATGCAAGCAAAGCCAAGCGGTAATCAAATCAAGCAATACGGAACTAATTATAGAGAAGTCCGGTTACCTGACTGAGCGATCCATAGCACAAGCAAATCGGGATGACTATATCTGCAACGTAGAACTCGAATTCCAAATGGCCGACTATTCAAAGCCAATGTGGTACTCACAGTTTGCTTGGAAGAGAGAGAAACAGAAATGATATACGAAATGAAATGAGGCTGGGGTCTATTTATAGTGGAGGTCTGGCTAAAATGGTAAATATTCTAGATTACTTAATGGCTAAGTAAGCAGAAAAGAATTACTTAGCTATTATTTCTGAAAATATTAATACTATTTATAAAAATAACTGAGCCTATTCATAAAGATATTAATTATCAGAAATTATTTATATAAATATTGATTACTTAGCTACTAAAAATGTGGATAAGATCAAATAGATATTTTCAAAGTGGATAAGATCAAAGAGATATTTTCAAAGTGAATAAACATGGACATTTTTCAAATAGGACCTTAGAATTCGATGTATTGCAAACAGGTCCTAAAATTCAGGGATATCACATTCTAAGTCATTTCATCACAATAATATACATTTACACTCTTTATACTGTCTAGAATAATATCATTCATATGTTATTTTTTAAAAAAGTAGAATATACATGGTAATTACGCATATAAAATGCAAATAATGCAATTCAAAGTATAATTAAGCATTTCAATCGTTTCTGGGTTCATTCTAAGTCGTTTCATCACAATATCCTACATTTAAACTTTTTACGCTGCCTAGAATATGATTCATAAGTTATTTATTCAAAAGATTGGATTATACATGGTAATTACTCATATAAATTGCAAATAATGCAATTTTGAGTATAATTTGAGCATTTCAATTGTTTCTGGATTCTTTCTAAGCCATTTCATTGCAATACTCTGCATTTAAACAATTTATACTATCTAGAATATTATTCATATGTTATTTATTTAAAAAAATTAGATTATTCGCGGTTATTACACATATAAAGTGCCAATAATCTAATTTTGATTATAATTTTAGCATTTCAATCGTTTCTAGATTCATTCTAAGTCATTTCATCACAATAACCTATATTTAAACTCTTTATCATTCATATGTTATTTATTCAAAAATATTGGAATATACATGGTAATTACTCATATAAATTGCAAATAATACAATTCTAAGTATCATTTGAGCATTTCAATCGTTTCTGGATTCATTTTAACTCATTTCATCGCAATAACCTACATTTAAACTCTTTATACTGTCTAGATTAGGATTCATATATTTTTTTGTTCAAAAAGATTGGATAATTCATGGTAATTACGAATATAAATTGTAAATAATGCAATTCTGAGTATAATTTGAGAATTTCAATCATTTCTGCATTCATTCTATGTCATTTCATCCTAATAGGAAGCCATACTCTCAGCGCAAGGAGAATCTTGGGTTTTTTTTTTTTTGCATTTCGCCTTTTGAACGCAAGGAGAATCTGTTGTGTTAATCGTTGTGTCAAATTAAAACGATCAAAACGATTAAGCCGTTTCTCACATTCAACAAAAATGAATGTTTCTTTGAAATAAAAATGAGAATCCAGCCCCTATCTTTGATATATTAAAAAGAAAAGTTTACATAATGGAGCCAATGGTTTAACGAAAAGGTTTAATACAATAAAACAATAAAAAATAATGAAAATTAGAAATTTACATGAGAAACTAATCAAATAATCCAACAAGTGCGTTGCAGTAACCCTTCTCAAACACCATTTTCACCTAATCCCAACTAAAAACAAACAAACGCTCACTTTCATCAATTAATATTGTCTATAAATACAAATGGAAAAAGATCAGATTTATCATTTATGGCTTGATTTCTCCGAAGAGAAATTAGTAAAAGCGCTCAGTATGATGAGAGTCGATCATGTGTTGCCTCACATCCAATTTCCACAAAATCAATTAAAAGAAAAACTACAAACGAAACAAAAAAAATTTAACACCTACGCAATTCAGACCAAACATAGAGAAAAAATGAATTGAAAATTAAGAAAATACCTCAAGCAACAAGAACAACCAAAATCACTAGTAATTTCAACTTATTTCTCTCATTACAACATGTTTTCTTTTCTTATTACAGAAACAGTTCAATCAAACCCCAGAAAATGTTCAACAAACCCCACCGTCATAACTAAGCCTTTGCTGTTAGCCTACCCGCCACACCTAAGCCCCACCGTCTTCCCGTTGTTGTCTGTCCCTCATCCATTGACTGTCAATTTCAAACTCCTAGCTGCCAGATCATGGCTTTTACCAGAAAATATTTAATGACCTTGCATCCTTCCTCCTAGTTGTCAGGAGGAAGTTCTTAATCTCATGGATTTACTTCGGCGGTTTAAGGCCCTGATCAAAATGAAGTTTACGTGGGATTTCATTTCATTTCGTTTTAATTGATTTCATAGAATTTCGTTGGATCTAATTACATGGGAATTCTAACCAAATGACACCAAATTTCTTCATTTTGTTCAAGAATTTTCTAATGAAATGAAATCCCACGTTAAAAAAATGGGATTTTGATCAGGGCCTAAATTTCCATAAAATAGACAATAAAATCAGTAAACAATGTCAACAATTGCTGAGAACAAATCATAATACCAATTAGATATTGGGTTGAACTCCAAGACAGCACTTTCTTCATGGTCGTTAGGTTATCAAATTGAAATAGTGACAAAACTCGTGATAGATTTCTGACAAGGCATCACATATGCAAATAGAAAGATTAACCGTTAGTGATGGCTATAAATCTGTGCAAGAGCTTTTCTTATACATATTGTATTAATAAACCATATTTGATTGGATTTTCTTGTCGAATGATAACATAGTGCTCAAAAAACATACTAAGTTGATTAATTATTTGATTTGTGTTTTTAGACCATAGAGAGTTCTGAAGTGATAATCAAATGATTTTTTTATGTCGTTTCTGCTTTTTTGTGGTAAATTAATATTGTATATTATTTAATTTACAGCAAATGCAATATTTTTTTTTTGGTTTAGTGGATTTTTAGTATTTTATAGTGGCATAAAACAAAATTTTTTTATTCTAAATATAGAATTCTTTTTTATAGGATAAAAAAGATATTTTGTAGTGGTATAAAATCGATTGTTTTATTTGTAGTGGCATATTTCAAAATCTAATATTTTACGGTGACATATTCAAAGGGGCATGATGGTCATTTTAGTTGACAGATGGCATAAGAATAATTTTTATTATTTTATAGTGGCATAAAAATAATTAGTCATGTAGACATGTAGTGATTTCATATCACAAATTTTACATTTTTGCAATGGCATAAATTTTTTTTCCCTAAAATCTTTCTTTTACAGTCATTTGTACCACTGTATCATCCTTGTAATACGATGTCATGAGTTTAGAGCATGCTTTAGTTTAACTTTTTTTTAACTCTTGTTGCATATTTGAATGAGATGCTAATCCAATCAAAGCCATTTTGTATCAATAAAGGTCCGACTGTACTTATTTCTGTTTTTTTCCAGGAAGTTGTTAATCATGCAATCTACTGAGATAGTGATATGTATGTCCATTAAAAAAATATCTGTTTTTTAGTATTATTTTGATAATATTTAGTTGCTGATTTTTATATTCCAGCAAGGTTGGATGGGCAAAATGCTTATGTTTCTACTCCAATTGATTGTAGTTGTAAGGAGCAGATATAAAACTGTTTGAAAGACAATTTAACCCCTCCTAGAGCCTTTAGCTGGTCTGTTATTTGTGTTTATTGCGCAAACAGTCATACTCATGATGGACTTGAATTTTTGTTCATTCTGCTTTTCTGAGGGGTTGCTGTGAAAAATTCAATGAGTACTATGGTGGTTATAACAGACCTATCTATAAAATGGCGTGCATTGGTTTCAGGTGTCTGTTGTTCTGATCACAAGCTCTTTGCTTGAATTGGTTTTTACTGATGTTCACAGTTGCATGTACTGAAACAAGTGCAGAGAAAGGATACTGAACCTGCGGGTTAGTGTGATACTGCGATAAAAGAGTTATTGTTTCATATTGTTGGTTTTTGTTTTGCTGAAGATGTAATATGTTCTATTGAAGCGGTGGATTTGTAAATTTGGTTGACTAAGAGCATTAATAGTGCGATTTGAGGGTGATTTTTCTGTATATTCTGATATAGGGATGGGGTATAACTATGTATGTATTTCTTAAAGGTTCTTACATGTAAGCCTTTTTGTTGATTGAAAAAAACTTGGCAGGCAAATTTTAATCCTCAATTCAGAAGAAATATATACAAATCAACATTTTTTATTTTTCTTTTGCTCTTGTACTTTTTATCTCTATAAATAATAAAGTAATATTTATGTTGTTCATCAGGTTTTTAACGACCAAATGACCATTTGTATATGTGTTTCTTTGCTTTTTATTTCACCCGATATATTGGGGTCTTGCAGTTCATGTATGTTTCGAATATGCTCGGCACTCGAGAGAATAGAACTTTTTATTATCACTTTAATTATAATTTAAAAATTTGGAATTTGTATTCGGCACTCGAGAGATTTGTAATATTATTATTAATTTTTTGTTTTGTATAAGCTGGCAGATATTTATTTTGAGTTTGAATAAAATATTTGTATGACGACTAAGGTCTGTGACTCCAATTCTCATGGAGTCATGGGTGCATTATTATCTGAGAAATGAATAGCAAAAGTTATGGTAAGATTTGAGAATCAAGAGAAGGATATTTACTAGAATCTGTAAATATCAAGGTGACTATTTATGAACATACTTGTGTTCTCCAGCATAAATCGATCCAGCAACTTCAGGAGCAGTTGTAATTGTCTGAAATTAAACCATTTGATTTAAGTTATCATAGATATTGCCTTAGCCCTTACCCTTGGGTAGATCTGGGAAATTATATCTAATATCCTAGTTGTGATGGTAGTGAGACAATGACAAATATTTTATTCGTCCGATTTGGAATGAATGAACATGAGGTGATGTCATTTCTAGAGAAAGATTTATTTATGCGATATTTTCAATAGCAATATTATATGTGACTTAGTTGACCTGGCAATATCATCTGATGTGCTGTTTGACTCCGTGATTGCGATATATTAGAAATAATTTATTATAAATAAATTATGCGAAATGATAATTAACAACGGTCACAATTGCAGTAGGAGATTCTCACTTTATGATTGAATGAGAAGAAAAAAATTTCGTTATTTTTTCTCAAAGTTGTTAGATAACATTGGAACTTAATTTATGTTTGAATTTTAAATAATAAAACCAAACCATTTAATCTTCTATGTCACGAAACAATAATATATTTAACCCAATTTTCTTTTAGTGTATCAGTACGTGCATGATAAAGAAATTTACAAAACTTGTGCACTTAAGTTATATTTTGCTTGATTAATTTTCATATTTTTATAAAATCTAGAAATAGGCTATCAAGTACATTGCTTGATTAATTTTCAAGTCATCTTAATATTGAAACGTAGATGAAGAACCCCAATTGTCTTTTGGTGCTCCCCTGATACCATAGTCTGGTATGTGACGGACTGACGGTACCAATGACCTTGACAGAAACTTATTTTATGATATTGTCATTGAGAAGCCTTTCGATGGAGATGCTTTTGTCCCCTTTCTCCCAACGAATCTTGAAACAAAACATAAACTGTGGAGATTACTTCCTGTGTAGATTACTTGCATTCGTACACAGCTTCACAAGACTTAAAATCTTTACTTGGACTCTTCTTTCCCTCTTTATTAAATAGAATGAAGAACCTAATCAGAACCACTTAATGGACATAAGGAAAGTTATTAAAAGAAAAAAAAAATCGTCAAGATATTATACAATACCAAAACAAACTAGTCTGATGAGTTGCAGAAGACTTAGAAATGAAGTTTACAGGTTTTCAACATAATCATATTTGAAGTGCATTAGCTATAGCACCAGAAAGGCTGATGATTTCGAATGGAGGCAGATTTTTTACCTCATCCACAGTTAACTGGCACGAATCTGTTATCCAGAAATGGCTCAGTCTATTTTCTGGGCCCACTGAAATATTATGAGATAAAAAATATCAGTTAGTAAAGAGCTTAATAATTTTCCCTAAAAATAATTTATGCAGTGCAAGTAGTCTTTGCCAAGATGTGGCACGGTAACAAGGAACATACCTCCATTGTTATATATGAATCTCTCCCATGACCGGTTTGGGAAAATGCCATGTGTTACATAAGCACTTATCTTTGCTGCTCCATGAGCCGCCAATACTTTCTATGAAGGAAAACTCCCATGTGTTACACAAGCTATGAAAAAATACCTCCACTTTGGTACCTCCCCTATGCCTCAATTTTTATAACTTCAATAACTCAAAATTTAGAAGTCAAATATCAAAATAAAAATGTTAAGTGTGGTCTACATCACTTTTTCTATGCATAAAATGATATTTTGACTTTCTTATCATTAGTATCAAGCAAGGTTTTAAAATGCGATTTATGCGGTTTAACAGTTGGATGGTGATTTAGCGTTTATCGGTGATAAAACGGTAAAATAACGGTTTATGCGGTAATAAAACGGATAAAACAATAGTGCGGTATGAACCAAAACTAAGATAAAACGGCAATAAAACGGAATTTTTTAAAAGCTTGGTATCAAGAGTTCACAAAAATCTACAGACATAAAATTCTTTGGGGGTTTATTTATCTACTTGTTCCCATCAAACAAAATCAAAATGCCACAATTTTCAAAAAATCACATGTAGCAGCTTTTGCCTTATGTTTTGGTTCTTAGATTGGTAGTCATTCAGGATTATAAAGTGGAGCCACAATATAGGTTTTTAAGCCCTCTACCACAAAAACACAGTTAATTAAACTTTTAGTCTAAAAAAAAAAAAGTCTAAAGTCTAAGCCTTTTATCCCAAACAAGTTGGGGTAGGCTAGAAATGACATCCCGACCCTGGTCATTTCTTGTATATATGGCTGAGTTTTTTTACGCTGGCTCGCCAAGCCTATCGCAAGCATGCGGGCTTGAACCCTGGACCTCTTAGAAAAGAGCCAAGTGCTCTTACCACCTGAGCTACTAGACCACATGCTAATTAAACTTTTAGTCCAACTAACAAAATAAAATCCTTGTGCCAATTTCCAAAATTGATAATTTCCTGCCTCTCGTATTTGCATCACCTGTCTTAGAGCAATTTGATTAAGCAAACCTATAAAAGCTGGGGCAAGTTGATTATCTTTTGCTTAACCATGGTTATACAATGATGTGCAATTGGAATATACCAGAATGCCTTTTATTGAAAATGTGTCGGGTGCCATTTACAATCAAGTGGGTGCAATTTGCAACAGACAACTTTTCCCTGGGACTTTAAGGAAGTATAAGGACATTGCAATTCTCTAAAGCTGATGAAGAATTCAGTACCTGGCATTCAATCAAGGTACTTCCTGATTGTACTAAATCATCAACAATGACAACATGGCGACCTCTTGGATCTCCCTCTTTAATCCTTACAATCCTCTGTTCACCTTCTCTAACTTTGTTACACACTATCTAGCCATGAAAATAAACCAGAAAGTAAATCCATAAAAGAGAGAACAATGTCTTTTATCTTAAAAAAAGCTATAAAAGCATCCAAAACAACCTTATCTATGCCAACGACAGGTGAAGAATTACTTTATTTAAAGCACATTAGCATTCCATATAGCTTAGCACTGCAGGAGGACCAAAATAAATCAAACAAAATAAAGAACAGTACCACAGGGAAATGTTGAAGTTGCTTGTGAAATCGCTTCCAAGCACCATCGTCTGGAAAAGCAATGGATATCTGACAGAAGTTAAATGACAAAAAGCACTTATAGAAATTACCTTGAAATTAACTATTACATGGTTTTTGTCCATTTTCTATTATAAGTTTCTTCAAAATGTAAAAGAAAAGAAAATTTTAAATCAAGACATGGATAAAAATTGACTAACATTATCAGAATCAGGTAGTTCTTGAAGGCGGCTCTTCAGCAAAGGGACTGCACTCTCAAAGCATGGCAAAACAGAATCTCCAAAGTAAAACCTTTCCTGATCAAATTACAAATAATCAAATTATTGGTTTTGCAGTTGCAACCTTGAAATAAACTGAACTAGTCTCATAGATTGCATCAAATTGGAAAGAAAGACAAAACAAACAAAACACAAGATAAAAGAATCTGTAAAAAAAATGAACACGTCCTTGATTTTGGTCTGGAGACAATTGACACCGGTACTTAATTATGGCCAGTTGGCTGTGTCTGTCCTTGAATTTGAGAGAAAATTAAACTATAGTGTGAAAACCATTTCAGAAACTAAAATTGTCAAATCCCTTCACATTTTGGAATAAGGAATTCATATTTGTCCTGAACAGGTAATCAAAGATATTTATTGGATGTAGACATAAATAAATATTAACGCACATGTAAAATTGCATAAAGAAGAATAATGTCAACCCACTTGCAAGGCATGTATGTCAAATATGACGAGGCTTGTGGGTCCACCTCTGGAGATGGGTATATTCGATAAAATTCTCGCAAGAGTAAATGCTGTTGCCACATCGCCTTCATCCTCCATCCTCTCATAAGAGCCAGTGGGAAAGAAAGGAAGAACCACTGTAAAAGAGGAGATAAACAGCCGTGGTAAAGCATATATAATGGAGAGTTGCTCGAAAATGACTTGCGGTGAGCTGAAGGAAGCAAGGAAGGCCACATGCTGGCCTCGAATTTCATGTGCATTCGTTATGAACAGATTTGGGAATCCGTCCTCAAATTTTCTTCAAAAAAGCAGGAAAGAAAGACAATTAGTACATTTATGTTATTCACAACCAACACCCTGAGTAACAGCCAACTTATTTTAAGATTTCCACAAACATTATTATGTTAAATTGAGAGTTTCTGATTACAATCACCAAGTCATGATCCGAAAATTGACCTCAAATTACCTCAAGAGATTAGCTACTAATTTTTTTTTTTTAAATATCAGCTACTGATTTCAAAGTTACTCAGGGTAACAAACTTCATACAAAATTCTGTCCTTTCTTCATAGATATTTTTTACAATGAAGCATAAAAAAATGCAAAAGGAATTGTACGTAATAAATTAAGTTACTAAACCAACACATAAATCATAAACAGAAAAAACACGAAAATTGACAAAATTGAACAAAGAGAAGAGGAGAAATACTTCCAGGAGATAGATCGGAGCTCAATGGCATCGCTTTGAGCCACCACTCGGCTCGCCAAATCAGTCATCTCCTCGCAATAGAACAAGAGCACATTCTTCCGCGCTCGCTGAGGCGGAGGTACGAAGGCCACGGCGGGGCCCACCACGGCCTCCGCCGCTGGCTCAAGCGGAGTGAAGGATTGGGTGGGCTGGTCGAGGCGGAGGCGAGCGGCGATCTCGGGCGAAAGGTCGACATGGGACTGAGAGCGGACGGAGAAGTTGCGTCGGGTGGAGTTTGAGAGGAGGGAAGTGGTTCGGGAAGAGAAAGCGGGTTTGGATTCTGGGTTTAAGGTGAGAGTCCGGAATGGAGAGTAGGGGGTGGATGCCATTGCTGAATGCTGAATGCTGAGAGATGGGAAGTGAATGTGAAAGACTCGAAGTGGAGTGGTTGCCTCTATGACTCTATATCATGATATCATCTATCCTGTCTTTGACACCAGAACCTGCCGTTTTATCAGGAAAGTCTCGTTACAACTTACAATCGGTCAATTCGTATTTTCTAAGTTGAAGATACCAACAAAATGTTTTCTTATTTAATACATTACGGGGCTCTTAGGAAGTTGGGAAATTTGGGGAAGTTGCAATTCCTAGGAATAAATTTATTGAGAAGTGTGTAATTTTGTGAAGAGTTTGAATTGTTTATAATAAATTTAGTATTTAATTTGATTTGCAGTTACTGCATTCTGATATTTTTTTTATAATTGTAATTAATCAATCAAACTTTAAATAAATTGTATACCCTTTTAGTTTTAGTTTTATGGGTGGTTGGATCTTACAAGCTTCACGAATTCAGTTTAATAATGCAAATTTAACAGAATAATACAATTAACGTTATTAAAAGATTAAATTAATAAGTATGCAATAATATATTATAATATAATTTTTATTAAAAAGTTGAAAATTCTTATTTTTATTAAAAAGTTGAAAATACTTACTGGTAAAATTCTTAGTATTCACTAAAATTACCTCAATCTTCTTTGGAAATTCTTATTTACAACTCAATTTGAGTAAGTAGGTCAGTACCTGTTCGATTTTTGGTACAGATCAATTCAACCACTAATAATTTTGATGATGGTAGCTGCGAGGGAGGAAGAGAGAGCGCGCGCAAGGGAAAAAATAAAGAAAGATTAGATAGGTGGAAGCTATGTTGCACGGGTGCGGGTGCGGGTATCGTATCCGACACGATGCGGGTGCGGGAATACGGCATTTTAAAAAAAATACTGATACGGCAGTATATATAAATAATAAAAAATCATATTATATATCAAAAGATTGATGGTTCTCTCTCTGTTTTTTTTTAATCCAACTCGAAAGTGCAAATTGCAAAACATGAGAAATTAAGAAGGCAAGCATGCAAGCACATATGTACCAATATAGGACCAGTATAATAGAGCAAAGAAGAACCAGTATAGAAAAGCAAGCAACTCATAATATTGACTAAATGACATCTAAATAGAATCAGGCTACCACTAGAGGCAAGTATGTACATAATTTCACAGAGTTATTTTTGTTTCATCGACATAAAAAGAATACAGAAATTTACATCAAATGATTATAATATTGCTCAAACAACACAAAGTCATCGCATCAACTAATCAGTATGATGTTTAGCAGTTAGCACTATATCCTAACTTCAAAAAAAAAATTCCATAAATTAGTAAATGATCAAAGAAACCAGTCGTTGGGACGGTTGGGTTCACTTTTTTTTTAACCTACAACAATGAATTATAATGAAGCACCATAAATTACCTTCTAATTATATCCAAACTTTCTAGAAACCTTTTGGGTGATTAGTCTAACGTATCAGTGTTGGGTTCACCAGTATAAATACAAATTATATATGCATAATATACATAAAATGGTAAAATTATTACAATTGCGGCAGGAATCTTGCTCGCCTTCAAATGTATCAGTGACCTTCCCCAATCAATGATTCATTGATTCACACTATGACACAACAAAGAAAATCGAAACAAACAAACAATGAGCAGTGAGTTCTAGGGTTTGCCAGCAAATTGAAAAAGGAGATGATGCTGATTAGGCAAAGTCACAAAGAGAATTACAGAGCCAGCAGAGGTGAGAGCGGGAGAGAGGTATGAAGTGAGAGGAGATTCGGCTCAGCCGCTCAGGTGAGAGGCGATTGGGCTGAGCTGCTCAGGTGAGAGGCGATGCCACCGAGGTGAGATGCGATTGGGCTGAGGTAAGAAGCCACGGAGAGGATCACAAATTCAGAATTCATAAATGATTTTGGATAATCGAAATGGAAGAGGCGATTTGGAGTTTTGGAGTTTCGACAGTACGTAGGTTAACGAAGGAAGTAACAACAAATCAGATTCGTATATAGCAAAGTATCCTAACGTATGTAAGTCGAATTCCAGCCGAATCTTGACCGAATTCCTCAGTCAAATATATTAAAATAATAGAATACGCCACTGGAACTTCGGGTGCGAATCGCAAAAAATCCGCATCGCATACGGGATACGGAATATTTTTTAAGAATCCGGTAACATAGGGTGGAAGAGTCTACAAAAACCAAATCCAATGGATCATGGAGAGTCAATCGGACGACCAGTATTCACACGATAGAAGTGAAACAGGATATGTTACTATACTGACGTCAATAGTGCCCTCCGTACATGGATCCATACCCGCGTTTAATTTTGGAAAAATTGGATATAACCCCTTCCAATTTTCTTCAATTGGATATAACCCCTTATAATCTTTAAAATCGAATATAATCCCCTGCAATGCTCTTAATTCTAGATACAAGTCCTTTTAATAACATCTAATCATATATTAATTTTAAAAAATCGATTTTTGTGAATCATGACTAAATTACCCTTCTTCCCTTTCTGAGATTCTGCTCAACGTTTCATCTTCCCACCACTTTCTTCTGCTCAACGTTTCATCTTCCCACCTTCTCTTCCAGCGACAGCAAATGGGAACATAAAAATGTATCATTCCTTTGCAAATCGGGGATAGGAATGCCAAGAATATTATTTCCTATTCTTCTACCCTGGTTTTCTTCACCAACGATCATAGCCAAAACATGCTATTTTACTCATGGTATCTTCTGCCTATTTGGATTGCAAAGTTCAGGAATACTACTTTGTTTTAGACTGAATATTCTTTTTTATTTTCCAAGTATTTGCCTTGATAATTCCAACAAATTCAGAAAAATGTTAATAAAAATGATCATGAAAGCAGACAAAAAATAATTATTGATTCATAAATTTGCTACAAAAGTTTAGAAAATCGTTAATCTAATTAGTTCTGAACCATTCAAAAACATCAATTTTAAAAATCCGAAAAAAATACTTAAAAATTTCGAAAAAATAAAAAATTTGGTTTGCACGGAGATTTCAATAGGGATATCATATTAGACGGTTTGAGTCGCGACTCACCGTAGCTAAACTCTATATATTTATGTTAGAGTTATGTCCTAGAAGTCAATAATTTAATGACTTAATTATTAGTTTATGTGTAAGATGATATTTTATCATTTGTTCCTAGGTTTATTATTGACAGATTATTTAGGTTGAGGATTTGAACTTTTGTAGATCTCTGTTGATCATTCTTTAGAATGACAATAATAAATCTAAATGGTCCATAATCTTGATAATTAATAAGGAACATTAATTATCATATAAGATTAGTGCAAGTTAAGTGATGATTAAGTTCTACTAATCATAGGTAAAGAGTTACCAACTTAATTGCATATGTATATGTTATGGAACATAGTACAGGACTTGACCTTCCGAAATAAACATATGGATTGTGTTATGTGTCATTGTTTATTTCGTTATGATTTTGGTTCTAAGTTTGAGATGTTTATCTTTTCCACATGAGGATATGTTCAATAAATATTGTCTACCGCTGATTCCCGATAAGGGCTGCTATACGGACTTTATTTATGTTCTCTTGAATTGTGCGGGGAAAAGCTAATCATCAAGAAAACCGTATGTCCCTCATTAATTCACTTAGTGAGTGACGATATCTGTTTGGGCCCCTTGATGGAGTTGGATCGTATGCGGGCAACTAAGCGATCAACTCTAGATCAAGAAACGTATAATCTGCAAGAATGACACATTCCTATCTTGGATTATACGATGATATCATGTGACATAAGAATCAAAATAGAGAAATACTTTTATTCTCTTATGCAGGATTGAAATATTGTAGCAGTACACTATTTATGTGAATTGGGAATCATAACGTGTTGCTAGATACCGCTTATGATTATTGGAATTAAATAACGATTTAATTCCATGTCCAACATAGCATAAATCCTCAAAGGGTCACACAAATAGGACATTAATCACACAGTGCATTATTTATTTATTCACAGCAGTAAGTTCTGTGAAAATATGATAAGATTGATTAATTAATTATATACCGTTACAAACCGTTATAATTAATTAAGTCAATGAATCATATAGAAATAAATTAATGCATTAACTAATCCTAAAATAATTATTAATGAGTTAATAATTAATTTAGTTCAACACTTATCAATATAAATGGTTATATTGATTAATTGGGCCGTTATTCAAATAGCAAATATATAGCCCAATTAAAGAGAAAACTTGAGAGACCTTAATTATATGAATTAATGGTCCAAATGAAGAGGTTAAATGGCCCATAAAGGCCCATTTTGTGGCAGCCCCTTATGGTGGTAGGTGGGATAGCATAGTTGTAATTATGCAAGAGGTCAATTAGGTTTTGTGCTCTATATAAGGACCACTTATGAGAGCCTCCACCTAGCTTTTCTCTCTCCTCTCATTCCTCTCATGGAGGCCGCCACTTTCACCCTCTCCTTCTCTCTTTTGCTCATGTGTTGAGCTATTTTCTCTCCACTAAATCAAGGTTGTTGATTGATGCAAGAGAGAAAACCATAGGGATTAGACTTGTTCTTTGGGTATGCTAGCACGTACCTTGTAGAATGTGATTAATCCTCCTTGGTGGACTCGAGGGCGGCTACTAGACGTGGTGGAGACGGTGGAGAAGGCACGCCATCGATTCCCATGCTTTAGTCGAGCCCCGCGAATACGATTTCGCGGGAGGTACAAATTTTCCACCTATCTCTTGTGTTAATTTAGCTTTTGTGCACGATTCGTTGGTGTGATGTTTAATCGATTAATTAACTTTTAATTAGCACTTAAAATTGAAAATTACACACTTCCTAACAATTTATATATATACTACTATGCATATGCAAACACCTTTTGTAGGCTAGTTTTTTAGACTGTCCGATTTTTTCAGGATTCGTACTAAGATCTGAAAGAACGGTCGAGATAGAAGCGCTGAGCTCCTCCGTGAGTTTAATTTTTTCCGTTAACTGTTGTTAAGCCTGTCCGTCTTATACAGTTCCGCATATGAAACAGCGCCTCTTTGATAAAAAAATAGGAAAAAATAACAAAATCAAGAGCACGAAATCGAAGAGGGGCTCGACCTCCTGATCTCTCAACCATATCTCTGCTCGACAGCAAGATCTCTCTTCGCCTCTCTCTCTCTCTCAACCATTTCGTTGGTAACTTGGTTTCTCTCAATCATCTGACGAAAGGCCAAAAGTACCATCATTTTCATGTCGCACATCGAAAATTTTTCCATAGAATTAGTTGTGACAAGTACTTTTGGCCCTTCATCAGATCTCTCGTTGAACCTCTTCTCTCATCTTTCTCCCACGAGCCCCTCTTATGAGTTGGTAACCTATGATCTTCTCAACTTTAATGAAATTACTTTCTAATTAAGTCATCAGACTACAATTTTGATTTAATTTCTGGTTAATTTGTTAGTTACATTTGATTAAAAGTTGGTGGTAAAGTGTATTGTTTAATTTATGGTTATGGTCCACGGAGGCTAACTCGACAAATGTGATAGGTACCATCTTTTATTACTAGTGGTTATTTTGTAATATTTTGGCAAAATAGTGATTAAGGACATGTGATTGAAATAATTTGGTAATTGGTACCACCGTACCAGTACTATTGTTGATATAAGGACAAACCTTCACTGTAACTTTTTATAATCTGATAACCAATACATTAAGATTTCACTGTAACTTCTGAGCTACAATTTATAGGTACAGAATTTGCCTTGATTTTCAGTTATTTCAGAAAAAATGAAAGCCTCAATTTAATTTACATTATGCATGTACACTGGCCTCCAAACTGCAAGTAAATATAGCAGTAGTGTTTGTGATACCAGCCAGTAATTTAAGCCATATAGCCGTAGTAATTTCAGACTATGGTCTCCAGAAAAATGAAAAAACAAACATAGTATACATGGCATAGACCAATGCATGGTATAAGTATTCATAGTATAGAGATTACAATAGGTATAGTAGTTAAACAAGCATACATATGAGTACGTGTCTCAAGTCTCTGCTTAATTTAGTAACAATTAACTCTAAAGTAAATATCAAGTATATCTCAATTACAATAACTCAAGCATCCATAATATCAAGTACACTAACTCAAGCATCCATTAATAAATAAGAAAATAAGAAAATGAAGGTTGCTTGAGTTAGTGGCACGTAATCTTTATGCCAAATCTGATCAAAACATTCCTTCAATCGGATGGAATCAAAGAGGCTCTTTTTTCGGACAGATTTGTTGTCCTTCAGATTTCTTTTCCAACTGTCAACCTTTTCAGAAATTGGAAGTGGTTGCAGTACCTTGTTTTGGTACAACAATTGGGGGGTTGATTCAATTTTGTTCTTTGGCTATGACAAGCCCCCGCCTTCAAATCGGTTCATCTCCTTGAAGAAAGCAACATAGTCATGGCTTACCTTCTTCCCTGCACCTTTCACTCAGAGCCACTCGCTTTGGTACAATATGGCCACCCAAATTAACTTCACTAATAGTACTGAAAAAATCGTTTGGAAATGGACAGCCCATGCCCACAAGGCGCTCGACGAAATACCTTACTGGCCTTACATGGATCTAGAACTCACATAGTTGAATTGGGACATTAAATTCTCATATTATGCTAACAAATTTAAGAGACGTACAAAAGCAGGAAAGTACATGAATTTTCAGGCAACTCCTCCTCAAAAAGCAGGAAATTTACATGGGCACCGAGCACTGAACATGGGAGAGGTGGGGTAGGGGCGAAGCGAGCAGTGGTGTGTCACAGTTCCAGCTGAACTCACAGTAATTTCACTCACTTTAGCGGAGATTGGAGGGAGAAGAGAGGGATAGTTGTGGTTCAAACAGCAATTAATGCTCAATTAGGGAAGAAAGAGAGAAAATAGAGCGATAATAGAGAAGAACAAAAGTAATGATATTGATAATTCTCTTCAATGGTTTACAAAAGCTATTCCTCTATTTATATTTTTCCCCAAAAGAATAAAGAAAATGAAAGAAAAGTCATATTTACTCTACTGGACAACTCCAATTAAGAGGACTCTAATCCAACGGTGGAGATTAGCACATTTCTTTCTATCCAACGTCCCATTCTTAACTACTTCTAATCTCTACCGTCTGCTCCGTCAGTGAAATGCTCCTTTCCTCTCACACCGTTAACCTCTGTGTCCCTACTTGTCATTGTCTGGTTGTGGGTGGGCTCCACCCCAACAGCTGATTCAGTTGACAAACTCAACTGCTGGTTCACCTCATGTGACATTCCCCCTCCATAAGAGAATTCTCGACCTCGAGAATAAAGGAAGGATAATGCAATTGCATCTTATCATAGTCTTCCCAAGAAGCATCCTCTTCTGACAAATGGGCCCATTTCACCTTAATTTGTGGAATCCCTGTATTGTTCCTTTGAATTAACCTCCTGTCCAAAATCATTTCCGGTGCTACCCTCAAACTCCCATCAACTCCAATCCATGGTAAGAATGGAGATGGTGTGTGGCTTCTTCCTATGTGTTGCTTAAGCTGGGACACATGAATCACTGGATGAATCTGACAGTCAGGGGGCAAATTGATTTTGTATGCCAATGTACCCACTCTGTCTACTATCTCAAATGGACCACAATACTTAGCATTTAGTTTTTGATTCCCACCTCCAGTCAGTGTAAGCTGTTTATAAGGCTGCACACGCAAATATACCCAATCACCTACCTTGAATTGCCTCTCACTGCGCTTTAAATCAGCATACTTCTTCATTCTATTCTGAGCTTGTACCAAGCTTGCCTTGATCTGTTGTAAAGCCCTCTGCCTGTCCCTGAGTACTGTATTGACTGTTACATCTGTGCTTCTAACAGTATCACCCAATGGTAGCAGGGATGGGTCATATCCATAGAGGGCCTTAAATGGAGAAGTACCCAAGGATTGTTGAAAGCTTGTGTTATACCAATGCTCAGCCAAGGGAAGCCACTTACACCAAGACTTTTGTTGATCAAAAATCATGCATCTGAGATACTGTTCCAAGCACTGGTTTAGCCTTTCAGTCTGTCCATCTGACTGAGGATGATAAGCAGTGCTCATTTTCAATTGAACCCCAATCTTATTCATTAATTCTCTCCAAAACATGCTTGTGAATAGAGGGTCCCTATCTGACACCAGATTCTGAGGCAGGCCATGCAATTTGTAGATATTATCCAAAAAGACCTGAGCCACAGTAGCAGCATTGAAGGGGTGTGTAAGAGGTATGAAATGGCCATACTTGGTCAGTCTATCGATGACTACCAATACCACATCTCTTCCTTTTGATTTGGGTAATCCAGTGATGAAGTCTAGCCCCACACTTTGTCAAGCCTCAGGTGGAATAGGCAATGGTTGCAATAATCCAGGAGGTAGTACTTTCTCACCCTTGTTCAACTGACAGGAATGGCAAGAAGAGACATATTCATGAATGAACTGTTTCAGAGAAGGCCAATAGAACAGTTTTTCCACCTTGTGGTATGTGACATTAATGCCTGAATGGCCTCCAATTGTAGAGTCATGCAGTGCTTGAACAATTTTCTCTCTCCAACCATCATGTGTCCCCACACAAATTCTCCCCTTGTACCTAAGGACACCCTGATGAATTGTCAGGTAAGAAGGCTGATGGGGTGAAGGTTCTTGTATTTTTAAGCTGAGGTCCCTTATCCATGGGTCATCAATGTAGCTAGCCTTCAACTCTTGAATCCACTCTGGTGTTATCTCACTGACAGCCCATAATTCAGGAGATTGCTGTTGCAGCCCCCAATTTTGACCCTCAACTCTGGAAAGAGCATCAGCCACCTTGTTTTCTTTCCCCTTCTTATACTCAATTGTATAATCTAGGCCTAGTAGTGTACAGAGGCCCTTATGTTGAAGAGCAGTAGTGACTCTTTGTTCTAACAGATGTTTGAGGCTTATCTGATCAGTTCTGATCACAAATGGCCCTCCAGATAGATAGTGCCTCCATTTCTTCACAGCCGTCAACAGTGCTAGCAATTCTTTTTCATATGTGGAGAGACCTTGATTCTTGAGCCCTAAACTTTTGCTTAAATAAGCTATGGGTCTCTGGTCTTTCATCAGGACTGCTCCAATACCCAATGCACTAGCATCAGTCTCCAACACAAATGGTTTGGAATAATCAGGCAATGCTAACACTGGTGTGCTTGTCATGGCCAATTTAAGTTTTTCAAAAGCAGACTGTGCACTGGGATTCCAAGTGAATGCATTTTTTCTTGTTAGGTCAGTCAAAGGTTTAGAGATAAGGCCATAATTGTGAACAAACTTCCTGTAGTAACCTGTTAGGCCCAAAAAACCCCTTAGCTGCTTCACATTTTTAGGCACAGGCCAAGCAAGCATAGACTGCACCTTATTGGGGTCTGTAGCTACACCATCAGCAGATATAATATGCCCCAGGTATTCAATCTGAGTTAGGCCAAACTCACATTTGGATTGCTTTGCAAAAAGATTGTTAGTAGATAAAACTTGCAATACCTGTGTAACATGAGCAACATGATCAGTAACATTTTTACTATAAATGAGGATGTCATCAAAGAACACTAGGACAAATTTCCTAATGTAAGGTTTGAATAGGTTATTCATTAATGTCTGAAATGTGGCAGGAGCATTGGTGAGCCCAAATGGCATCACCACAAATTCAAAATGGCCATGATGTGTTCTAAAGGCTGTCTTGAAGGTATCAGACTCAGCCATTCTGATTTGATGATAGCCAGATCTCAGATCCACCTTTGAGAAATAAGCAGCACCCTTCAATTCATCCAGCAAATCATCTATAATAGGAATTGGGTATTTGTTTTTTATTGTTGTCTCATTTAACTGCCTATAGTCGATACATAACCTCCATGTATGATCTTTCTTTTGTACCAACAAAACTGGGGAGGAGTAGGGGCTAGTAGATGGCTTGATAAAGTTATTAGCCAAGAGATCCTCAATAATTTTCTCAATTTCTCCCCTCTGAAAGTATGAGTATCTGTATGGCCTGATAGAAACTGGTTTACTACCCTCTTTGAGAGGAATTGTATGATCAATGGATCTCTTTGGTGGCAATTCAGAGGGTTCCAGAAAAATGTGATCAAACTCCATAAGAACTGGTTGTAACTGATGAGGTACTGGCTGTGGTACAGTTTGTTGTTCATCCACTGACATAATATGAGCTAGCAACATTAAGCTTCCATTTTTTGCCTCTTTGGCAGGCTGCACTACTTCTTGACACATCCTCACTTCAGCAACTTCATTTTTTACTTGAAATATCAATTTCTGACCTTCTTTGAACAATTGCAACTGCCCCAATTCCCAATCAATAGTCATAGGGCCATGTTGTGACAACCAGTCCATCCCTAATATTAAATCATAGCCTTGAATATTAAGAAGTCTGACTGTTGCAGTTAATGCATGGTTTTGAAGAGAGAAGGGAAGATTAGTGCATTTAGTAGAAGTATACATATCAGCCCCATTTGCAATTTTCACATGTAATGGTGGAGTTGTGGTGGTGGGCCAGTTGTCAGTATTCAGTAGTGAAGGGTTAAGGATGGAGTGTGTACTGCCGGTATCAATAAGAATACATATGGGGGTTCCCTCTAGCACACCTTTGAATTTAAGGGTTTGAAAGTTAGAGGGGCTGTGGTCAGTACACATGGTAATAACAGCCTGCTCACTATCCATTTGTTGCTCAATGTTAGAATCTACTACCCATTCAATCATAGGACCAACCTCTTCATCATTCTCACTTTCCAAAACCACACTAGGACCTGTATCCTGACTTTGTAAAGAATGCAAGGACTTAAATTTGCACTTATGACCAGGCATATACTTTTCTTTGCAGTAATAGCAAAGTTTAAGGGCCCTCAACTGTTCCCTGGACAGTTCTGCAGAAGAAAGGGGCATCCCTCCCTGTGACACAGCTGATGTGTTTTTCTTGAATGGTATGTCAGTTTCCTTTGTGGGTTTGTTAAATTGGAAGGGTGTTTTAAAGTGAATTGATCTATTTCTTCTATCCACTCCTTCTAAGTTCAACTCAGCCTTCCTAGCAAAGTTAAATGCCTGATTAAGTGTCACAGGATCCAATACCTCCACTGCATATCTAATTTCATCTTTCAGCCCTTCAATGAAACCTTGAATGAATAATGTGGAATTCCTGATCTTGGTTTCACCAATCAGCCTAGCTTTTGCCCTCTCAAACTGCCTGTTGTAATCAGCTACTTTACCAACTTGGTGTACCCTCTTAAAGTCACCCACAGGGTTAGAAGTGTTATGTGGCTGAAATCTATCAAACACCTCCTCCACCAATAATGGCCAGGGCAAATTGGGACAATCTTCTTTGAAACAGTCATACCACTCCTGTGCCTCCTCATTAAAATGTAAAGTGGCCATGTGTGTTTTGTAATTATCAGGAATTTGAAAAATGGAGAAGTAGCTCTCACACTTAGAACGCCAGCCAGAAGGATTAGTACCATCAAAGGTAGGAAATTCAGTTCTTGGTAATGAAAACCGTGGTTCACCATTCCTGCCATTGATTCTAGGATCCTCATGCCCAAAATTCTCTCCATGAGTTATAGGGGGCCTTACCGGATTGTGCAGGGGTCGACCATTGCTGCTAGTAGCATGCTCTCCACTAGGACGGCCATCGTCAGAGTGCTTCCTGAGCAATTGTTCCATTAGAGCCTTTAATTCGCCAATTTGTTGGGAATGCTCGACCTTCTGTTGCTCAATCTTGGAATTCATTTCTTGATTAATCTTGGCCACTGCTTCTTGCAGTTCTTCCGTCAATTGCTCGCTGAGTGAAGGTTTGGGAGGCATGATGGTGTTCTTGAACAACAGAAGCAAGAATTTGAATCCCAATTGCAATCGTATGGCTCCTGATACCAAATCTGTCACAGTTCCAGCTGAACTGACAGTAATTTCACTCACTTTAGTGGAGATTGGAGGGAGAAGAGAGGGATAGTTGTGGTTCAAACAGCAATTAATGCTCAATTAGGGAAGAAAGAGAGAAAATAGAGCGATAATAGAGAAGAACAAAAGTAATGATATTGATAATTCTCTTCAATGGTTTACAAAAGCTATTCCTCTATTTATATTTTTCCCCAAAAGAATAAAGAAAATGAAAGAAAAGTCTTATTTACTCTACTGGACAACTCCAATTAAGAGGACTCTAATCCAACGGTGGAGATTAGCACATTTCTTTCTATCCAACGTCCCATTCTTAACTACTTCTAATCTCTACCGTCTGCTCCGTCAGTGAAATGCTCCTTTCCTCTCACACCGTTAACCTCTGTGTCCCTACTTGTCATTGTCTGGTTGTGGGTGGGCTCCACCCTAACAACTGATTCAGTTGACAAACTCAACTGCTGGTTCACCTCATGTGACATGGTGCGAGGCGAAGAGGAAAAGCCTTCAATCTGTTGAGATCGAGTGGCGCCAGAGTTTCTCCTTCGTCGTACTCTTGTTTCTTTTTTTAATCCTTCTTTTTAATCCGCTCATTTGGAAAGGAGATGGAGAGAACGAAGATGTAACAGACGGAAGGACGGAGGCTTAATTCATGTGAGAGACGGAGGCTCAACACCAGAGGAAATGGAAAAAATAGAATTGAAGGAGAGATCAGCGCACACATCTCAACCTTTGTTTAACATCTTAGCACGAATCCTGAAAAAATTGGACAGTCTAAAAAACTAGCCTACAAGAGGTGTTTGCATATGCATAGTAGTATAGCCATTTTTGCATATGCATTTATATATATATATATATATATATATATATATATATATATATATATATATATATATATATATGAGTTTAGCTACGGTGAGTCACGACAAAAACTCCTAGATCTAGATTAAAATGACCGATCCAAACCGTCCAATATGATCTTCCTATTGAAATCTCCTTGTAGACCAAATTTTTCATTTTTTTCGAAATTTTTAAGTATTTTTTTGAAATTTTAGAAAATCGTTAATCTAATTGGTTCTGAACCATTCAAAAACATCAGTTTTTAAAAATCCAAAAAAAAAACTTAAAAATTTCGAAAAAATAAAAAATTTGATTTGCACGGAGATTTCAATAGGGAGATCATGTTGGACGGTTTGGATCAGTCATTTTGATCTAGATCTAGGAGTTTTGGTCGCGACTCACCGGAGGGTCCGTGAGTCGCGACTAGGGGTGAGCAAAAAGCTCGCAACTCGTGAGTTACTCGAACTCGACTCGTGAAAAACTCAGTTATAACTCGAGCTAAAAAAACTCGAGTTGAATTAACTCGGTTAATCGACGAGTCGAGTTTGAGTTAGGCTCAACTCAACTCGTTGACTCGTGAGCTAACTCGTTACGTAATAAATTTTATTTTTTGAAGATTATCAACATGATATATGAGTGTTAATATTGAATTTCAAGACATATTTTGCTTCAAATCAATAGAAAAGAGAATAAATTTTATTTTTTATATTATTATATATATCAATTACTTTAATTTTGAAATGATATATCAATTAAAAAAGAAAAAATTGAATTAGACATACTCATGTCAAGTTGGCTCGTGACTCGTGAGCCAACTCGAGTTAGAGACGAGTTGAGTTTGAGCTAACTTAAAAAACTCGAAAGTATTTCCAACTCGAGTCTTCTTAACTCGAGTTATAGCCGAGTTGAGTTTGAGTTGGCTCTAACTCGCTCGAAATCGGCTCGTATACAGCCCTAGTCGCGACTCACCGTAGCTAAACTATATATATATATATATATATATAGAGTAAATTTTTCTAGAAGTCACTAAACTTAGTCTATAATTCAAATTTGGTCCTTAAACTTTATTTTGTCCTTTTACGATCCCTAAACTTCGAAGTTGTCCGAAAATGGTCCCTCCGTGACACCCGTCGTGACTCAGTGATGACTCCGTTACCTTTCGTCCCTTCTATCTTCATCTCTTACAAATCAGTACAGGTCTCTCTCGCTGGATCACAGAGCTTCGTTCTGCCCTTTCTCACTCGTCTCTGTTTCGCTGTAACCCAGAGAGAAAGGTCCAACGATAAAGCTCCATTCTCATTCTGGTTCTCCTTCGGTACACTCACTCTCTCTCTCTCCCTCTCTCTCTCTGCGCTCCATTCTAATCCTAGTTGTACAAATTCACGTCTCTTTTCCTTTATTCAACCAAAGACTAGCAGAGTCCCAGATTCACGTCTCCTCCGTGCACCAAGGGAAAGGCTTCAAGACTCCAAAAACTAGAGGAAGTCTCTCTCTCTCTCGTGCGCCAAGGGAAAGAGATTCTACACCCAAGGACTCAAGTAAATGGAGACACCAGCATCAATGGGGAAGATTACCAGATTCAATTCGCTACTTTGTTCAGTAAAGGGAGATCCAAAAGTTTCGTAGAAATGAAATTTTACATTATACCTCTTACAGACTTTCATTATTTCAAGTTTACTGTTAGTACTATGTATTAAGTAAAGTGCTATTACTTAACTTGTTACTGGTATAACTGGTAAAGTACCGGTAATAGTACCAGTAAACAAAGCAAGCATCGCTGGCGCTTCCTTTTATCACGTGACCTCTCTGATTGTCATGTGCTTGTTTGTTATTTGATATAGACCTCTTTTGTAATTAGTTTAGCTGTTATTTTAGACTTGGGTTCTTGGTTCTTGGCTTTGTGTGTATTGGTGTTATAAATACTCTTGTACTGTGTACTGAAGATCGACCTTATAATACAATTTACTGAGAAAACTCTTCTACAATCATTTATCTCTTCTCTATTTTCTCTTTGCACTTTGAGCTCGTTTACTATGTGAACATGGGAAAATTGTCCAAGCAATTGAATTTATTAAATGCATGGATGCAGAGGGACTAGAGCGATTGGAACGAGCGAATGATTGCATCATAAAAGCTTTTTGGAGGTACCAGTATGGCAAATTTGCATATTGGAGTACTCAACAAAATAAACCCAATTTTGCAATAATGCCACGGATGTGTTTTGATGGGCACTTGGTGTATTTTTACAGAAACATTTTCGAACTGATATTGATTTCTGAAATTCATTTCAGTAGTTTTTTTTTTTCATCTTTCCTTTTATGCAGTGTAGCCATATTTGTTTGTGCAAATTCGGTATCTAGTTGATTGTTGAATAAAGGAAAAGAGACGTGAATTTGTACAACTAGGATTAGAATGGAGCGCAGAGAGAGAGAGGGAGAGAGAGAGTGAGTGTACCGAAGGAGAACCAGAATGAGAATGGAGCTTTATCGTTGGACCTTTCTCTCTGGGTTACAGCGAAACAGAGACGAGTGAGAAAGGGCAGAACGAAGCTCTGTGATCCAGCGAGAGAGACCTGTACTGATTTGTAAGAGATGAAGATAGAAGGGACGAAAGGTAACGGAGTCATCACTGAGTCACGACGGGTGTCACGGAGGGACCATTTTCGGACAACTTCGAAGTTTAGGGATCGTAAAAGGACAAAATAAAGTTTAAGGACCAAATTTGAATTATAGACTAAGTTTAGTGACTTCTAGAAAAATTTACTCATATATATATATAGAGGATGGCTAACGTGCCATAGATGGCACAAAGGGTCTCGTGCCATAGAGTCATTTTTCAAGATCCAAAATTCAAATGTTCAATTCGAACGGTTCAAGTTATTCACCATATTAAAATACCCTTGGAGACCAAATTTTATATTTTTTCGAATTTTTCTCCTATTTCTTATGATATTTTTTAAAAACGTTATAATTGAAGTATTTCAGACCTTCCAATTTGTATATATCAAAATAAATAACAAAAAAAAATTGTAAAATTTGGTCTCCAATGATATTTCAATATGTTGATAAATTTGAACGGTTTGGGTTAACCGATTGAATTTCGGATCTTAAAAAATGACTAAAAAAATATCTATGGCACATATACATAAAGGATGGCTAAAGTGCCATAGATGGTAATGCCATAGATGTCTTTTTTTAGACATTTTTTTAAGATCCGAAATGCAATCGGTCGATACAAACTGTTCAAATTGATCACCATATTGAAATACCATTGGAGACCAAATTTTACAATTTTTTAAATTTTTTTTGTATTTATTTTGATATGTTCAAATTGTAGGGTCTGAAATACTCCAATTATAATGTTTTTTAAAAATATCATAATAAATAGCAAAAAAATTCGAAAAAATGTAAAATTTGGTCTCCAAGAATATTTTATTGTGGTGAATAACTTGAACGGTTCAAATTGAGAATTTGGAGTTTGAATCTCGAAAAACGACTCTATGGCACGGGACTCTCTGTATCATCTATGGCACATTAGCCATCCTTTATGTATATGTATCTTGATTGTTGTTGTTGATGCTGTTATTGTTATGATGATGCTAAATTTAGATTAAAAAAAAAGTAAAAAAGTCTAAGTCGGTGTTTCTTATGCCTTATCAGGCCTTCAAGCCCGATCTTTCTTCAAACCTTCCTAAATCCTGAACTAATTACCCAATTCTTTAGGGGCATGTTTGGAACGCCAAGAATAAGTCTTATTTCAGAATAGCTTATTTTGAAGGGTGCCAAACATACTTTGGAATAAGATGAATAGATTATTTTGCTTTCTTATTCTAATTCCAACAAAAAGTCGGAACTGGATTAGCATAAGGTCACAGGTGAATAAAAAAATAGTAAAATATTTCTTCACTAACGAAAATCTGAGGAGAGAGAAATCATTTTCAACCTGAAAGTTGCTTTCTCTTTCGTTGCCAGTTGCCACACCACACCCTTCTTCTCCTCTCAAACCCTCTCCACTACTTCTCTCCTCCCGTTTCTTCTCTGGCCGTCGCGCCTCCAACGCCGTAGTCTTGAGATGAGCTTGGTTGAAAACGAGGCTGAGCTGAGTGACTGGATCGGACAGTGAAGACAGGAAAAGGCAGGAAGAGAGGGGTTCGCTTCTAGGGGAAGAGAGGAGGCCGTAGTCTTCAGATCACCTCTTTCACCGGATTGTTTGTCCGTCGCCTCACCTATTTTGGCCATACTGGTCACACTTGTTGGATTGTGAACCTCAATCCGGTGTTTGTTCGTACTGGTCACACTTGTTGGAATTGATGAGGAAAAGATTACAAAGTTGGATTGTGAACCTCTAAAACCGTCCCTGTAGCGATGTTGATGTTTACATGTTAGAAATGTGGTATGACCCTTGTACCAGTTAGTACAACCTGTATGTAGGGTTCTAGCATAGAATTCGGAGAATAGAGGCTTGGAATAGGTGTTATAAATGTTTGTGACAGTGGTATATGCTTTGTACCAGTCACAGTCGAGACCAATTAGGCCATGGTACCGATCTGGTACGCATCAAATGATGTGCAGGGGTGGCTGTGTAAAGAAAAATCGAATCCAGGGGCTTGTTTTTAAATTCTAAGTGCTCCTTTGAGAAGTTGAAGGGCTGCTAATTAATCTAATGGTTCTAATATATGTCTTCAACTAATGATGCGTGTCTTTCTTTCTCAAAAGATACTAATTGATATCATCAATTCTCTTCACTTTTAAACAGAACTAAGCAATTCTAAAGAGGCATGGACATTTTTGCACAAAAATTTTAGGAGTTTTACAATGCTCCATTTTCATGATTTTTTGTTGAAGATGTTTATTGGAGTTGCTAAACTGGAACGCAACATTGAGGTGGCGCCAAAATAAATTGGAAAGAATATTTGCCTATAAGTTAGTTGAAAAATATATAAACAATAAATCATTTTTCCTTATTCTTATTCTTAGTTAACCATCCAAACAACATTGAGAATTACATGAATAAGCAATTCTTTACCATTTCTTATTCACCATCCTTATTCTTAAACAAGCTATTCTATTCTTATTCACCACACTTCCAAACACACCCTAGACCTCTCTAAGTGACCCAATCCTTGTAGAGACCGTACCGTACTTGCTCTCCAAACACGAATCCGTATCCCCTCCCGTGAGAGACGGTGCAACGCACTCATCTGCACCATCCGATTTGATCTGGACAGTTCGGATCTATTGATCGGATATTATGCACGGGGCTCCCTTAACCATGATTAAATTATGGTTCGTTCCGAAATGTTATAATAAGTAAATGAAGGCTTGTAATTAAATTAAACTTCAGTAAATAATAAAGATTTTAATCGCCAAAAGCCTTATTTGTAGAAATGGGAATGAATAAATTCGTCTCATTTTCTTTCACCTGAAGCACCATACAAGCATTTGCCTAGTTTAGGTAATTTAATTAGAAAGAAAGATAGCTCACACATTGGAGATTTCTCATTTGCCGTAGATGAGGTGTGGTACATGCTTAATAAGTCTGCTTTCGTCTCCTCTTAGCTTTTCCACAAACACCTCAGACATATCTTGTATGACCATTGATTGAAGCAATCTAAGGAATGAAATACCTTCTGGTACACAGTGGAGGCTCAGCAACCCAACAAGCCATAAGTCATGTAGGTTATCCATACTACCAGGTTCTATTTCTATGCGGACCAATTGTGCCATATCCACTATTGCCAATTGCTTGAGATTTGGGAAGTAACCTTGACGGAAATTTATAAACTTCCCATCATAGGCTCTAACAAGAGAAAGGGAAACCAAGTTACACTTGAGAGCCAAGGAACTCAATGGATCCTCTTTCAATCTGCACCAATATAGGCTGAGTTCCCTCAGCTTATGAAGTGAGTCAAAGACTTGAGGAAGGATCCCCATTTCCATCCTCCCTCGAAAGCTAAGCTTTTCCAAATCAGGGAGGGGACCTAATAAGTTCAGATTAAGAACTTCATCATTGTTTATTGCCTTTATAGAAAGAGATGTAAGGGCTGGCAACATTGCCACAGAAGCACACAGCTCTGGAATGAAACACTGCTGTACTTTCCAGAGAACAAGGGTCCTTAACAACTTCAGCTTTTGAAGGTTTTCAGCCAAACCTCTTGTTGCTTCTACCCATTGCAAACTTTGCAGATCTTTTAGATCACATATGTTGGTTGGAACAGATGCACCGGCTATATTGTCAAATGCTCGCATATTACGATCAAGAATACGCCCCACAAACAAATGTCGAAGATGTTTAAGATTTGATAATTCGTAAGGTAACTTCTCTACACCTGTAGCTCTGAGATCTACAGTTTGAAGGTTATGAAGATTTCCTAGTGATTTCGAAATTTTACTTATTTTAGTAAAAGATAGATCAAGATAGTGCAAATTAAATAATTCAAAAATCACTTCAGGTACATCCTTGATTTTAGAATATCTTACGCTTAGAACCTGCAGAAGTCTGAAACTTTTTAGTGCATTCTGTATGTAAGAAGACGACATATCTTTCACAAACAAGAGAAATGTACGAAGTTTTTTTGAACCAGAACTATGTTGAAAATCACTTCCTTTTTGAACTGAAATACGCCTAGCTTGTTCACTCAACCTTAATGTTAGATGTGGCTTGTCCCACAATATTGAAAATCTTTCCTTTTTGGCTGTCTCTATACAAATGTCTCTCAAAAGATCATGCATCCTGAACCTTTTTATTCTTCCATATAGATTTTTTTTGAAGTACCTGAATCAAAGAACGATAAGCCACTTCCTTGATGTAACCTTCAGCCACTTCCTCCATAGTTATGTTCTTGCCCTTTTCCTCAACAAACCTCTCGGCTATCCATAATCTACTAATTAGTTTCCTGCTAATATCAGCATCTTCCGGGAATAAAGCACAATATAACAAGCAATTTCTTATATTTGGTGGCAGATCCTTGATGCTAAGGTTTAGGACATCTTTAATCTGAGGGTTGTTACTGAGTTCCCAACCAAGTTGATTGTAGAACCATTTCCATTCTTGTTCATTTCGGTCTCTGCAAGCGAGCGAGCTTCCAATAACTACAATAGCAAGAGGTAATTCTTGACATTTTGTCACTATTTTTTCCCCCCAATTAGTGAGATTATCTGGGCATTTGTTTTCTGGTAAAGTGCAGAAAGCCTTTTTACAGAAAAGATTCCATGATTCTTCTTCTGAAAGTTTATTTAATTTTATTCGATTGTTCTCATCAGCTAATGAAGCCACATCTTCTTTCCGGGTGGTAATGATTACACTGCTTCCCTTATCATTTTTGGGAAATGCGTGGCATAACTGTATTGTGCCACTCTGCCAAACATCGTCTAAGATGATCAAGTATTTTTTATCCCGGAGTTCACTTTTGAGCTTATTAACCAACTCTCTGAGATCCATGGAATCAATTCCGGGAGAAACTCCTCTCTCTTTTTGTGACAAGACCTGCTTTATTATTCTTTTTAGTAGATCTTCAATTACATAATTCGCAGAGACAGAGACCCATGCATAACACTGAAAGTTCCTTGCAGACTCCTGCTTTTTGTAAAGAGAATGTGCAATTGTTGTTTTACCGACCCCACCCATGCCAAAGATGGAAATTACAGTGCGTTCTCTTCGATCATTTGTCAGCCACTCAGTTAATGCCTCAACCTCTTCCACATTACCTACAATTTCATCGTCATCATTAAAGTACGAATAATTTATCATATGCTGATTCGTAATTGAGTTTGACGAGCTGTTTTCTTCCCCATGTGCCAATGCAATTCCATAGCGGTCACTTCTGCTCTTCAGTATTTCAAGCTCAGCTTCCAATTGTTTAATTGTAGTAGCAATTTTATCCCATGCTTTAAACTTCTTAACATAACCTGTGCAACATCTTGAGAAACCAGTTAATTTATTTGAATAATTTTCATTAACTGCTGCTTGACCAAGTAGATAAGCATACTCATCAATAGTGTCCTCAATCTTCAGTGCAACATCTCTGACTCCATCCAGCCATGCGAGATATGTTGGATCATTGGAGAGGCACTTGTTTGCTTTGCCTATAACTGCTTGTATCACTTTAAATTCATTTGCAATATGCCCTATGCTGCTCTCAACTTCAGATACAGCTGATATTTTCCCAATTAGCGTAGAGCTGATTGTTTTTAGTACCTCTCCTCCAACTAAGGTAGTAATTTTCTGTAGAACACCAACTACCAAATATTCTGCCATCTTTTCTTGTTATGCTCTTCTTTTATTATTATTCAGTTTTCCCTTTTCCTACAATGAGAGTTAGGAGGCTAGCTGACAGTGTAATACTTCATATCGATAACGACCTGCCATGCCTTAGAAGATAATACCAGGTTCAATATATAGCATGAAAAGTGAGATAAAGAGTTGAGTACTTAATTAATTGTATGACACTTCTAAATTATGTTCAAATTCCCTGTGGTGATACCATGATCAATTCAACTATTGATGATAATAACATATAAACTGTTTCCACTTGTCAATATGTATTAAAGTGATGACCGTTTTACTTTTAAAAATGCGAGAAGATCACCGTGTCCAAGGCGTTGATCCTTCATTACCGCCCGATAATTATGCTAAATTGATGCCTAACTTGACCCAACCCAACCTGAATCCAGCCCGAAGTGTTACAATTTTCAGGGAATTGAGTCTAAGACTAGCTAGATACCAAGTACGTTCACTGCCACAGGCAGTGATGTTCATTATGGGCATGGAAGGACATGCCCGGCCTTCTCAATTTAGTAATGTATTTATGCATAAAGATCTAGCAACTTGTACAACTATATATCCTTAAAATTAATCTAAATTTTTCACTTATGTCAGACGATATTGGAAAATAAACTTTATTGTAATTCATTAATAGCAAATAAATGACTCACTTATAGACCAATAGTTGAATTAACTTAGGAACAGAAAACTTATAAATTCCGTAATAAACAAAATATAATGAAATAAAAATAGGAAAGGTACACAAGTACACAAACACAGTTTTAATGATTTCCTTTTTGGCAATCCATTCAAGCTGAAGACATTTTGGTTAATTACCTCATCAGAAGTGGCACAACAGGAGTCAAGCCAATGAGTCCAATAATTGGATAGGCAACTGAGACGATCGAATTTCCAAATGGAACACCACTTTCAACTTCACCCGGAGTAAAGCTGACACCTCAACCCAATCAAATTACAAGCAAGCTGTCTCCCTTTTCATCCTTTTAGAGAGAAATTATTTGCAAGACACTCTCTTCTCTCTATGCTCAGTAATATTATTAATTTATTATTATTATTATTATATCCAATTTTATCTATGTTGCTCCGCTTTTCTTAATGTTATCTCTTTTCCTTTTCATCCTTCACAAGTAATTGCTGTTCGTTGAAGAAAGGGAGATAAAAGTCAAGTACGGAAGTTCGTGGAATTATTAATTTTGCAACCTACGGTATTAAACTAACTTTATATGTACGTGGGTGTCCTTTTAGCTTGTTTGGAGGAGTGATAGAGACACCGCGCATGCTGAGCTGAATAGAGTACGTAATAGAACTAATTCCTGAATGTATTTTTAAACAGTGTCTCGTATTTTTGCAATGTCCGTCATTGTCATCGTCGATCGCAACATCAATGGAAGAAAAGACCGTTTTCTTTTTTCTCTTGATAAATGATAATCATATACAATGATGAATTCCTTAGTTCTTGTATTGTGGGTTTTTTCAGAGATATAATGTGTTGATTAATGATTTTAGTGGAAAGCATAACATAAATAATAATCAATAGCCACCTAATTGAAATAACAAAAACGAACATTTGGGTGACATTTTTTGAACTAAATGAAATCTTAAACTTAATTGAATCAAATGTGATTAATTATAGTTAATGCATATGTTTCTTTTTTTTTGTGACAAAAAGGCATAAAGCCCGTTTCATTGAAAATGAAACACCAAAGTTTATAGTTTATAGATAAAATAAATCTACATTCCTGGTTTTCAGGGTTTGTAGACCAGAACTTTGCTCCATAATCTGATGTACGAATATGACGCGTTTGTTACAGAGTGCTTGTTTATGCCCACCCTGAATTGAAATGCAACCATGACTAACTGCGAACAATGCTTCATGGATATGTGTCCGAAATTTCAGGGAAAGAATAGATTGATTAAGTCACTAAACTAATAAAAACACTTAGCCAGATCTTTCAAAAAAATTAAATAAATAACACTTAGCCAGATATAATAAGATCTCTTAGAAAATTGGGGGTTAATAAAAGTTACTTAATTCATGCATATTGAAAATTAATTAATTTATAGTCATATAGCTAAGAAGTTTGTATGCTTTTTCTGTACCTAATAATCTGGTTATCCTTTGAGTAATTATTTATGTTCTTTAAATAATATTCTATTTTGGAATAAGTTGTTAATACTGGATTAATTACTTGTCCTTCATCATAATAAACACGGTAAAGAAACATGGATTCCTTCGTGTTCTTTTTTTTTTAAAAAAAAAATTTCTTGAATCTTTTTTTTTTTTTTTTGATACTAAGACCCCCAAGAAGGGGTTCCAATGAATAAAACCAAAGAGTTTTGAGTCACTATAAGTGACTCCATACACGAAACAGGAAAAGAAAGAAAAAACTAGCTCTAACCGCTAGTTGCAAGTCTAAACTATTACAGCTGAAAGAAAACTCTTCTGAAGCTACACAATTTTCCACATAAAAACTGCAACCCAAAAAATGCAGCACCAAATGTCAATCAAGAAGGTCCTCATCAGAGGTGTCTGCAGCATAGTTGACTTGTTGTTCCATGCCAGCTTGAGTTATTTCTTCCTCAAGTTCCTGAATCACTCCCTGATGATTGTCAGACCTGTTCTCAATCTCCCCAATTTCTGGAGCAAAGTTTGGCAAACGAATGATTCCATCTGTAACTCCATTCACTCTATTCTCCAATCCAGTTGCATTGCCTGTCCAAATTAAAAATAGATTTAACACCTGAAGCACTACAGCCATAAAGTTAACACCCTTTTGATTTCTAAAAATTCTACTATTCCTATCCTTCCATTGAATCCAGAAAGTGATTGCAATGAAATGCAGTGCAAAAACTCTGTCTTCTTTTGGAAGAGAATCACTACTATTCCAAAGGGTGTTAGTATCCTCAAACTGCAAACTAATTGCTCTATTATTATAGTTGTTAAAAATGCTCCAGATAGGATTAATTGAAGGACACTGCACTAGTAAATGATCCATTGTTTCATTGTTAGCGCAAAAAGGACACTTGTTTGGCCCAATCCAACCTCTTTTCTGAAGGTTGTCTTGGGTCAAAATTTTATTGTTTATTGCTAACCAAAAGAAAAGTTTTACTTTTAGAGGGATTTTTAACTTCCAGACTGAGTGATTTAGATCAATCTTAAATCCCCCATTGTTGAGGAAGGCATAACAAGATTTTACAGAATATAAACCAGAATTTTCCAACTTCCAAGTAGCTGAATCAACTTCTTCAGAAAAAGGAAAATTATGGAGAATATTAAAAATTTCTATCTTTTCTAATTTCAAATTTGCTGAAATACCCCTGGAAAAGAACAAATTTGGTCTCCCCTTATTCCAAACTTCTGCTACAGTAACATTTGGTCTAAGTGTTTTGTTAAATGCCAGGGGATATTTTTTATCAAAGCTATCACTTCCATACCACCTATCTGTCCAAAAGTTAGTGGTATTTCCTTGTCCTACTATCTTTTGTAAACCTGGTCTAATTATGGGGATTAGGGAGTTAATTTCTTTCCAGAAGAAAGAACTTGAAGTAGGACATTTTCCTTTATACTTTTTAGTAACTAAATCCTTCCATAAGGATTTGTGTCCTGAAAAGTAAAACTTCCAAAGCCATTTCCCTAATAAGGCTGAATTCATTTTAGCAAGATCTAGGACACCCCAACCACCAAACTCTTTTTTCTTACACACTGTTGACCAATTTACCAGATTGAATTTCTTTGTAGAAACTTGGTTGTTACCCCCAAAGAAATTTCCTTCTAATATGATCAATCTTTGAAATCACCCATTTAGGGCACCTAAAAAGAGAAAGATGGTATAAAGGGAGAGCTGAAAGGACTGAGTTAATAAGAATTAGCCTTCCTCCTAAGGACTGACCAATTATCAAGTTTTTTATGAATCCTATCTATAAGAACTGACCAATCGAATTTATTGGATTTTTTCCAATGAAGTGGAACCCCTAAATAAGTTAAAGGTAAGGAGCCTATTTTACAATGCAAGTTAGAGACTAAATCTGAAGCTAGAACCTGAGAAATATTTAAAGGAATTAATTCAGATTTAGCATAATTGATTTTAAGTCCAGAGATGCCCTCAAAAGCTTTGAGAGCCCAAGACAAATTTTCTATGATCATTGAATCAGCTTTGACAAACAGCAAAGTATCATCTGCATATTGCAGATGAAAAACTTTCTGTCCATTGTCTAGAATAGGTCCCAGACCTTCCAAATGATTGTATTCTAAACCCTTGTTTAAAATTTTTGTCAATCCTTCAGCTACCAAAAGGAAAAGATAAGGAGATATGGGGTCTCCTTGTCTCAATCCTTTTTTACATTCAAAAGATTGTCCAGCAGTCCCATTAACAAGGACTGAAGTATGACCTCCATGAAGTAGCATTTTAATCCAATTTATCCATCTGATATTGAAACCTCTTTGTTCAAGAATATTCAAGAGGAAATGCCAACTTACGTTATCAAAGGCCTTCTCAAAATCTAATTTGAGAAGGATACCCTTTTCCTTATGGCTATGAGCAAAATGTAAAACCTCTTGGGCTGCTATTACTCCATCTAGAATGTACCTTCCTTTGAGGAAGGCACTTTGATTAGGTGATATTATTCTATTAAGAACTGGAATCAATCTATTAGCTACAACTTTGGAGAAAATTTTGAAAATGCAGTTAATGAGACTGATTGGTCTATACTCAGTTATTCTAGCTGCATCAGCCACTTTTGGTATGAGACACAAATTGGCTTTGTTCAAAATTTTCATATCTAAAGTTCCTAAGTAAAAATCCCTAAAAAGACTTACTAGATCATCTTTAATATGCTCCCAAAAGTGCTGATAAAAAAATATTGGAAAACCATCTGGACAAGGAGCTTTTTCAGGGTTCATTTGAAACACAGCCTCCTTAATTTCTTCAAGTGAGAAAGGAGCTGTTAGAGCCAAATTCTCTTCAATATTAACTAGCTCATTAGCATTCCAAATGGAACTGTTGAAGTTTCCCCAAGTATTAGAATTTCTTCCTAATAAGGAATCAAAAAATTCTAATACATGTGAGGAGATAAGAGCAGTGTCTCTAGACTCAACCCCATTTATTACTAAAGAGTTAATGAGGCTTTTTCTTTTCCTAATTGAGGCATATTTGTGAAAGAATTTAGAGTTTGCATCCCCTTCTCTAAGCCAAGTGACTCTAGACCTTTGTCTCCAATAAGTTGCTTCATTGGAGTGGATGTCAAAGAGTTCTTTCTTTGCTTGAATGAAAGAATGCAACTCAGAATCCTCTAAGTTTCTTTCTTCCAGAATCTCCTCAGTACTTTTGATTGAAGTCACTAACCAGTTTTTTCTATCTCTAACATTTTTTCCTAAATTTCTACTCCATCCCTTAAATTTATTTTGTAGGATAATGATTTTTGTTTTCCAATTGGAGGCTTTGTCTGTTCCTAAATGAATTTCAGACCACCATATAGGTAGTCTGGTTTTCAAATCATCTTGTGACAGCCAACATTTCTCAAATTTGAAGGAAGGAGGGGATAAATTTCTACTGAAACCAGAATCTAAGACTATTGGAGTATGGTCAGAGTATATTCTAGGAAGACTATAAGTGTGAGAATCACTAAAAATGTCCATCCAATTCTGACTCACTATAAATCTATCTAGACAGGCCATCTGTCTACAATTGCCTCCTCTAGTCCAAGAAAATTTTCTATCTAAACATCTTAGATCAGTAAGATTAAATCTACTAATCCAGTTGTTAAAATTATTCATATTTCTTGGATGAAATGAGACACCAATTTTTTCTAATCTATTTCTAATAGCATTAAAGTCTCCCCCTATTAACCAGGGGTCCTCTAAATTAGTTCCTATATCAGTTAATTCTCTCCAAAATAAAATTTTCTGGCCATCTGCAATAGGCCCATAAACAAAAGTAAGAAGGAAGTTACAAGAGGTAACTTTGTATCTTATCTTTACTGATATAGAAAAGTCTTTAATAATCCAATTCAGAACTCTTATATTTAGATCATTTACTCCCACTAAGATACCGCCAGAGGCTCCTCTGGAGGGTAAATAATTTCAAATATAATTAGGAGAAAAAATATTTAGAAATCTTTTAGAGAAACTCTCCCACTTGGTTTCTTGGATAGAAATTAAATATGGTTTAAGAAGTTTGATGTAATCAATTAATTGACCCACTTTATTATCTCCTCTAAGACCTCTTATGTTCCAAGATAATATCTTCATAAAGAAATTAACAAAGCTCAGAAAGAAAACAAAAAAGAAGTAACTAAATACTTAAGTTTTTCAAACTTTTAGTTATTTCCAATAACATGTCAATGACTCTGGAAGGTTCAGTGTTTCTCAAAATCTGAACCCTCCTAAGCCTTTCTTCCAAATTCTCACCAAAAGAAATGCCATAGTCTTCTAGCAAGTTAACAATTTGGATGTCTGACAGTCTATTTAAATGGGAAAGACCAACTATGAAAGGAACGTCAGCCACATCCATCTCTGGATATCTACTTAAAATGAGTTCTTCTGTAGGTACAGAATTAACACATTCAGTGAATCCCTTGTAGCTTACTTCTGACAAAGGAGTTAACTCTAAGTTCTGAGAGAGAACTGGCCAATTCTCATTCTCATGGTTTAAGGTTTCCACGTTAGCCTGATTAGTATCCAAAGATACTACATTGGTTACAAAGCCAAAGTGAAAGAGGGGATTGTCAAAATTGGAGAAATTACAATTTTCAGAGGAGGAAACTACAATTTTTCCATTATCAATATCCCCTAAACTATTGTGATCTCTAGGAATCTGTAAAAGATTATTATCTACAAAGGAAGCACATTGCAAGGGTACAGAATTTACATCCATCATCATGCAATTTTCAGTAGAAACTGAACCTAAGTTAGTCTCAATTGCTGACGACTGATGTTTTTCATTATCTAAAGAAAATACCTCCCCTATCAAACAATCTGACCAGGGATGTATCTCAATATCTATCGTATTTTGTTCCTCCATAATGCAATTTTCAGTAGATTCTAAACCTATAGTTTCCTCAATTACTGGCAGTTGCAAATCAATATCTACATTATCAGCTAGAATATCAAAGGAATTAGAAAGTTTTAAAATTTCTTGAATCTGAATTCATCTGTTTGAAGGTGCTGTCTATTCAAGACGCAGTCAGTTCTTTTTTTTTTTTTTTTTGGAAATTTACATGCCGAAATCACAACGCATATATATCTGAAAATTATAGCTTTTAGTAATTTTGCAAATTTTTTGAAATAATACAAATATTGTTGCTATTCTAAAGTAATATCTGGGTACAAAGGAAAAAAAAATCAGAAATATCAGTATCACACTCCAGAACCGTAAACAACTTATAGTAAATGTCTTCTACCAAACTCTATAACTTTTTTTAAGGTCGGTCGGCAAGTGCCGTCAACAGAAATTTATTAAAAGGAAAAGTTACAATTTATAAGGCTAACAGTCTAACAGAGGAAGAAAAACTCGTATGTTTTTAACGTTTACGAGGCAAAATCCATTGTCTCGTTCTCATTTCAATGTCTAAAAGCAGTTGTTGGTCTAATGTCTTAAAGAAAACTCTTACGTTTTTAACGTCTACGCAGTTTCTCTAATGTCCTCGGTTCTTAATATAACTTTTCTTTTTCGATAAACTGGTCAGCTACCGACAAGATAGGTTCTTAATATCACTTGCGACTGAATCTGTACGCTTTCGTCAAATAAAGCCACAAAAGAATGCCTAAATATAGTATGAATTTTCTTATAACATTAGCATTACAGAAAAGGAGCATCTTTTGACCAAGTTGATAAACTAACAATGAATGTACTTGCAAATCCATACATCACCCAAACTTCAAAATCAATTGCTGGGAGTTAAGAATGGATACGACACTGGAAGAGAAAAAAAAAAATCACTTCAACACAAAATATCAACATATCAATTTAATTATACAAGTAAAAGCACGCCATAAACTTCACAACTTGAGCAAATTTACAAAATGAATCAAGACACAAGCAAATGAGCAAACTTTTTTCTAGCCTATGGAAATGTACAACCTATAGAACTACATACACCAACATAAATACAAACAGATATATACACGCTTACAAATAAAGCAAACACAAACCAATAAAAAAAAAGGCATGCCCAGATAAAATACGGGCTTACTCATTTTGCTGATGGAGATACATTTTTTGACTTGCCAGTGATGGCCTTCTTCACCTTTGCCAAAGAGTGCTTGACCTTTGATCCCACCCCTGACAATATATTATGAGATTTCTTTTGTGCTGGCTTCATCTCTGTCTGATCTCTTGCTTCAGCCTTTACTGTGAGATCCCTGCCAATTATCTCAGCCCCTCTCTCCTGGTGCCTTTCATCCTCTTCCTCTTCTTCATCTTCATCATGTTCCTCATCCTTAAACTCTTCCCTTTCCTTCCCCACTATGGTTGCTTGTACTTCTGTGAGTTCTTCTTGATTTTTGCTTTGAATTCTCTCAACCACAGTACCAGTAACTTCCTTAACCTGTTCTTTTTCAGAAGTATAATCTGTTTCATTGCCAACCTGCCCCTTCATAATCTCAGTAGGTTCTAAATCTCTTTGTTTTTCTAATGGGTCTTGCGAAATTCTCTCGATTGCTTCAACCTCAGCCACTGGGACTCTGTCAGGAGTGGTCTGATCAATTTCCTTGGAACTTACTGATGAGTTTTTCATGCCACTTTCAATAATTTCTACTTGTAAATCCCTTTTGTCACCTCCAGCCGAAGAAACAGCTTGTTTCTCTTCTAGGTTTGAAATTGCTGCTTCAGCTACCTCATCAACAACTTTTTCCTTTTCAAGTATTTCTTTTGACTCCTCAAATTGATCAACCTCATGTTCCACTAAAACATAATTTTCTTCTTCAACATTTTTCACATCTTTTAATGCCTCTTCAGCCACAATAACCTCATTTATTTGTTCTCTCTCCTTGGGCATGACCACAGTTCTGTTCTCTTCAATTATCTTTTCTGGTTCAGAAATTTCATGAGCATTTACCAAAGCCTCTTCTACCAGATCCTTGCTCTGCTCTCTGTTTTCAAGTTCTAATTCTTCTACAAGAGATGGCACTGTTTCAACCTGTTGCTCAGGTAATGCAATATCATCATTGCCAACCAAATATTTATCTTCGTCCTCAGGTTTCTCTTCTTCCTCAAAATCTCTCCCCATTTCCACAGGACAATAGGTCTTTCCTCGTTCATTTATTGTTGCCACTTCACCATTATTTTCCTGATTTTTTTCAACAATTGAAATTCTCTCATTAGTAACTAACGTTTCTTTCTCAAAATCACCTACTGCTTCAATGGGAGAAATGCCCTTTTCACCTTCCTGCTCAGGTAGCATGAGAACACTCTTGTTATCTCTCTCCAAATTTGATTTCACAACATCATTCTCTGTCTCAAAATCTGTTGCCACTTCTATGGAAGAATGGCTTGCTTCTCCTTCTTGCTTAGGTACTGCCACAATATCGATGTTTTCCTCCTTTTTTATGAACATTGCACCATCACCAACTGAAGTGTCATCAACCTTCTCAATTGGAGTTTCTCCCTTTTCAAAACCTCTTGGCACTTCTGAGAAAGAAGAGGATATTTCGCCTATTTGTTCAGGTACTGCCTCAACATTGCTATTTCCTTCAATCTTTTCCTCTATCTTGACTCCACCTTCATTGTTTAGTTGTTTATGGGTCTCCTCAATAGCTCCCTCCTCCTTTTCAAGGTTTAACTTCTCTTCTTGACGCAATATCTTATCCATCAAAAACCGAGATACTGGCAAGTAGTCTTGCTGAACTCCATCTTCCTCTCCTTTCTCCTCCCCATTTTCCACTTTTTCTTCCTCTTGTAGGTCCAATTTATCTTCTCTTGAACTGGTTGCATACGCTATTTCTTCATACGCCATCTCAATTTCTTCTTTTTTATTGGTTGTATTCTCTTGTATGAATTCTCCATCTAATGCTTTTGGAATAAATGAGGCATCATCATTTTGTTTCGTATTGTTATCTTCCTTTTGAGTTTCCTCAGATAATACCTAAATAAAAAAAAACAAAATGTACTAAAGATATAATGAAGTATAAACAATAAACATTGCAGAAAGATGTTAGCTGCAATTTTCTACATAAATTATTTTATCCAGATTCGTTTTATAATAATACGCTCATACGCCACACTGGTGACTTGATTGTAATTTTCTCGATTAAAGCCTTCTTTTGTACACTATATTTAAGTAGTAGGGGATATAAATTTCATTAAAGACCAATTTTTACTTTGGCACTAACCTTGCTAATTAAAAAACTGCTAACAATAAAGGAAAAATCTCTGTCCTCTGGTCCTTCTGATTGGTTGGTTTCTTCTTGTGCTTCCTTGTTTTCTTCAGGAAAATTGGGGATAATTTCTTCTGTGTTTTCACTACTTTCATCGATTGTCATCTTTTGGTCAGCAGTTTTCAATAATTCTATCATATCAATCTCTCTTTCATTTTGCCCATGAGCTTCTTGATCCTGCACATCAGTTATAACTTAGAACTCTCAATTAAAGAATAAATAAAACTGACAACAACTTCTGCCAATTGAATATGGCTTCAGAAACTTTTTTTGCATCTTTTTTTATTGGCTTGTTAATTTTCAATTTGCTATTAACTTGCCTTATACACATACTGAATGCTAAGCAGCTTAAAAGCTGTTAGTCCAAAATTTGGGGACTAGTCCACTACAGGCTGTGAATAACAACAGAATCAAATGGTTTGATAATACTTGGAGCAAGTTTAAAAATTAACTTCCAACACAAAAGTAAATTAGCCATCCTTTTTGTGTGTCTATTCTTTCTACCAATTTTTTGGCAAAACAATTTGCAACTCTGCAATAAACATGCAGTTCTTAACTTCATAATTATGTCTAATGAAACTTAACTTGCGGCCTTTTGGTTCCTTTTCCTCCTTTGCACTAAGGCAACAAGCTATTGGCTAGGAAGCTAAATAGGATAAGAATTAGGTCAGAAATGTACTTACCAATGCATTCTGTCTGTTTTGCTCAAAACCTTTTTGATCAGTATCTCCATTAATTTCTCCTGAGACTACTTCCTCATATGCTACATTTGGAATTTCTCTCTCTCCTTCAACCTTTTCAATTTCAGTTATCTCTTGTTCTGGCTCAGTTTGGGTCAGATTTTCTTCTTTGGTTTGGTTTTCTGGCTCAATGACAACTGTGTCTGGAGCCTCTTCTTGTACTTGTAGCTCATTGGTTTCTGTGCTGTTTGTAGTTTCTACAGTTGCATCACTTGAAATTTTTTCATCAATTAGCTCGGGTTCCTGCAGGACCAAACAAACAAAACTATATTAAAAGATTAAAATAGAATTTGATTTCCAAGTTCTTTACGAACAAATGTGTTTGGTGAAGAAGTATTATTTACCCATAACCTTTCAATGAGCAAGGTTGTGCCCAGAGATTATCGGAATCCCGTGGGATAACCCACCCAGGTTCATGATCATTCAATACCCCTTAAAACTGACAATAATCCTTAAATATCAGACCAGTAAGAGAAATAAAAAAACCAAGCAAGGCAAATCAACAAATAAAATAGAGAAGAAGATGACACTCTTTTCCTTGCTCATGTAACTTTTAGCTTTTGTAAGTACCTCTGCATGTGGTTGTTCCACCACTGGAACATGCTCTAATCCGTCAGCAGTCTGATTTATCACAGCTCCTTTCTCTTCAACAAATAAAGTCTCACTTGTTTCTTCAAGGTTTGCATTCACATCTATCCCTCGATTGGTTTTATCTAAGAAAGATAATTCCATCTCAGGCTCAACATTCTTTGAATCAGGTTGTTCTACTGGAGAAATTGTAGATTGACCTTCGTCAACCTTGTCTTCCCGAACAAGGTTGATTTCTTCTGGAGTTTCAAAGGTATCAATTAATATATCCTTTCCACGAAGCTGCAAAGGGAAAATTACCAAAAAAAAATATATATGTTCTTCAATTCGAGGCAAGTCATCCATTAAACAAATAAACCCTGCAGTACCCAAACATGCTGATAATGAGACTGGTTCATACTAGCCGCTTCCTCATAAAGCATGTTTTTTGTTTATAAATTATTTGCAAATTATGCATTTTCAGCACTTGACTGAATGAATAAACAAATTAAAAAGTTTTTTACAAATTTTATAAATAATCCCTAAGTTGAATGATTTAAGAATTTTAGAACTAAACTAAATGAATTTTATAAAAACATCAGTATGTCTTTCTATGCAGTTATGCATAACAAAAAAAAATATTTCCAATTCACATGCGCATAGTATCCATAACATAAACTAGACCTTGTGAATTATTCCTGAATACCAAATTTTCTATCATGGTAGCGAACCAGAAAACCACCGGTAGACTGACATGAGGAAGATTACAATGCAGAGTTCTCACTGTATTCAGTACTCTCACTTATCACTCGTCTCTCAGATAAATGAGTACAAGCAATCACTCTCTTAATAACAATATGACATACACGGTACACCACATAAAACCATACATGGCAAGACACATATATAAAGGCCCTCCACATTAAAATCACTTCTGAGCTTAGTGATTTTATTCATTTCTGGTAAATTATAAAGAAAACAAACCTCTTCTATAATATGCTTGTCAATTGGTTCATTTGTCTCAATTTCTTGAGAAACTTTCTCTTCAAGTACTGTCACTGATTCAACAGTGCTCCGGGGTGCAACACTGCTTTCCTTGTCTTCAACGTCTCTTTCTTCAATTTGCCCTTTACCAGAAACCATTGCAACAGAATCTGATTTCTCCTCTAACAAGGCTGATTCTTCTGTTGCTTTCTCCCGTTCAGATGATTCTATTTCAGTTCCAAGTTTCTCAGAATCTACTTCCTCTTCATTTGATAAGATCTTCAATGGCACTTCCCGATCATGGATCACAACATCAGCACATTTGGAAATCTGTTTGGGATAAAGAAAAATAAGAAAATTTTACTTATTATGAAGCCTAACAAGGAAACAGTTTAGAACTGAGGTAAAGTTAAAGTACCATACTACAATAGAGATGCATATGAGTCTTCACATTGAAAAACTCAGTCATGAATATTGTCCAGTTCAGGCAAAAACAATTTGATCTTGAAAGTCAAGTAGCTTGTAATCTGTGTTATGATACAAAGAAAACATAGCTCTCTTACCGTGTCCTTGTCACTTGATTCTTCATTTGTCTTGAGTCCTTGAGCAAGATTCTCTTCAGATATTATCACTGATTCACAGATAGTCTGAGGTACAACACCACTTTCCTCATTTGCAATTTCCTCTTCTTCAGTTTGCCCTTCACCAGGAACCAATGTAGTAGCATCTGGCTTCTCCTCTACTGAGACTGATTGTTCTGTCAATTTCTCCAATTCAGGTGATTCTGTCCCCATATCAAATTTCTGAGGATCTACTTCCATTTCAGTTACTACGGCCTTTGACTCTTCTTCGACATCACGGATCTCAGGATTGACAGTTCTATGAATCTGTTTGAGATCAACAAAAAGTCAAAAACAAAAAGGTTGCCATAAGACCAATTATATAAAGTAATAGAAAATCAGCTGATCTATTGAATAGCTGAAGCCTAGAAACAAGAACAAAAGGCTTTAATACCTGGTTCAACTAACCACACTACAGCAATAAATTCTAAAATCATCCAGAACATAAAAATATTGGACCAAAAGTCACTATATAGTGCAAGAGAATGGAGCTCTCCACTTTCTTTATAAGGAAATTACTAATTGCAGAACCAGGAATCAATCTATAACAAAACTATAAATGGATAATCAGATAACAACAACAACAACAACTAAGCCTTTTGTCCCAAACAAGTTGGGGTAGGCTAGAAAGAAACCCAACAAGAGAACACATCCAAGAACAAGAAAAAAAAAAAAAAAAAAAAAAAAAAAAAAAAAAAAAAAAAAAAAAAAAAATACAAAACATAAAAATACTAATAGTAAGACTAGCCATACTAATAATAATACCTCTAATAATAATAGTAATAGTAGAAATCTAGACCTCGACCGTGACCTAATAGAGGGACCTACAAACCTATGGCATCGCTCCTACCCCTAAGTTCCTACGTCATGGCTCCGGTACATGAATTGCTAACTTCCAAGCGCTCCTATCGATCGCCAACTCCTTGGAGACGTTCCATTCTTTAAGGTCTCTTTTCACCGCTTCTTCCCATGTCAATCTTGGTCTCCCTCTCCCCCTCCGGGTGTTCTCGAAATGATTAAGAATTCCGATACGTACCGGTGCCTCTGGAGGTCTGCGTTGGATATGTCCAAACCATCTCAAACGATGTTGGATCAACTTCTCCTCTATTGGTGCGACCCCAACCATATCTCGTATGTCATCATTTCTAATCCGATCTTTCCTCGTGTGACCGCAGACCCACCTCAACATACGCATCTCAGCTACACTCATCTTCTGGACATGTCGTCTTTTAGTAGCCCAACATTCTGCGCCATACAACATCGCAGGTCTAATCGCTGTCCTGTAGAACTTGCCTTTTAGCTTCTGCGGGACTTTCTTATCGCATAGGACGCCTGATGCTTGTCGCCATTTCACCCACCCCGCTCTTATCCTGTGACTAACATCTTCATCTATCTCGCCATCGCTCTGCAACATCGACCCTAAATATCGAAAAGTATCTTTCGTAGGTACTACCTTCCCGTCTAGACAGACATCTCCGTCCAGTGGTCGTATCCCACTAAACTCACACCCCATATACTCCGTCTTAGTTCTACTAAGCCTAAACCCTTTGGACTCTAGAGTTCGTCTCCACAATTCCAATTTCCTATCGACCTCCGTCCTACTCTCATCGACTAACACCACATCGTCCGCAAAGAGCATACACCAAGGAATCTCTCCCTGTATATCCTTCGTGATCTCATCCATCACTAAGGCAAAAATGGATAATCAGATATTAAAAAAAAATGTAATCAGCCCAACACTGGAGTGGACAGATATACTATACTCAAAATATACCTCTTCTATAGGCGTGTCACATGGTTCAATAATAGGCTCAGTTACTTGACTGCTTTCCTCTTTTGGCATTTCAGCATCTATTGTCTCTCCTTGTACCACCTCACCAGTATTTTGGAGTAAAACTACACTCTCATCTACACTCGAGGAGAGATTGGTATTTGATTTCTCCTCAATTAATTCGTCCGAAGCACTTTCCAGTTGAGCTGATTTTAAATCAGTCTCAGTGAGTCCACTTTCATCTCCAATTTTCTCATTTGAGACAATCTCCGAGTCTTCGGATTCAAGCTGCACTGATTCACTCTCAACTAATTGGGTTCCAGTGATCTCACTTGGATGAACAATTTGAGGAATCTGTTTTAGATAAGAAAAAAATAACATCAGTTAGGATTTTTATCTAAGAAATTAGAATAAAGAAAAACAATGGAGTGCAATACAACACTAATGGATTTTATGGTCATCTCTTATCCCACTTATCTGAAACTAACACGAACCTAGGTTTGTTTTTTGTTTTCTTTTCAAAAATCTGAAGTCCTATTTGGAGATGAAAGTGAGAGTTTAAGAGGCTACCACCCATGCCACCAGTCTATCTACTATCTTCCCTCTCCCCTAATTTTTCTCTATAAACCCCTCCTCTTCTATTGCCTTTTTGCTGTCTCCATAGTCCATACACTGACACACAGACCTAACCCACCCCTAGGATGCATTTCTTCTTTTTAACTTTGATATCTTTCTTTTTGAAAGGTGCTGGGCATCTCTTCTTAATCCTTCTCCCACTCTGTCACTGTGTGTGTCTCTCCCCTTCCCCAGTCCCCACCGCCACCTCTCCTTGGCCCTTCTCCTGTTCTCCAGACTGTCCAGCTTTTTCATCTCCAGTCATAGCACGACTCCCACTCCTCCACTCCTCCCGCCTCCCTCTTTACTTTACTAGTTTTATTCTCCCACCATTCCTCCTAATTGCCTTTCGATTCTACTTTTTTTTGTTTTTGCTTTAGGTGATCTGGTGATGCCATGCCGAATCGTATCTTCTTGATGGCAGTCGTATGCGGTATGCCACAATTCAGTTCGTATTCGTACTGGCCTACTGGGCTTAATTCTTAGTTTCTTTTTTTTTCAATATAATACTTTCTCATTAGTGACCAATTAATCTATATTGTTTTGTGGGTTAAGTAAAAAGATACATACACAACTAAAAAATACGAGTTTAAAAAAAACATACAAATAAAATAATAAAAGATGTTATTTGTTTTATGAATTCATTATTTTAAATCAAACATTGTTATAGATATATTACATCATTATCATTACATAAACAATCAACTCTATCAGGTTCATCAGTTTTTATATATTTTTCACTTTTATGATGTATATAAAGTATACAATACATTCTAACTTCTGAAGTTTACAAATTATAAATTATCATTTGCATTTATTAAATATTAATTTTTTTTAGGGTCGGATGGCAAAGTACCACACCGACAAATTTTTTAAAAATAAAAATAGGTACAAAAATTAGAAAATTTTAAAAGTTAATTAAGATAATTATTTAAACAAAAATTTTTCAAAATTTGTCCAAGATCAAAGTAATTTAAATTCCACAATTTCTATTTTGTTTGACCAAAGTATATTATGATTTCCGCACCACGTATGAAAAATTATGACTTTTAGAATGAATTAGGATTTTCAGATACTTAGTAACAGTAAATTTTCATCAAAATTAGAGGGACGGAACAAATAACTTCAAGTTTATTGTTTCCACAGGCAGTCTAGATCTGTTCCGGGCAGCTCAATGAATTCTGTACTACTGGAGATGAACCCATTTTTTGCAAACAAAATCCAATTTTGATAGGAGGCGTAAAAACACTCGCCTAATTGTTAAAGTTGACACGTGGTCCAAAAGATAGGAGGCTTAAAGAGAAGTGACACGTGATACTAATTTTTTTAAAATATATATTTGTAATGTTTATTATTTTTTTCTATCTCTATATTTAAAACAATGAAAAGTTTAATCCAGCGCAAAATGTTGTTTTACCTTTCAACATGGATGTAGTCACACAAATAAAATAATATATTAATAATAATAATAATATGCATACGAATATATTTAATTGTGGTATCAAATATAAATTTTATCCGACAATAATATTTATATACATCCCATCATAAATTTTTGTTATGGCATTAATGTTAACGTGAATCTCCGTTTAATTTTTTGACTGGTAATAGTTTATAGGGTCAACTCAACATATATTGAAAACTTTAAAAGTCTAAATGATATTTTTTAAATTTTGAAATCTAAAATGATAATGAGTAATAAATAAGGATAATGTTTATAATTTACAATTGGGTATTATGGTATAACTAAGCAGGGGTTTTCTTTTTTTGAGGGTCGACTAAGCAGGGGTTTTCAAAGAGTCTCAGTCAAGGAACTGCGCTATATTTAATCAAGGAACCTAACAATAAGATTTTGATCTGGTGTCCCTCTGTTGAACACACTATAATGGAACTTATTAATTTTTTAGATTAGATGGTAATAAAGGGTTTACCTCTCCTTCAATGTTCTTTTCATCTGTTCCAATAATCTTCTCTGTTTCTTCTTTTGGCATTTCGACAACTTCATTCTCGTTTCCTAAAATCACATTTTCCTCTTCAGCAACTGATGTTCCAATTTGTTCTACACTTGTGTTCAATGTGTCATTAACTTCTGAATTTTCCGATGCAGAGACCTCGTCTGTTGCTTGATCCGGTTCAGTTGGCTTTGTAATGGACTCTTGGTCTGGTTGATATTCTGCAATCGTAATTTCAGTTTCACCAATTTGTACTTCTCTTGTAATATCCTCCTGCTCTGTTAACTCGTGTGTTATGTCCAGTTCAGCTGATTTTTCATCTATGTTAGTATGTTTGCTTTCATCTCCAAGTTTCTCCTTTGAAACAACCTCCAAGTGTTCTGTTTCAGGAGCTACATTTTCACTCTGGCTAAGCTCTACTTCATTGACATCACTTGGATTGGTAATTTGAGGAATCTGTTTTGGGTGATAAATAAAATGAATAAAAAGTATGATAATCCTACAAGTAAAAATGCAATAACAAAAAAAGAGAATATCATCATCATATCAATCTGATGGATGATAGAGGTCGAACCTCTTCTCTTGGCTTCTCAATTGATTCTTGTTTCTCTACTTCTTCAGTTTCCTCTTTTGGTATTTCAAAAGCAGTATTCTCTTCTTGTGGGCTTGCTACTTCCTCTTTGTCAATTGATCCCTCATGTAGTTGTTCTTTGCTTGAGATCAATGCGGCATTAGCCACCGAGTCTACTAGGATATCATCTGTTGTTTGGTATTCAGTTGGCTTTGCATCTGGCTCTTGACTTTGTTGATCTTGTTCAATACTACTGATGCTGGGTTCATTTATAGTCTCCACGTGCTCAACTGTACTCTCTGCTTCAGGAATCTGATTTATAAATTAAATAAATAGTTAATCAATCAAAAATCATCTCAATTTGTGGAAAAATAAAATTAAGTAACTCAAATTTGATTATCACATTAATGTTAACGTGGATCTCCATTTAATTTTTTTGACCGATAATAGTTATAGGGTCAATTTTAATAAATTGAAAACTTAAAGTTTAAATGATATTTTTAAATTTTAAAATGACCGATAACAGTTAAGGTTAATGTTTATAAGTTGCATTCGGATATTTTGATATAAGTAAGCAGCGCTTTTCAAGAGTCTCAATTAAGGAACAGCGCTACATTTAATGAAGGAACCTAACAATAAGATTTTGATCTGGTGTCCCTCTGTTGAGCACGCTATAATGGAACTTATTATTATTTTTAGATTAGATGGTAAAGGGTTTACCTCTCCTTCTATCATCTCTGTTTCTTCTTTTGGCATTTCGACAACTTCATTCTCGTCTCGTAAAATCGAATTTTCTTCTTCAGCAACTGATGTTTCTCCAATTTGTTCTACACTTGTTTTCAATGTGGCATTAACCTCTGGGTCTTCTAATGCAGAGACCTCATCTGTTGCTTGATCCAATTCGGTTGGCTTTGCATCGGACTCTTGGTCTGGTTGATATTCTTCAATGGAAATCTCAGTTTCACCAATTTGTGCTTCTCTTGTAATATCCTCCTGCTCTGTTAATTCCTGTGTTACATTTACCAGTTCAGCTGATTTTTCATCTGTGTCAGTAGGTTTGCTTTCATCTTCAAGTTTCTCCTTTGAGACAAACTCCAAGTGTTCTGTTTCAGGAGCTACATTTTCACTCTGGCTAAGCTCTACTTCGCTGACATCACTTGGATTTGTAATTGGTGGAATCTGTTTTGGGTGATGAATTAAATGAATGAAATATAAGTATGATAATCCTACAAGTAAAGATAAAATTAAAAAAAATCTTATCATCATATCAATCTGATGGATGATAGATGTCGAACCTCTTCGCTTTGCTTCTCAATTGATTTTTCTTTCTCTGCTTCTTCAGTTTCCTCTTTTGGTGTTTCGGCAACAGTATTATCTTCTTGTGGGTTCGATACTTCCTCGTTATCAATTGATCTCTCATCTAGTTGTTCTATGCTTGAGATCAATGCGGCATTATCCACTGAGTCCTCTACTGAGGTATCATCTGTTATTTGGTTTTCAGTTGGCTTTGCATTTGACTCTTGACTTTGTTGATCTTGTTCAATACTACTAATGCTGCGTTCATTCAGAGTCTCCACGTGCACAACTGTACTTTCTGCTTCAGGGATCTGATTTATAAATGAAATAAAAATTTAATCAGTCAAAACTCTTTTTAATTTGTGGAAAATTAAATTAAGTACCTCAAATTTAATTATTGAATCTTTGATTTTTCTTATTGTTAATTAAGAGGAGGTCAAGAATACATATTAACTCTCCAATCAACTAATGCATAAATTATGGGTTACTGAAATAGCATCTATACCTCTTCTTTATAATGTGTGATAATTGGTTCAACATCCACCAATCTTTCTGTTATCTCCTCGTTTATCAGGGTTTCAGCTTCAGTCTTCTCTTCGGGTTTGGGTTTCAAATCCAGTTCATTATCAGCAGCTTCAAGTTTCTCAGACTCATTTTCGTTGTCATTTGACACAACCTTCAAGCTATCCTGTACAGTGGCTTCTTCTGTTACCAATTGATCCTGTTCAGAAGACATGTCACTAGGTCTATTTTGATCATCTTTTTCCGGGGATTCAGTGACCTCAGTTAGGCCTTCAACTTGGCTACTCTGTTGGTGATCACAAAGATAAAAAGAAAAAAGTGAATTCATAGAATCATATGATAATACAAGGTGGACTGACAAGATAGTTGATGTGCTTTGGAAGTTCCAGCTCAAACAGAAGCATACCTCTGGTTCATTTTCATGTTCAGCATATGGTTCTTTAATTATCGTGTCTTCCTCATTGCTTTCGGTTTCAGCGGTCTTAACTTGTGGTTCCAATCCATCACTATCTGGAAGAATAGCATCATTTGGATTCCCTTCAGCAACTGAATTTTCAGTATTATCATCTTCGATCATAGGTGACGTTAAGGATTTTACTTGCAATTCTGATTCAGTGTCTGGCCCAGGTTTCGTAAACTCAATTTTATTATCAACAATTGTAGCTTGGCTCTGTTTCAACAGTTACAAAAGGAAAAACTTCAAATTAATATTGCAGATGAGTCAGGGTCTAATCTATCTTTTTGGATAAATAGTTATTAGAATGCACAAGTTTTTAGTAAAATTAAATATAGATCATATCAGTTCTATCAATTAACAAGTTAATATATAAAATCTAGGTTTGTTAAAGACATTGGCCCCAGAGAGATATAAATTCAGAAAATTTTTTACTAAGATTTACAAGTTAAACAAGAAGCCAAGAAGGATTAGTATTATTTGTTTAAAATTATTTTTAGTTGGGTCCGAATTTTCCATTTTTCTTTTTGGAACATAATAGATATTTTTCAATTTTGATATAGCATGTGGACATTATTATATGTTACCACTATGACCTATGCCAACTTGAGACAAAAAGACACATGCTTTAGAATTCTCAAAACTGTGCACATGTAATTCTACCTCCACAAAGAATATTAGTCCTCTGGGATGTTTAGGAAAAAATATATATGGTGTTGTTTAACAAACATACCTCTTCAATAACTTCGCTCTTAATGTTGTTATACTTTTCTGAGGGATTTTCCACGTTTTGAATTACTGGTGTTGTTTCATGCTCAATATTGCCAAACAAATTCTCTTCACTTCTCTCTTCAACTTCTAACTTTTGTTCAACTTCCGTGCGCTCATTTGTGCTAAACTTTGCATTTTCTTCGATCTGATCTTCAGATGCATTTTCTTCTTTATCGTCTCTGTCTGGAAGCTTCTGGACAACACAAACAAAAAATAAATAATAATATGTCAGCTTTCCAAGAAAAAGTAAGTAATAAATATAAATAAAAGTTAAGTCTAGAAAAATACTCATGTTTGTAATAAGACCTCAAATTACAGTAAACAAAGTCAAGTTTTCTCTCAAGTAATGGAAACTCAAATTGTGTGTTGTCATTTGTCAGCCAATAAGGTATAAATGTAAGAGGTTACAGTCAATCTGGTTCAATGAGAGTTGGCATCTCACAAACAAGAAATAAATATGCTCTGCACCTCAGAGAAATTTTACCTCATTTTTATCTTCTTCATGAGAATTTTCAACCCCTACATTGTCTCTTTCTGAATTATACCCCGTGTTTTCTCTCTCCATCTCAGAAAGTGTTGTGCTTTCACTTGGTGTTTCTTGGAGAACCTCTTCACTTGTTGTCAATTGAGCAGAGACTGCAGTATCACTTACAAGTTCTCTCTCTTCTCTTGAGATTTCAGTATCATTGAAAGCTTCAGTGCTATTGCTTGGTTGAGTTGGCTCAAATATCTCCTTCATTGGTTAAATTTAAAATTGTTAGCCTCGAAGCCAAGCAAATGGACAAAAAATAATAAATAAACAATGAAAGAACTTGTAATAAAATTAAAGAAGTAATGGTACCTATGGGTCATGTATATGCACCACTTGTACTTCATGAACGTAACACTTAATTTTACCTTAAATATGGCTAATATTTAGTTACATACCTCTTCAATATTTCCTTTGTTGACCTTATCATCTTTACCATCTCCATCAGTACCGTCTTTTTCATAGTTCTTTTCAGCTATATTCATTTCCCTTTTTTCTTCAGTGTTCTCATCATTATTAGGTGTTTCTTTAGAATCCAATGTAATCTCATCATGGGAAACGTTCTTTTCATCCTTCTCTGTTTCTTTAACCATCTCTGTTTCTAGTGTATCTACCTTGGCAGATACTTCTTGAACAGATGAGGATGGCTTTGATTCATCAAGTTGCTCTTCAGCTTCAGAGCAAGACTTGACTTCTTTCTCATCGTCTGTTTTCTTATGCTGCTCCAAAGAAAAAAGAAAGAGTTAGTCCTAAAAATTTTTTGCATTATGATTGTCTTTTTTTTATCTATTTCAGTCCGAGACAAAATTGAAATATAAAATTATTAAATAAAAAAGAAGAAGAAGAAGAAGAGCATTTAAGGTGGCTAACTAATATTGTAATTTTTTTACCTTCAACTCATCGTCTTCTTCCAATTTCTCTTCTACAGGGTCTTTTGGAGTTGACTCCTCAATTTTCAATGGAGCATCCAAGCTCTCACTCGGTTTGACTTCTTGAGAACTCTGCTAGGTATAATTCACAAGTATGGTCATGAGAGTAAAAATACAGAATATGTTCTCTAAGCACCAATGTTGTATCAATTTACATTAGAATTGTAAGCACCAACCTTTTGCTCATCTTCATCTTTGATTTTCTCAATATCCTTTTCATTTGTTTCACAGGTCAAATTCTTGATCTCGGCATCTTCCATTTCTATTTCAGGTGTTACATCTCTGGAAGCTGCATTTTCGAGGGTGCATTCTTCTACTATGTGCTCGGAATCTTCTTCTGTTTTGCTGGCTTCTTCATTTATTATTGGTTGAGAAGATGATGCTGAACCCGTATCAGGGCTGTTTTCTCCATTGTCATTTTGATTTGTCCCATCCTTTTTGCTCATAACAATAGTACTTTCAGTAGGTTTGACTTCTTCAGAAATCTATAAAAAGAAATAATCAAACGGTTATTAAACAACCAAAGTTATGACTGTTAGGTAAGTCTCCAGTATGTGCACGGCAACACTGATCAACAAAGTTTACTCCTGATATTTCTCCTCTATATCGTGTGTATCCTTTTTTTTTTGTCTAAAATCTCATGATATGACTAGTTGAGTATGCAAGAATTAATTTTACATTTTTACTAAATTTTTTTCACTGCCAAAGTAGTAGAATATTTTTTTCCGTATAACCCTATATATATATTCAGGAAAATTATTTCTGATTTTGAAAGGACTGCATATTTATGCTTGAAATATGGACAGTGTGTTTTGTAAGTGTTCAACCATATATCTGGAAATCCTTTGAGAACAGGGATATGGTACTAAACTTTATAAAATTGGGAATTGGCAGAACAAATTTTTCAGTACCGCTCTTATGCTATAAAGATATGGTAATCATTAGCTTCATACCATTTCTGGAGTTTTTTCTCTTGCCTCTTCTGGCATGGTTTCTTCTGAAATTACTACCTCTGAGACATCTCTAGTTTGAACCTCTGTTTCTGCTAGGCATTCCCTCTCGTTTTGGTGTACCTGTTCCATTTTATCTACATCATCAGTTGTTTCTTTTATCTCTTCCAAAACCTCTTCTGAGACCAGTGGTGCCCCACTTGATGTACCTTCAACCTCTTTCAAGTCTACCTCCTTCGTAACTTCTTCACCATTTCCACTTGGATAATCTATTGCTTTTTCAGTTTCATCTTCTTCAGAGGTCTGTTTGGAAATACCAAGAAACAGAAAATTGTGGAGTTAGTTTAAAATAAATGGTGCAATGTAAACATGTGCTTTGATTAGTTTAAAAAAAATGGTGCAATGTAAACATGTGCTTTGAACCTAACAAAGGAAAAGATGTGCTTATTAAGCCAAAAAAAAAAAAGAGGAAAAAGCTCTTGAGTAGACAATATATTGTTGTGCATCATTGCTTTGAACCTAACAGCCATCGAAGTTACCAACAAAAAAATAAAGAAGACAAAACAAATCTTGTGCATGCTAATAAATTGTTGATGCAAATTATTACCAACATCATGTATAAAATCATTACAGCATACCTGATTTTGATGTGCCTCTTCTTTTGTATCTTCTTTGATATCTGTGTTATCCATAGCCTCGTCTGAAATTAAAGGAGATGCATTTGAAGAAACATCAGTCCCCTTAACCTCTTCAGACATATTCTCAGATCCTTCATTGCTTTTGTTAATTTCTTCATTTGTAATTTGTAAATCATATGATGTTGCATCCGTACTGGGGATATGATCTCGATTGTCAATTTGGCTTGTCTCATCCATTGTCGCAGTCTCTGTAGTGTCCTCAGTTTGTTTGACTTCTTCACAAATCTGCTGAAGATAATTAATTAATACAATATGAAACTTATTACAACTTCTAGAAATTAAAACACTGATAATATTTTCTACCTTGGAATATGAGCAAGACATATGACAGCAATAGTAAAATCAGTCATCAAATTAGTGGGCGTTGAAACACTCAATACTTGTCTGTGATTTTCAATGTCAGTGTGCATCAAGAAACACCGATCTGATTCAGCATGCTCTTTTTTTTATCATTCAACATAGGTTCTAGGAATGGGTTAACTAAGGATTGAACATTTAAATTTTTTGAATATTCAGTAAATACAAGAACTGGCTTTGTACTGCACCATTCAGGTCCTATACTGGTACAGCAACCTTGCTTCTTACCATTTCTGCAGCGTGATTTTCATGGCTTGGCTCTTCTGGAATCTTCTCATCAGAAGCACCAGCTGGAGAAATATCTCCCTGGTCCTCTGTTTCTTGGGGACATTCCTTCTCATCAGACAATTTATCTTTGGCAGCCTACAAAGTGTAATTAGCATTTAAGGCAATTTAAAGAAAATTGATATCAATTTGAGATGGTTCATCTTGAGAGGAGACTTAAAAGGTTCGGTGTAAAATTAACTAGAAGCCCTGGTACAGGGCCAATTTGGTACCGTACCAGTTGGTTCTCAAACTGACATGTACGCTTGGTATCTTATTCCCTTTTCACTTGCCTCAATTAGGTGTGTTTGTCCTTTTTGAACATCTTCGAGAACATCATTATTTTCCTTTGTATCATCCAAAACTTCTTCGGCAACAGGTGTCGTGCTTGATGGAGTTTCAGTTTCCTTCGTAACATCTTCTTCAACATATTGCGTTGCATTTCCTATTGGTACTTCAGCCTCCTTATGATTAATTTTTTCAGAAAAAGCAACCACTGAGTTACTTTCACTTGCAGAATTATCAATCACTTCTATTTCGGAGGCCTGATTGGGATACCAAGTAAGAGAAAAATGAGTAGTTGTAAACTTGAAATAGTACTATGTAAGTATGTAAGTTATCCTCTAATTTCTGGATCTTGCAAGTTGCAAGTACATAAGTCAAACTGGAACAGCAAAAGTTATTTTGGGTAATGCAATATCTACACTGATGCATTACAGTTAGCAAATGTTTTGGGAAAAGTAATATCTATATAGATACATTTTTATTTTACCAGTACAATCATGTAAATGTTTGACCAAAAGTTGGCTCTAGAATTCATTGTAAAGCACCTGATTTTGATGTGCATCTTCTTTAGTAACTTCTTCAATATCCACCTTTTCTTCAACCTGTTCTGAAATCGAAGGATTTGCACTTGCAGGAATATCATCCTCAACTACTTCTGGTGAGAGTTTTTCAGTCAATTGAGTCAAATGTAGTTCACTTTCTGTTTCTCCATTTACTTTCTCCTGCTGCTCCTGAGTAGTGGCCTCTTCAATTGCAGAAGAAGTCTCTTCATAATTTAGTACTTCTTGTTCCTTTATTTCTCCTTCCAAATTTACTGTGCACTTATCCAAACTTTCTGGCTTTCCTGTGATAATTTGATTTGGCTCAACAGAATTCCTAAGTTCAGATATCACTCCTGTTCCTTCTTCAACTAAATCCCCACCTTTATTTACAATATTTCCATCTAGAAGATCGCTTTTGATTTCGATTTGTTCTTTTATGTTTCCATTGGTAATTGGATTGTAAATTGCTTCTAAATCTTTGGCTTCATGGGATGTCATCTGACACAACACGAAAAAAAACACATGATCAGATATTAAGCATGGTTACTATTAGTTTGTCAAAATAAAAAAAAAACTTTGCAATTTGTAAAATTGTTCTCAAAATTATTTATAATTTTCCATATGACTAACTGATGTAAGTGTATTTGTGTTAGTTCAACCAGAAATTAGTTTGGACCTTAATTAACCTTGGCCTTACTTCAGAATCCACCCTAGAAGAAACACAAACCAATAAAATGCAATGAGAAAAAATTTTAACGTGCCACATTTTTGCTAGTTTAAAATGGAGAAGTAGTGCTGCCGCTATTTCTTCTTCCTATGACACCTAACCAACCAAATTCGTCAATAAAAATATAAGTTGGTGAACTTTTGTAGGGTTAAAGTATGCCGAGGAAAAAAATTTCGTTCTTAAACAACGTCCAACAAAATAATTGTTAAAAATAAAAAATAAAATAATATATTTTATTTTAATTTCTCTTTATTATTTAAAAGGCTCCCTTCTAAATCTGATACAAAAGACAATTTAATTTATCATCCACCGAGTGATTTTAGTGAACATCTGTTCAAATAACAAATGATACTTAAATTGTATTGAATATGATGAGGATCACATCTAAAAGTTTTTTTTTCCCAAACATATTTTGGTACCACTAATATCGTTGTTGACGAAATTAACAAGTTAGGTTATCAATAACGTAGCTTTCCTTTTATTAATTAGTGCATTTACAAGAAAATACACTACTAGACGTGACAGACTATTAAATATATAATGTGATCATTTTCGAAGTACCATGACCAACTTAAAACATATCTTAGAAGTACCATTTAAAAAGTTAAAAAAAAAAAAGAAGTACCATTTAAAATTTGCTCACAGCTTCTCTCTGTTTTTTTTTTTTTTTTTTTTGAGGGTTAGGTGCCAATCAAGCTTCTCTCTGCTTACAAAAACAAATAAAGTGGTTGTTGGTAGTTTCGAAATTTCTTCAGTATGTGCATTTATTTACATCAAATCCTTGGGCAAAAAATTAGAGATTTTTACTTTGAAACTGAGTATTGAAACAGTGCTACTATTTTTTCCCAAAAAGAATAACAACTTTACTGACATTTAGACACATTTCTGCTAAAGAAGCTTCTGAAATAAACAGTGACTAGTTTGATTTCTCTTTTCCCAAGCAAAAAAACATTAAAAACTGAAAAGAGATCTAAATGATTGATAAATAAAACATGAAAAAACATGTATAATACTGAAAACGTTTTTGTTCTCTCACATACGTCGTATGAGTATACCATGTAAACTAACATGACCCGTTATATAAGAATCATATACAGATTCTCAAAACCAACCCAGAGGAAAAGATCGAAGAAGGGAAAATGAGTCATGCAACTCTTCATAAAAAAATAACTAACAAGTAGAAAGAAATGAACGAAATTTATGCTTACCTTCTGTTCAATTGGTTCTTGGAGCTCTTCACTTGCCATTGCTCCAGCTCGAAGAGAGAAAGAGAGAGAGATACGGAAACAGAGAGAGTGAGAAAGAGAGAGGCTTCAGAAAAGTGTTTTAATTTAGGGAGCGTCAAAAGTTAGTAATCTTTCATTATATACTGAACCTTTATATTGCCAATTCTTTATTCCCTTTGTGGCAGTTTGGAGAATAATGTATCTAACAGTGATAACCAAAATAATACTTCTTTTAATACTCTTAATTAGGTTGATGGGAGGTGAAATTGGCAAAGACTGCCAACCAAAAATTATTTTAACAAAGAGAATCAAGATTATCTCTCTTTGTTTATAGCGTTGACAGCTGCCAACGTGAAATTCTCTCTCTCACTACCTCTGTAGCTAGAAGGGTAGATGGCTGCCACTGGAACATGTACCTCTGTATAACTGTATTAGTATTAGATGACAAATTGCCACATGGGAGTGGGGCTGGATGAACCAATGTGCCCCTGCCCTCTATTAGCTTGCATATCCGTTTGTTTGGCATAGCTGGGCCCCACCAATTGTCTTTTAGAAGAGTGATACTAAAGATCACCGAAGCAAAATTTACAAATTTTGCTCGGAATTGTTGGCTATTTATACATATCTTTGTATTGTAAACGCTATACTTATATCGATTCTACAAAGTAGCAGGTCATATTTAACAAATAAAGTAACCAAGTTGAAGATACTCAATAGTTACAAAAAATTTATTAAATCTACAAGCTCTCTTCTGCCACTGATTTCCTTAGCACAAAAAATCTCATAAGAGAAGTTATTTTGTTAGAGATTGAGTTTGAAATTATCCAATTGTTTGAATATAAGTATAAATGTAATTAAATAAAATAATAAATTTGAGAAATAGAATATTTAAATTGTATATAGTATAAGAGAAATGCTAGTGTCCAATATATAGGACGGATGGATCTGTCCAATATGAATATTTTTACGTTTTTAAATTCCCAATGACCGATTCGAACCGTTTAATATGTTATCCATATTGGAAACTTACAAGAAACCAATTTTTACATTTTTTTCAAAATTTTTACTATTTTTTTGGTATTTTAGAAAATTCATGATATAAACATTATGCATCGTTCAATAACAACGATTTTCCAAAATACCAATAAAAAAATAAAAATTGGTTTCTTATAAGTTTTCAATATGGAGAACATATTGAACAGTTCGGATCGATCATTTGAAATTTAAAAACGTGAAATCGATCGTATTGGACGGAATCCATCTGTCCAATATATTGGACTCTAGCATTTCTCAATAAGTTATTGTGCTGATAGATTACAAATCTAATATGATCTTTTATTAATATGCATCGTATAAAATAAGTGTGCATTTATTATTAGGTTAGTACATTAATTATTAGTCTTCTTGGTTGTTGAAAGCTTCGGACGGATGCAGGAAGCAGGATCAAGAAGTACTCAACCTGTGTTGCATATTGGGAGTTATCTATCTGCTTTCTGCTTTTGCTTTTTATTGGCAACTTTATCCTATTTGAAAATTACAGGGGGTCCAATCTATAATTGTTGATATAGATTCCCATTTCCCAATTTCCCACCACTACTTTTTGGATATCTTGTGATTCATTATTTTCTGATTTTAACCTTTTGTCAGAAGCAAAAAAGGTCTGATCGTAAAGTTCGTATTTTCCCTGGATCTAACTAAGATTTGAAAATTGACATATCAATCGTTGATATTATTGTGATACACCATTGATCCAAGTTTTTCAAGGATGTCAATTGTCTATTTAATGTCTCATCAAAATTCTTTTTATAAAAACGTGCCAGTGGCTGCCAAGTAATAATATCTCAAAACGTCACGTCAGACTTTTACTCTGTGATTTCAAAGTTCGTGTAGGACTGCAAATGAAATAAATGTATTATATGATCCAATATTTCAATTATCGGTGAGTATTTATTTAGCTGTGTACTCTTCGGTGGATGGAGTTTTAAAGTTACGTTGAATCAGATTATCAAAAAACAAAAAACAAAAAAAATTACGTTGAATGAAGGGGAAATACAGGGGATTGCTCTTCACTCTTCAGTAAATTAGATGATTTTTTTTAAATAAATTTTTTTGACACTGTACCAAAGTAATGTTGAAATAAGAAAATAACAGTTCAAATTAATAGTTCCACTTTAGAGAACAAATAATAGCCCATGCGTTATATTAGCATCTATACTCCATCTACATATTCTGAGATTCACACGTTCAATTTTTGTCCCTCATGTCTTTTGTGCTGACATAGCTATTTTATCAACAATCTTAGGCTCTTAGCTCTTTTTTCATAATATTATGTAAAAAGGATCATTTTGGTTTATACCGATGAAAAAGTTTTAAAATTCAGATATGTAATCTTAAAATAATTAATTAGTTTTATGTCACTACAAAATAATAAAAATTGATTTTATGCCATTAGAAAATTTAAAAAGTAGTTTTACCACTACAAAACAATAAAAATTGAGTTTAAAAAAATGAAAAAATTTAGACTGACAAATTTCAAACGACCATATTTAGAAAAAATGATATAAAATTAATTTGTACAGTTTACTGTGCTATAGTTGAAATTAAAGTATTTTGTATTGTAAAACTTTTTTTTTTTTGGCAGGATTCTTCAAAACGCAAGTGGCACCGCTGTCGACTACCTAACTAGCCATATGTATGAGGCTATAAGGCATTATTATCCTATTAATATATTATCGGAGACAGTTAGTTATTCCTAGAATTTTAAAGCTTCACGAACAGTAGCTAAACTACGTATAATTTATTATCTATTCAGTATGAATAGTGGCTTGAATGGGGATAAATTAGAAGCCTCCTCAGGTGACAGCTACAGTTGGTTCTTTAGTGCAATAATTCCATGTGGTCAAAAGGTGGCTATGGGTTACTAGATTAGAAAAAATGCTCCATCGGTCAAATCATTATCTCGTCTTTATTTAATTCTTTTTAGTTTTTAGCAAAATAGATTAAAAATCATTTTGTTTTTTTATACCCCGAGGTATGCCTTAGACTCTTATCAGTAATTTATAAGATCATTCGTCTGTTATTATTTTAATTATATTTGAACTTTTACATTTCTTGATTATTGTTTGAATTTTTTCAGGAATTGTTTTGATTATATATATCATGCTAAAAGAACCATAGAACTTGAGTTCACTTTCTTTATTGTGATGGTAAGAGAATTGGCATCATTCGATCTAATTTATTCGATTAGAATAAAATGATTCATGTATTGCTTCTTGATTTTTATTTTTATTATTTTTTGGAAAGTTAATTACACTTGATTGTTTGTAACTAATATTTTTCTTTTAATTTGATTATGAACCATTAAACTTTAGATAGACGATGATTCTAGCTAGGAGCCAGTTTACCTGACGGTGGATCGGTGAATTATTTAATTTTTATTATAAGATTCATTATATATAAGACCAAAATTTTATTTTTTTTTAATAATTCCGTCATGTATAATTCAAACTTAACTCATCTCTGAATTTTAAGTTCATTTCTAGATTATTATGGCACTTGTCACGAATTTTATCTAGTCCGAAGCATCTAGCATTAGTTACATATATAGGATTCCTAATTGAATTTAATGATCTAAATACTAATATGACCAAAAAAAATATTTTTCAGACGGACGTTTGATGTAGTTACTTGTAAAGTCGACACTGACGTCAACAATTTTAAAACATTATAAATTCATAAAAATAAAACAGATCACATCAATTTTTGAACCGATTGATTATGAATCATGAATATGTGTAGCATTTGATGTCCCTTTGATTATATATACGAATTTCTGCTAACCTTTTAAGGTCAGGAGAGGGAAGACTATGATTTGAACCGATTGATTAATAATGGATGTCCCGTAATTAATCTAAATCCGTCGATATTCGTGCAGCCCATAAAAATCTGTCCGTCGGAATTAAATCAGACGGTTTGGATCGAAAGTTTGTCATCTACTGACCTTAAAGGATACTGGTGCTTTTATATATTGATATACATCAACACGTCCAAATATAGTATAATATGTTATAATTATTATGGCCTATAATAATAAATGTGAACCGGGTTTAATTATTAAATTTATCTGAAGGGTGCATCAGATTTTGATGGAAAATCTGATGGACCATGTTCATTCAATAGGTGATCCCTTCAATTGCCTTAGTAATAAAACATTAATCTTCTGTCATTATGATGCATCTTTTCATAATTTTTTCGCCCAAAAGAATAATTAGACAGAAGAAAAGAAAAACGCCTTTTGCCATCAAAGATACTAAGGAAAAATTGGAGAAGATCACGTATTCCGCCTTACGACATGTCTTCTCTTCAATCTTGTGAGTTCTTATTATAATTTACTGATTTTATATGAAATACGTTGATTCTAGGATGTTAATTAGAAATATTATTATGAATTAATATTTTTTACGTCTATCATAATAGGGCTATGAAATTTAGAGTAGAACAAAATTTAGGTAATTGAGGACCATTTGCGTATTGTACTGATTGTCTTTTATATCTCTGGCTTTGTTCGATTTTCATCATTGCCCCCAATATTCAAATTGAAATCCTGTGGCGCGCGACATATGGTGTAGCGCGCTATCCTGGTCGTCTAATCAAGATCCAATGGATAAGAGACTTCCGTGCAAATAATGTAGATTGATAGACCCGTAAAAAATGAACCGTCCGATCAAGATCAGACGTTTCGTACGTGAGCTACACCATATGTCGTGCTACAGCGAATTGGGATTGCCACTATTCGTTCTCTTCTAATCCCTCTTTCTTGATAGCAATGTGTTCGGTTTACTATATTATCATGTCAATATTTCCAACAACCGTCAATTCTAAATCCATTAATTTTTAAAAAAAATAAGAGAGAAGTTGTTTGTCGGCCTCCCATTGGGCATTGGATTGGAGTACCTAAAAGGCTAAAAGTTTCAGTTAGCCACTGTGAGGTAACATGACGTAAGGAAAGTGAAGCCACTCCAAAGGGAAGAAATATGTATATCTTTTTTTAGTATGATCATATGCTTATCCATTGAATAGAGTGTGTTTATGGTGCCGAAGTAGGTAATTTTTGAGATGGCCATGTAGGTCTTAGTGTTTGACACCTTGCTTTCCATCTTTTTTTTTTTAAAAAAAAATCTCTTCGGAGACGTCCCATTTTTATCAAAGAAAACTAATCAATAGCGTGAGGCCGTGAGCAAATTTGGAGATGATAGGAATCGGGAATGATCCTTATCAGCCCCGACATTTAAGTACATAAAATTTAATCAGTATTGTATCAATATATAAAACAACAAATCTAAATTTATTTTTAAATTTTTTATCTTATTTGAATTGATTTGAGAATATATTGTCAAACAATCTCTCATCTAAATATTTAATGTATATACTCGATATGATTTGGTACAAGTTGGGAGGATTCAAATAATTGAAATAAAAACTTCGAAATATTAGGGAACGAAATGAGAAATAAGTGATGCTTAAGGCACCGCTCTTCGGCTCTTGTCATTTGCTTGGACAAAAATATAAGGAAAATAAAAGAACAATAGATATCCGTCCCACCGGCCTGGGAAAAGCAAAGTTGGCATCATGTGCCGCCAGGCACCGAATCCACGTAACGACCTCAATTTATATTTGTAAATACATGTCAAGAAATTAAGAGAAAGCTATGTTTCGTACGAAATTAAGAATATCAATATCCCCATAGTCTCTTCTAGCCGCCAAAAGGAAAATAGGTAATGTCATATTGGCATTGATAATGCACAGTTTTTTGTTTATGGTAACATGTAGCTTTCTTAGGTAAGGCATATTTTTTTAGTAACAATTTGGCGCTTTTTCGTTTGTCCTCGAGTATAAATGATAATTACATGACATCTTCCAAGACTTTTTACTTATGATGATGATATATACTTTTCGAATTTTATTTGTAAGTTGTAACAATCACCTTCCAACTTTCTTAACTATGACAATTACCTCCTAAATCTTGGCCTTACTTCAGGTAATCAATTTTTTATGTATAAAATGATTACCCTACATAGGATTACTAACGTTAGAGCTTTTGTGAGATTAAGAAAGCACAAAGTTAAATTGAGAAAGTACCTTTTTGATACAATTCCTGTCCGCATATTATGTTGATATTTTGTTAATTTTTCAAATTGCACCAAATTTAATATTAAAAAATGGAACAATTAGATTTATGCCATTGTTAAATTACAAATTAGATTTATGCCATCATCAAATTGTTTAAATTAGATATCTACCATTATCTCTTTCCAAAATAGATTCAATTCTAAAAATACTATCCTGAATTCTCTTAATATTTCAAAAAATTCTCAAACTATCCTTGTTAATAAACCCTAAGTAAAAAGCACGGAGGCAACGAGGAACGTAGGAACAAAAAATAATTTACTAAATTGGCAAAGTGTATTTCTTCATAATAGGCTAAATTGAAAAATAACGGTCAAAGGTTCCCTTTATAAAATAATAATATACATAAAATGGGAAAAATATATAATTGTTTGGTTAAATAAAGTTTGGTCGATTAGATTGACCTTACAATTAATTTATAATGGCATAAAACTAATTTGTCATTTAGTGATGTGATATTTTTTAAATTAAATTTTTATAGTGGTATAAAACTAATTTGTTGTTTAATAATGGCATTTTTATAATTTTAAATTTTTATAGTGGCATAAAACTAATTTGTCATTTAGTAGTGGCATTTTTCTAATTTTAAATTTTTGTAGTGGCATATTTAAAAGGGTAAAATTGGTAAATCAATTTGTCGATGGCATAAAACTAATTTTTATTATTTTATAGTGGCATATGGCATTTTACTAATTTCAAATTTTCACAATGGCAAAATTCTAATTAACCCTAAAATATATCTATAATTTTACTCTTTCATTTTAAAAACAGTCTAATTAATTACTTATCAGTTAACATAATTGCAAATTACTTTGTTGTTAATATAGCCTGTATTTTGTAAGTTTCTCCAAACTAGATCCCATCTAATGTAATTCTTATGTAATTATATAGTCTTTAATTATATAGAAAATTGAACTTAATTTTACATCATCTCTCTCAAGGGTAATCCAACCATTATTTGCAGTCTGACAAAGCCTCAAACTCCAACAACAATCACAAGATTAACAACATATATACAAGCAAACCTATATTAGGCTATTAGTGACACATGATTTATTTTAGGCAAGAAAGAAATCAAATAAAATATTTTATGGGCAAGAAAAGGAAAAGAGAAAAATGTTTAGAGTGAGCAAGTAGAACTTCTCATTCATGAAAAGAGGAGGTGAGTTGTCAAAAGGAATGCCAATGTGGTTGAGCTGTCGTGCATGACTTTAACTGCGCCCCACTTGGAACTTGGAAAGACAGGGAGGACTCTATTTTCAGTATTTTGGGTCTATGGTGACATTTTTGCCTTTAAAACACTTCAGCTTATTATGCATTAATTGTCTTCTGTTAGTTATTGTATCCATCAATGCCTAAAATGGATTTCTATGAATATTGTTAAATTACAATAAATTAATCAGATTTTCAGATTTTATATACTACTAATCCTGGATGGGGTAGTTTTTCCTATGAACACTGAACAGTAACTTTTCACATTTTCCGTTCTATCTACGTTGAATTATCTGGGCGCTCTGTTTTTTATCAAGTGGTGTGTTCTGTTCGGTGGCTTGATTGCAGGATTAATGGGCATGTTCCATGGTATTAAATACTTGTCACTGGTGTATTTGTTGAATGGTGATCATGGTGTATTGGTGTGTTCTCAATTGTGGTGGTTCATACAATTAAATTGTACGGTGCGTTCCCTCTGAATTTTCCTGAAGCAACTCATCTCTTCGACTTTATTTTCAGCCCCTCTTTTCTCCTCTCTTCATTCTTCCTTTGCCGATAGACTAATAAAAACTACCAATTAATTAATCATATAATTTTATAATGCTGAATAAAATTAATAATTGTTCAAAGAATATTAATATTCCCTAAAACTCTCTATATCGTAATTTTTTAAATGAATGGTATTTTAATAGTTCGCACGTACACTGTCAAACAATTTAGAAAAACGAAATTACTTAATAACACACAACTTTCACAAGCGCGCGAGTGTATATATAGAGAAAGTTTAATATGCACCATAGTACATAGGGCTTTCTATGCATCACGGATTTTTTTAGGAGTATTTTTATAAATTGACAAATCTAATTTAATCGATCTAATCTACATATTGAAATCTCATAGCAAATCAAATTTTACAATTTTTTAAATTTTATTACTATTTTTTCGAATTTTTTAAAACATGCCTTTTTGGAATGTTATTCTATTTACAATATTTCAAATATGACATGTTTTAAAAAATTCGAAAAAAATAGTAATAAAATCTCAAAATTTGTAAAATTTGGTTTGATATGAGATTTCAATATTTAGATTAGATTGGTTAAATTAGATTTGTTAATTTACAAAAATACTCTCGAAAAAGTCCGCAGTGCATAGAAAGTCCTATGCACTATATATATATAGAGAGAGAGAGAATGGCTAACACGCCATCGATGGCACGTGCCATCGATTTTCTATTGACTCATTTTTTGAGATCCAAAATTTAAACGGTCAATCCGAACCAATCAAGTTGATCACAATATTGAAATATCCTTGGAGACCTCACTCAGAGACTATGGGTGAAAACCGTTATGCTTTACATTCCTGTAATTGAACAAAGTGATTGGACCTGTCATATGAACTCCCGTTTCATGGGAGGGTGCTACCATACTAACAATATGAATGGAGTAGTGCATCTCTATTCTATGCTGATAATATTCCTTGACCACATTTTATATTTTTTTCGATTTTTTTTACTATTTATTATGATATTTTCATATTGGAGGCCTGAAATACTCTAATCATAATGTTTTAAAAAAATATCATAATAAATAGCAAAAAATTTTGAAAAAAAATATAAAATTCGATCTCCAAGAATATTTCAATATGGAGAACAACTTGAATGGTTCGGATCGACTATTTGAATTTTGAATCTCGAAAAATGACTCGATGACACATAACCCTCCTGTTAGGAACTCAAGTCATTGTGCAATTTTAATTTTTATTACTAATATTAATTAAGCACAATCATAGGATCTAGTAATTAGACATCAAGCACACATGAGAAAGGAATGAGAATTGTGTACCTCTTCCAATATCGTTATTGGAAGGCTCGACCTAGTTATATAGTATTTATCGAACATTCCAGAATATTTTAGTTGGAATGTCCTGAATTTGGAAGTGTTGCTGAAGTTTGAATAACATTTTTTGAAGTGTATAAAATTGTAAATATATTTGTGGTGACACATCAGATTGGAATTGGGGTTTTGTGCTTTAAAATTGAAATTCCAAATTAACGTCTTATCTTCTTATTTCAGTGGCATGACATGTCATTGTGCCCCACCTGGATTACTGTCATCTTCGTCTATTGACGATCTAAACCTATAGTTGTTAAATTTGTCTTAAATAAATAAAAATAACAGCAGTCGCACCAGATTACCAACGCTGGACTTTTAATTTAGCATGAATAAAAATACAGAAGTCCAATAAAAATGTATATTTCTCGAAACAAAAAAAAAATCCACCGGAATGATTTTATAGGCAATTTGACGCTTGCATCCATTTATTATTTTTAATGTCAAACTAATTAAAATTCATCTAAAATTTAACTGCGGACGCCTCTAGTTAAATGCCATTATCAACACTACTGCATTGGATCCTGTTGACTTCATACACAATTAATAGCCCCATCTGATCATCTGTCTATTTTGCAACATTATTTTCCTGAAGAATAATTTGGAAAGCAGAGAAAATAGTATATATATAGTAATATAGAGACTGGGTGCATCTCGGCCGATGGTGTTGTCAGTTATTATGGCCCAATAATAAAATATTAGGTCCAATTAGGTTTACTTCAAGCCCAATGTTATGCCCCGTTTCTGTTTGACTGTTTCATCTGACATCTCTAGGACTAGGAACTAGGAAAGTAGGAATCCTTCCTTACTTCAAGCCCGATAGCTTGTAGAATCAATGTCACATGCTAACTAAAACGCTTTACATAATTACATGATAAGGCAAATATCAACACCATCCCCCCTCTTTATTATCTGGATTTGCTTTCGTTGAATCCAAGTCATTTACGATTTTGACTTGAGAAATAAAGTTCCAGAACCTGCCAAAATGAGGTACTGCTTATTTGAATATTTAATTTTGATTCTTTGGCAAGGTATAGTTATATAGATCTGGATCCGTGGCTTTGCAAACTTGGTCCTTCATCTTTCCAACGGAGCATGAGTAAGCCTATTTTACTTTTTTGAACAAATTGGACATCAAATCCAAATTCCATGTCATCGTTGGTTTCATCGACTCGTCACGTCAAGTCTCTAAATATTTTTAGAGTAATTGTGTAAATCTTCCGCCCTATAATCATGTTAACATAATAATTGTTAAATGTGATTTATGACCTCTTTATACTTGCATATAAAAAGTTCTGATATTTGGATCGATATGAAGAGTTTATACAAAATTATTATTGATGCCAAATTGTGATCACTGATAATTAGTTATGTACTTTCATTGTGCCACAATTCATGTTTTAATTAATTAATATATTTGAAGTCTAAAAATTGCAAACAAGAACTGCGAGCTATTATATATATATTCTTATTTTTACTTCAAAATAATGCAGTCACATTAGCAATACAAAAAGTTCATTTGGTATGAAATTAAGAAAAAATCCACGCCGATCTATTGTTTTTTATTTGTGCTGTTGAATTTTTGTCTTCTGATCTTATACAAAGCGAACAGTTTATGAGTTTCGACATTGACGTTTACTTTATAAATAAAATAACTAAAAATCACATTTCACGATGCCTTTTCAAAATTGAAATTCAGAATCATGAACGAACAGTTATAATAATTAAATTATTATTTTCTTTATGCAGTTTATATGGATGGTATTGTAAAAAATATAGGAAAGGCCTATTTGTCGTTAAAGATATTAAAAAAAAAAAGTAAAGATGATCGACGTTTTGGTGGAACTAGGGGTGCCAACCATGGTAAGTGGCAACGGAATATTCTGTTCCATTTGACGTGCCGGTAAGGAAAAGGAAATGCCGTTAACTGTGTCACTTCGTTAACGAAACGATTTCACTAAACGACATGTACAAAAATACGTTAATGTAATAAATTTCGCTGCCACTTGCCATTCCATTAAGAAAACGAAATAGATTTCAATACCGTTAATCGTTCCGCTTAACGTGACAGGCATAACGATTAAACGGGTGCCGTTGACAGTCCTAGGTGGAACCATTTAAATTCTCCAGGTACTTTTTTCCCTATGTAGTTATCATCACCCAAGACAATTCAAAGACTTTGAATTGTGGTTCTAATTAATCAAGCATATAATTAAAGAAAACAGAGTGAGGACAATTTGATTTATTTAAATTATTCATGCACCTCTTATTGATGAATTATAATTATTTTCAAAGACTTAATGTTGATATCTCTAGTTTAAATTGTGTGGAAAAAAAACAAACTGGGTGTACAACGGCTAGGTTAATGATTTAAACAAAAAAAATTAATCCAATTTTTTTATATTAAGTTGGACACATCCAATCCATCTAATTGTTACATACGGATTATATATCCAGATCAAAATGAATGTAATTTGGAATGGCTAAATAGTCACTTAATTAAGTAGCTTCCTGTTTTCGTGTTTTTTTTTTCTTAAGATGCTAGATTCAATTGAACCGTTTGATGTAGAATAAACAACGCATATTTTTTTTTGAACGTCTCTTCAATTTCATCAAAAAGAAAAAAAAAATTCATACAACTGGAGAGAGTCCAACACTTCTGGATCGCCATTCGCCAATTATTAGTTTTACTAAGAAGTGTGCAAGTTAGCGGAAAAACATTTCTTTCAAGCTTTGAAATTGAATTTATCTCACATTCATGATACAGACAAATCAAAGGAGAATCTGTGCATTTTCTGAACTGTGGATATCACTATTGTTTACCTACTAAATGCATCTTGTTTCTTATCAATCGTGGAATATCACTATGGTTCTTTCCCTTTCACTGACCGGGTTATCATCTTCATCAAAAATAAGATTTTTTTTTATCTTAAAAATGTTATCTTTAATTAGTATATTTTTCCTACATGTCAATTTGTTAGACTTCTAAAAACTTTCTACATCTCTTTTGACATTGTGAGATTATATTCATCAAATATTTTAATTGTGATCAAAAGGTTGCAGCTCTTCATGTACTCTCACACAAAAATTCCTTGCACAGTTGTACACTTGTACTAACCATAAACGTTAAATTGATTAATTGATGTTAACTTATGACTAACGCCTACCGCCACGTAAGATGAAACCCCAAAAGCTACCAAACAAATATTTGCCTCTTCGTGCAAGAATGAGTAAAATGATTAACATTCATGTCTGTAACTCAAAATTGTGGATGCTTGTGGCCATTTTATGGTTAATTAAGTAAGAGAAATGCTAGAGTCCAATATATTGGACGGATGGACTCCGCTCAATACGATCGTTTTCACATTTTTAAATTTCAAATAACCGATCCGAACCATTCAATATTTTCTCCTTATTGAAAACTTATAAAAAACCAATTTTTACATTTTTCCGAAATTTTTTGCTATTTTTTTGGTATTTTAGAAAATCGTTGTTATTGGACGATCTATAATGTTTATATCATGAATTTTCAAAAATACTAAAAAAATAGTAAAAAAATTCGAAAAAATGTAATAATTGGTTTCTTGTAAGTTTTCAATATGGAGAACATATTGAACGGTTCGGATTGGTCATTTGAAATTTAAAAACGTGAAAACGATCGTATTGGACGGACCCATCAGTCCTTTATACAGGACACCAGCAATTCTCATTAAGTAAACGTGTTACATTTTCTTTCATTGCCATGCAAAATAATTAAAATGATTAATATATGACCAGTCAACATCTCAAACTTTCAACTTGCTACTTTAATGTTGCATAACAGGGTAGCAATTATGCAGTCTGGATTGGATAAAGTTTTGCTTTATTAATTTCTTTCATGGAAACTTTCAATTTTGTTAGGCTTTGCGCTTTTTAACAGAGACGAGCTCGATGAAAAAAAAAAGAGGAAAAATTGATATTAGATATCCATGATACATAAATTAGCTAGTTAATTTTGATATGCCTGCCATAAGGATAAGGGCTTTGACCCTTATTTTTCTTCAAATTTTTTTTTTTGATATGACTGCCACTTTTTTTTTTACAGTATAAAATATTAAACAATATTAAAAGCTTTATATTTGAAATAAAACATGCACAAAATAAAAGCCAAAAAATGTAAATTTACTAGAAATATATATATCTTTGGTGATAAATAGCAATATTTAGAAATATATGATCGAGTATATTTTTACATCAAATTTCTCTTTTAGGACTCACATGTTTGAATTCTTTATAGAAAATGACGGAGTCACTAACATGCTGGATATTTTAGTATTTTACTATTATTGAAACAAGTTCATCTTTTATATATTCACATATTTAGTATACCGTTGAATCAATATAAAGCATGACGGTAAATTTACCTCACCTCATCTCTAAAAAATTCTCATAGGCTCCGTTTGGATGGTGTGGAAATAAGAGGAATAAGAAAAGAAGTATTGGGAAATGTGTAACTTTGTGAAAAATTTGAATTGTTTATAATAAATTTAAAAATAGGAAGAAATTATTCACTTATTCTTACACCTATCCAAACGGAATCATAGATTTCCTCGGATCCCTGCACAAGTGCACATCTTAATTCTCCTCGGATGCGTCGTTATTTAACACCCGCACCTTGAATGAGGAATTGGAAAATCAATTAGGTCGTCGCAGGGGCGGATCTACCACCGGGGCGGGTGGGGCTAGAGCCCCACCTCGCGCCGTCGAGCTCTTGGAGCCCCCCTTTAGCCCCAGCTATTTTTTTCTGCCATTGGAACACTCGAAAGTGGGGCAGAAGACTCAAACAGAGATTGTCAGACCCACCTAGATATTTTTTCTAGATCCGCCACTGGGTCGTCGCTATTTAACTTTTTTTTTTCTTTTTTTCGAGTATACGTCGTTATTTAACTACTACCATTGTCGTTTACGTGCGTAAAAAATAAAAATAAAAAGTTAAGAAGCCTTTCAATAAGCTGGTTTTGGAATATCATTATTCTTTTTCCCTTCGAAATGTCCAAATGACTTTATTTTTTTTATTTCGTCACTCCATTACATTTATTCATCACTATTCTAACAATAATCTTACAAATAAAGAATTTAAGATGACCATATCAGTCAGTACTCATAAGTTTGTTCTTTCTTAAAAGGTGGGGAAAAAAAAAATATCTGCGACATATCCGTGCTATTGTGTCCAAAACAAACGATTAAAATTTTGTTTGTATATATGGACTAATGTAAACTATCAACTATGGAAGCGTAATTTGCGACAAAGATATAATTTTTTGAGTGTGGCGATCTAGTCGTGGATAATTTTTTGAACTCTTACAGGACTTTGAATTATGTCGCTTCCAATCATTTTGAAGTTTTGATTATTTCGTATCGAGTTGGTTTCAGATTATCCAACTTCACTTCATTTTTTAAATTTCAAATCATTTGGGTTTGGTCAGATTGGCTCAATATATCAAGGTAAAACAGAGCATGTTTATAGTCGGATTGGATCAAATTTTAAGTTAACCTTTAGATTGTCTCGGTTATGGATTTTTTTTGTGCGCTTATCAATTCGGATCAGATTAAGTCGAGCTTTTATTTTATTTATTTATTTGTTTTATAATGTTGGATTGATTCGGTTTCTTTTTTTTTTAATTACGAATTGTGAAGAGCGAATTTCAACGTGAAAATGTAGATGTTGAATTTAGGCGTAATAATTATTTTGGGTCTAAAGTATGTCAAAATAAAAATCCTGTTTGAAAGTTATGTCACATGTTTAAATTTTAATGCGTGCTTATTGAAAGTCTTAGTCCAAAAAAGTGTGACTGATCTGGATTTAGATCCGTGCAAAGTGCAAACAGCCAACAGGAGATCTGACTCACCTGAGACCATTAGCTGTTGGCGGCCTGTCTAACGTGGTTAAATGGCACGGAATGCGTGGTGTCGTTTGCCATTTCGTTTGTGAAACGGAAAAAATCGATATGCCGTTTACCGTTCTGTTTATTAAACGAAACAGATTTCTGTGTCACTTACCGTTCCACTTATCATTTCTATTGTAATAACCAATTTCGGTGCTCTATTTTCTGAAAACGGTATAACCAAACGTGTCACTTACCGTTTCATTTAGAAAACGATACAACCTTTTATGCCACTTACAGTTCCACTTAGGTTAAACGAAACAGTATAGCGGTAAGTGGCATACCGTTGACAGCCCGCGTCATAAGAGTTCAGGCTTTGGGGACTGTTCCATTGCCCCAAAATGACTAGATCAACGTCAGTCGGTCAAGATTGATTCAATAACCCAAAACTCTTTCCTAAAAAGATAATTCAAAACTCCATATGAGAATAGTATAACTATAAAAGAATTATGCATTTTTTTTTACATAATTTTTTTGTATTAAAAAATTGCTAATTTGGAAAATGTATTGCCCGTAAGTACCTCAAGAGAAAGATAGGATTGAAATTTTTATAATGCAGTTACCTTCACCTACGGAATTTGTTTATGTCAATTTATATTATTTTATTTGTATAATTTAAAAAGATGATTGGGTGGGATCATGCCTAATCACTTCATAGGATTATCTTCATCATCATTGTTATCTTTTCCCATCTTGATCAATACTATGACCAAACTGGGTCCTCCACTGATAGAGATCGATCTCACTTTATTATTGATTATATTCTGTAATTTATTCCCGTTTAACTTTTTCTCACAAAATCATGAGATTAGGTGTGTCAACGGAGGAACGTTTTACGTTTTCCGTGTCTGTTCCGTTGGAACGGCACATCAAACGGAACAAAATTTGATTTCGCTAGAAAAACGAAATAGTAAGCGAAAATTAAAGTAGTAACGTTGGCTGAAACAAACGGTAAATGAAATAAGCTCATTCTGTATATGTTTATATATGTTCCGTGATTTCGTCCAAAATTCTATGGATATGGAATATATATTAGATAACAGATAAAATTTTGGCACAGAAAAAGACAAAATCCTTGACCTAATAGCTTCCTTCAGCCGCTCACTCATCTCTCCTCTGTCCTCTCAATCACAGAATTTATTGTTTTGTCGGCCAATTAATTCTTCTCTTGTTCTCCTCCGTGGCCTCTCTCTCTTCCATCAATCTCCATTTCTTACTCTCTGTCCGAGGCCATGGCCATGGTGATGTCATCGATTTTTTTATTCATATGTGTAACACTTTGATAGCAAATATAAGTTAGATAACGTTATGAACGTTTAACAAAACGGAACATCGACGAATTCAAAAATTTGTGCCGTCCATCAAACCCAACGTACAACGGAAAAGAAATTCCCACCGTTGATCAAACGTAACAGATAACGGAAATGTATAATTCTGTATCTGTTGTTAACGTTTGACAGGCCTACCTGAGATATGATATGCCCCAAATTTGAGGCCCGTAGGATTTATTATAGAAACAAACAATTCATTGGCGGCTCCGGCGCGCTTTGTTTGCGTTTGCGAGTTGCCTCACTCTTTTCAAGTCTCAAGAAAAGAGTTATTCTTATTAATTTTTCCTTATCAATCCTCAACTACTCTCACTAGAATTAAATAAAGAAAACTAAAGAACGAAAGTGAAGCTGCTCCCACTTGTACCAATCCACAAAACTAGAGAAGATTTCAATTATGCCCTTCCAAATCCTTGAATTATTTTATTATGTTGCATGATTTACAATAAATGAACATTGTATTTCATGTACATATTCTAAAGTGCTGCTCCTGACTGCAACAAAAATTATCAACTTTGAAAATATTGTCCACATGGAAAAATACAGTGACTGAAGAATGAAGACGAATAATATTCGAATGAAAGAAGGATATAGTTCTACTTTGTTGGGTCAAAATATTAAAACATTATAAAATATAAAAATATACAACTTAGCTAGCATGCCTAGTCAATTTATAAGGAACAGCATTTAGAAACAAATTTTGTTCCTATTTGTACGGTGTGTATTTACTCCTTATTTATATCAAATACCAAAATATCGAACTACCAGACTAAAATTTTGATATGTCAATTCTTGAATTAAGATACCTGGTCAGTAGTTTGAATTTTAAATTATAATATCGAACACTCTGTATTTTACACTAAACCATTGTCACATTCAAACTTTATTTGCGTAAGTAATATCCTAAGTGCAATTTCTGTTTCATAATCCTTTGTTCGCATTATAAATTTCTATTTTAATGTGCCATCATGCGACTTTTTCATTTTTGAAGGGCTCTTATGCAAAATGGACCCTAAGTCAACCTTTATCATAGTATTGTACACCCACTAATCTCCCTATAAATAAGCAGAAAAAAAGCTCTTCTCTTTAAGCACATAATCGCATCTCTCTCACTCTCACAAAATCAAATAAACAACTCTCTTATAGAATCATCAAATGGAGGTGAATAAAGAAGGAAAGATATGGGTTCTTGCTGGAATTCAACTACCATCCCCACTGAAGCCTATTAAAATCAAACCTAATCAATTAGGTGAAAAAGATGAAGATGAAGAGCAACTTGAATTGCAGCCACTCACACCACAGGAGGAAAACTTCATGCTTAGCAAAGGACTAGTCTGCCCGCCTACCCCGAGAAAGCCGAGAACTACACGTAAGTGCAGTTTTGCAGAACTCGAGTTCTTCAATGTCCCCGAATTAGAGACGGTCTTTACTCGGCGAGTGAAGAGGATAAAGATGATCATGAAGTAATTTCAAATTAGGTGACCCAATGATCACTTCTAAATCCAAAAGATGGGATACTATATGATCAGAACAGTTGATGGTTTAGGAGAAACCATAGCTTCTACCTTTGCAGAGCAAATGCATGCTTCTCTCTCAAGTAAATCTATGGCAGGAATATAAATTGAATCCCATTTTCAATTATAATCTTCCCATAGTGGAATTTACATCTTGGGCATGAATGGTGGAAGTATTTTGGGGCAAAGGATAAATTTTATGCGGGAAACTAAGAAGGATATGTATATGTATAGAGTTAATTAAGTAATTACTTCTAGTTGTTCATGTAAATTTAATGTAGTTTATTCTTAGCTCTTAGCAATGAGTAAATGCTTTCATTTTCCCTATTAGTTATCTTCTATTGAGAATTTAAAAATGAAGTAAAATTAAGTAAACAATATGAATCACTGAGCCTCCACTTTTATTTGAATAGCCACTTCTTTCACAATATATATACATATATATATATATATATATATATATATATATATTTGTATAATGTGTATAATTAACACTAAAAGAGTAACCTTTGACCACCATACCAGTACTTTGTAAGCTATAATTATCGTTACTACCATGGATTTACTACAAATATATACTCAATCAAATACTATTTCTCTATCCAACAGTACATCAGGAAACAAAATTATTATACGTTTTTTTTATAGAATCCTTGTACTTGATATACAATAGTTTTCAGTTTCTTGGACGTATTGAAAAGGACCAATTAATAATTATTTTATATACGTAGCCAACCAGAATCCAATGTCGGCACTTGAGCATTACACAAAGAAGTGACCAAAAGTTTCTTGTGATTACAAAATCAATATTAATTTTTCCCTTGCCGTCCTCTTTTTTGCAGTATTTTCAATACCATACCGGCCTGGTGACCGAAATCTAGTATTTTCCGGTATTTTTCTCTCACAAAACTGAATACCGTCATTTCGGTCATTGTTCCGGTATCCGGTATTACTGAAATTTTCCAATAACCGGTAGGGTATTCTGCTTTTTTGTAAATTACTGTTTTGTCAGAATATTTATTTCAAACTAATCCTTTCAACATAAATTTATTTTCAGAAGCCCTTTAATTTTCATAGTCAAATGTTTGGGTTCCACAACCACAAGGAGCCGAACAAATGTCCTTACTTGTGAATACTTTCTTTTATTTATTGGAGGGTTTTTTTTATGTAGCATTCAGCCTTGTACCTAATGCACTCGATCGATTTTTTCATAATAAAGACCAGGAGTCCTGATGGGATGAATTTGAGGCCCAACCAAAACTTAGTCCTGGCTACTTAATTTCGAAAACATCAAAATTTCATAAATTTTGGTAAATAACTAATTATTTTTCAACAATTTACTCCAAATTTCATAGAACCAATAATTCATAAATTTATTAAGTAACTATTAGTTTTATATAGTGGAGACTTAGTTCAGTGGGTCACTGATTGAGTCGACAGACTGGCACCTTTTCATAAAAGTGTCTGATATGTTTAATCTGAACGCCTCTTATAAAAGGAGAGGTTACAGACTTACTTTAAAAACAGGGGACAACTACTCTTAGAGAGTCAGAAAAAAGAGGGAGAGTTCCACCATCTTGATTTTGTGTATCAATACAAAATCAAGCACTCGAGAGGGGTGTTTTCGATCACGACGATCATTCTCGTGATTGTGCAGCGAGTCCAAGGCATCTGTGTTGTGGATACAGAGATAGACTCGAGTTCAACGTGGTCTATTCTCACTGGTGTGTGAAGACGAAGTGCAAGCAATCCAACTCGACATGAAAGAGGTCACCGTCGATCCAAGGCTTCCGCATAACGGTATATCTAACTTTGTACTTAGATATATTTCATCCAAACTCTAACAGTGGTATCAGAGCGCTGTTAGTGCCTCTTTTCGTAGGGTTTGGACTGCGATGTCTTTCGTTAGACCGTTTGTGTCGAACTTTGCATTTCATGGTATTTAAATATCCTTGTTGTAGATTAATTTTGTTTCTGATCAGTAAGGATTGTAGATACAGTCTAATTTAGTCATTGAAGACCTAATTTAGACTTAAAATACCATAAAAGTCTTACTGGTGCGAGGTTTAGGCCAGATATTGCCAGAAACAGACTAGAAGGCGCCTGTTCTGTCAGGACCAGCGGGTCGCTGATTTAATTAGCGGGTCGCTGGATATCTAAGAAGGTCGCTCATTTCTTAGACAAACCGCTTGATTAGCGAACGAGTCGCTAGGAAAGCTAGTGGGTCGCATATTCTGGTCAGACAGAAAGATGTAAAATGACACAAACAACCAGACTAATGCCCAATAATATCAAATTTGTACAGATTATTATCTTAGCGATAATATCTGTTTGGTACATCCTCTACTTTAACCAAATTTGACCTGGTCATGATGGTAGACACTTGGAGTGTTTTCTCATGATTTAAGAGAGATGCTTAAGCTTCACGTTATCGTGATAGTTCGCAAAATAGACAAAACAAAGGGTGATTCTAGATTTGTAGACTCAGGATCTCATCTAGTTTCTGATCCTTGTCGCTGATTTGAGTTGTGTAAATACTTTGAGACTTAGTTCTTGCGATTTGATTGATTGTATTAGACTTTCTTTTGGTCATCAAGGCTAAGTTAAATAAGTATTTAGTAATAACTCAAGAATCAAGCAGCAAGGTATTATAGTTATAACTTCTTTGAGAAATGCTAACAGCATACATATTGTGTTTTGTCTCCATTGTATTTGTAGATACAATGTCGGCTAGTAAGAGCATCATTGCTGATCTCAACTCCGGGGAGAAACTGAATGACAAGAACTACGATGTGTGGCATCGTAAGATTCAGTATCTCCTTGAGGACCAGGGTTTAGAGGAGACCCTCACCAAATAACTAACTGAAGCTGATCTTAAGGACACCACTAAAACTTCAGCAAATGAGGATTTTCCAAAGAAGGATCGTGCTGCTCGTGTGATTTTGCTGAGCAGCATGTCCAATGACATTCTCCTTCGTTTTGAGAAGTATCGCTCCACAAAGACTTTGTGGGAAGCGGTCAAAGTCCAGTATGGTGGTACTTCAACCACCCGTCTGCGCCAATTAACTCTTAAGTTCGAAGGCTATAAGAAGAAGCCCGATCATTCGATGCGGGAACATCTTAATGCCATGGCGAACATGATTAATGAGTTGGCGCGTGCTGGTCATATTCTCACTGATGAGCAGCAAGTGCAGGCAGTCATTCGGTCACTCCCTCGCTCGTGGGAGCACATGAGGGTTAACTTGACCCATAATGACAATATTCGCACATTTGATCAAGCTGCCCACCATGTGGAACTTGAGGATGACCGGCTAATGGCAGAGAAGGCCGAGAGGGCTACTGGAGAGGCAATGATGGCTGCTGTCTCAAATTCTCAAAAGAAGAAGAACAAAGGAAAGAATCCTCAACAAGGGAAGAATGCCAAGTCTGGAACTGAGGGTGTTTCCAGTTTCAAGAATAACAAGAAGCGTGATAGACGTGGAAAGGGAAAGGTTAAAAAGGCCAAGGGAGCCTGTTTCAATTGTGGAGAGGTTGGTCACTTCATTCGTGATTGCACGAAACCAAAGGTACAACTCTCAGCTCCAGCGAGCCGCTGGGATGATCAGCGGGCCACTAGGGTTGTTCCTGATTCGAAATTCTTGTTATATTTTGATTTATTTGTGTCTAGTTGCTTTATGCTAACAAACAATCCTGTTTGGACTGTTGATTCTGCAACAACCGACCACATAGCTCAGGATCGCATGGCATTCATGGAGTATCGTCGGATACCGGCAGGGAGTAGACACATCTTTATGGGGAACAATAGTAGTGTAAATGTGCATGGCATTGGCACTTGTGAGAATATGTTCAGTACTGGTCACAAAATTGTACTTCATGATGTGTTGCATGCGCCAAATATTCGACGAAACCTTGTATCTATTTTAATTTTAGTTAAAATTGGATTTAAAGTTGTGTTTGTGAACAATTGTGTGAATTTGTACTGTAATGATATACTTGTTGGTGATGGTAATCTAGATAACAAGTTTATGGTACTTAATACAATTGATGGTTCTGCTGAATGTAATGCATGTTCATCTGAATTGCATGTGAATGCTTCTATGGATTGGCATGCTAAATTGTGTCATGTAGGTCAAGAGAGAATGAATAGATTGGCTAAGGATGGACTCTTGGGTCCCTTAACCAATATTTCCTTGACAACATGTGAGAATTGTCTAGCAGGTAAAGCCACACATAAACCATTTGGAAAGGCGGTTCGTGCTACATTTCCTTTGCAATTAGTTCATTCAGACATTTGTGGTCCAATGAACGTGAGAGCAAGGCATGGTGCTTATTACTTCATCACATTTATTGATGATTATACTCGTTTTGGATGTGTTTATTTGATATCACATAAATTTGAGGCATTGGAATGCTTTAGAAAATATCTTGCGATAGTTGAAAATCAATTAAACACTAATGTGAAAACTCTTAGGACAGATCGAGGTCGCGAGTACATTTCCGATCAATTCAAGAGTTTGTGTGATGAAAAGAGAATTGTACGACAATTGACAACTCCCTACACACCTCAACAAAATGGAGTTGCTGAGAGACGTAATAGGACTTTGCTTGAAATGGTTCGATCTATGATGGCTCAAGCAAATCTACCAATTTCGTTTTGGGGAGATGCGCTGCTTACAGCCACTTATGTATTGAACCATGTGCCTTCTAAATCTGTTACAGCAACACCCTATGAATTATGGTATGGTAGAAAACCAAATTTGGCTAATCTACGACCATGGGGTTGTATGGCATATGTACATGATTCATCTCATAAAATATGGTAAACTTGGCCCTAGAGGACGAAAGTGTATCTTTATAAGATACTCTGATGAGTCAAAGGGTTACATATTTTTTGGAGATAATCTGAGTGGGACAATAACAGAAATAGTGTCAAGAGACGCTACATTCCTTGAGAGTGAATTTCCTAAGCAAAGTGAGGTTTCACAAGATAGAAATCTATTTGAAACGCTTGTTTTTCTTCAAAACATTAATAACACAGATGTAGAGGAGCAAGAGGGAGATTTCGTAAGTCCTCCTCAACATCCTAGTGTTAGTGATGTTGCAGAAACAATCGTTTCCATAGAAACAGATTTTCAATCGCCCAATTTAAGCGGGTCGCCAGGAATTTCTAACGGGTCGCAGAAACACTGAGCGGACAGCTGACTTGGAGTCAGAAACAGAAAATCCTGAACCTCGCAGAAGTGCCAGAGGATTAGTACCCCGCCGTCGGTTTCAGATCGATGGGGGAGAAATATTCTTGGCTGCTTAGGATGGATTAGTTGAGCCTCGAAATGTGCAGGATGCACTTTCGAGTCGCTATGCTAAGGATTGGATGAGGGCAATGAATGAAGAAATGGAATCCATGAGAAAGAATCAAGTTTGGGAGTTAGTTGATTTACCTCCTGGTCGCAAGGCTGTTGGGAATAAGTGGATTCTCAAAGTTAAGCGAAAGGTAGATGGATCAATTGACCGTTTTAAAGCTCGTTTGGTGGCAAAAGAATTCACTCAAATAGAGGGAGTGGATTTCGAGGAAACATTTTCACCCGTGGTGAGATTTTCTTCTATTCGCTTAATTCTGGCTATCGTTGCATCGCTTGATTTAGAGCTGTTCCAAATGGATGTTAAAACTGCATTCCTCAACGGAGAGTTGGAGGAAGAGATATATATGGAACAACCACAAGAGTTTGTGGCTAAAGGGGAGGAGCACAAGGTGTGCACACTCCGCCGATCCATTTATGGTCTCAAGCAGGCTTCACGACAATGGAATCTTAAATTCCACCGAGCCGTTTTATCAAACGGATTTGAGGTGATGAAAGAAGATCACTGTGTCTATGTGAAGCGATCCAAGAACATTTTTCTAATCTTGACCTTATATGTAGACGATATTCTATTGGCCGGAAATGACATATCTTTGATTGAGGAATCAAAGGTATGGCTGTCCTCCGTGTTTGACATGAAGGATATGGGTGAAGCTAGCTATGCGCTAGGTATCAAGATAGAAAGAGACCGATCTAAAATGTTTCTTAAACTATCTCAAAGAAATTATTTAGAGAAGATAATTGAGAAGTTTGCTCTTGTTGAGAGTAAATCTTTTGACACTCCTGTTGAGAGAAACACCAAATTGAGTTCTAGAATGAGTCCTAAAACTGATGAAGAAAGAGATCGGATGAAGAATGTTCCATACTTAAGTGCTGTTGGCAGCCTTATGTATGCAATGATGTGTACGAGACCCGATATTTGTTATGCGGTGAGTCTCGTAAGCCGATTTCAATCTAATCCTGGACTTGCACATTGGCATGCAGTCAAGAGGATTATTCGGTACCTCAAAGGCACTCTGGACTATGGATTATGCTATCAAGGGATTGATTTGCGTTTAGTCGGCTGTAGCGATGCTGACTGGGGAGGAGATCTAGATGAGAGAAAGTCCACATCTGGCTTTGTGTTCACGCTAGGTGGAACTGCTATTTCTTAGCGTAGCAAGAAGCAAACATGTGTGGCGCTTTCCACTATGGAAGCCGAATATGTTGCTTGTGCGGCTGCTGCACAAGAAGCTGTATGCTTGAGGCGATTCTTACGTGATTTAGGGATATTCAAGGTTTCTCCTGAACCTTTGACACTTTATTGCGATAATACGGCAGCAATTGCGTATTCTCGAGACTCTAAGTTTCACGATAAGACAAAGCATATAGACTTAAAGTACCATTTTGTTAGAGACTTAGTGGAAGATAAGGAGATCATATTGAAGCATATTTCTACTGGAGAAATGATTGCTGATCCTCTGACAAAACCAATCAGTCGTGATCTGTTTTTGAGACATGTCAGAGCTCTCGGTCTCAGGGCGGGAGCGGACCGCTGGTTGATCCAGCTAGCCGCTGATACTGTTGATCATGAACAGTTTTATCTATGTATGTTTGTTTGTGTATTGAACAATGTGATAATAATATGTTTGTTTATTTGATTACAATTTATTTTGTTCAATAAATTGTTAGCATTATGGTAGTATGTCGATGAGCTAGAATGGCTTATTTACACAAGCATTCGCCTTTAATGCCTAGGGTATGCAGAGATGAGACTCTATCAAGCTATGTGCGATTAGTCGAGGACTAATGTAGCTACTTCCGTAGCCGAAGCTTGTTGTCGCCTTAGTTATAGACTAGGATGAGATTTGTCTTCTTTTAGGCGAGTCAGCATGAGTTGATCCCCACAATTCATGTAGCTCAAAGAGTAGCCAAGGTGAGTCGCTCCTTGACGCTCGTGGCAGCGGTCTTGTTGATAATCTCAGGATGAATTACAATGATAATGGTCTAGACCATAGACACTTAGATTGTAATTGGATCTTAACTTGTATAATGAACTTGACATACGTCTGTGTTGATAGACAGTTCATTATAGCACGTGTTTCATACCACGTGTGCTTGGCGGCGTTGAGAATTGAGTTGAGTGGTTCCAGGACCTATACTAGATGTCTCCTCATAGTGTAAATCTCAAATTCATACCCTTATGACTAGTGACTATGTCATGAAAAGTGCAGTTAATGTTCAGCTACTTTGGTGTGTTACCTATGGCTATGTATGATTCGGTCTACCGGTGCATTGCTGGGAAAGCGATTAACTTTACTTGGATTGACATAAGTGCATAAGGAAGATTAATTTTCAAATCGCACAAAGAGTGTTTCTTTATGTTCAGGTACCACCGGACTCATCAATTTGGATTGAGGAAGGGAACATTTATGAAACTTAGATTGAAATGGATTAAACATTTGCCACTTAGCTTGGTTGGCAATGTTATGTCTAGTGCTGGATTTGATAGATCTAGGGTATGAGTATGTACATATAAACTGCTTATTTTAAAAAAAAAAAAGGGTCGATGCCTCTTGGCTGGCTTTAACATATGTTAAAGTTTGGTCTTGTAGCTCCCGCATGCAGGTATATACGCCAGTCGCACGGTACATTTGCCGTATTAAGACATTGCTGGAGCTAACAAAGTCTCCAAGAGGGAGATATTAGTTTTATATGGTGGAGACTTAGTTCAGCGGGTCGCTGATTGAGTCGACACTGGCACCTTTTCATAAAAAAGTGTCTGATCTGTTTAATCTGAACGCCTCTTATAAAAGGAGAGGTTACAGACTTATTTTAAAAACAGGGGACAACTACTCTTAGAGAGTCAGAAGAAAGAGGGAGAGTTCCACCATCTTGATTTTGTGTATCAATACAAAATCAAGCACTCGAGAGGGGTGTTTTCGATCACGACGATCATTCTCGTGATTGTGCAGCGAGTCCAAGGCATCTTTGCTGTGGATACAGAGATAGACTCGAGTTCAACGTGGTCTATTCTCACTGGTGTGTGAAGACGAAGTGCAAGCAATCCAACTCGACGTGAAAGAGGTCACCGTCGATCCAAGACTTCCGCATAACGATATATCTAACTTTGTACTTAGATATATTTCGTCCAAACTCTAAACAGTAACATTTAACAAACATGTAAAATTCGACGTAAGATCAAACATACAGCAATTCTTAGTGCCCACTGCCCAATAATTACTAATCATTTCGGGTCAACCTTATTTGAAAATTATCTTCTGTTTAATTTGTTTCAAGAGAATTTTTTATTTTATTATTATTATTGTTATTATTTGACGAAGTTTCAAGAGAAGGTTCGATGGAGACTTGAACGGGTTTATTTGATTCACTTTTGTTTCTTTATGGACGACCTAAGAAAGAAACACATGTAGCATGAGCTGACGGAAGCAGCAGTATACATCAGATAAGAAGATGTTTCAATAAAATAGGCGTGTTGAAGACTAAAAGCTAACATGATAACACAATAACAAAAACATTTGAAAGCCTACAATAATTGAATCTCGAATAAGTATTTTGGTCTCTCCTTATGTGAATCTTTTCTTCTAGACCGATCGTTTTAGTCACCGTGTTAGCTTCTAGCTAGCTGGTGGCTGTATTTTACAAGTAATAGCTTTCCCTTTGTTGTGTAGCTATATACTGACATGAATAAAGTTTGAATCATTCATTAATTGCGAATCAACTGCAAGCTAACTTTTGTTCGTTTGCGCCAGTTTTTAAATAGATTAATTTTGGACCAAAATAATGACATGAGGACCTGTACCTAGCTTATACTTTGTAATCTAGAAACAAGTGTCAATTAGAGGTTGGTCCTTCAAGTTACAAAACCCTTTTTCTTGTTAAACCTCAACAACTTAATATGTCTGATTTTTGCTTAAACATATTTTGGTTTTTCCAGGAGCGTCTGCTACGTACTGTAGCAGTTCGGACAATTCAAAATATGTTTAAGCATACGGCCCTAATTGCTGCTGCATGGACAAAAATAGTTGCTGTAATCGGAGCTTCTTATCTGCCAAACCACCCAAAGGGGCCGTTTGATCTCCTAGGAATTTGGAGAATTTGGAGAAGTTGCACTTCCTATGAATAAATTTATTGAAAAGTGTATAACTTTGTGAAGAGTTTGGATTGTTTATAATAAATTTATGGTAGGAAGATGAATACCAGATTGCCAAAATTAATTTGTAAATCGTTAGGAATTAAAGTGGGCCTTGTTTTGATTGGTGAAAGGGCCTAAAATATAATAGGTTCTTAAGTCGTGTTTTTTTTTATTATTGTGCTCAAATTACTTGCAATGCCGGATACTTCATGAAATTTTCCTCATTTCTTTCCAAGATAAATAATAACTGTCATTGCAGTTTTGTCATCGCTTGTCATTGATTGAACAAAATGAACATACAAAACATACAAGGTGAACACATAGATTATCAAAGTTAACACATAAAAAAATAATTTCTCATCTCTTGTTCAGTTTTTTATATGCATATTCAATTTATTTTTTATTGAACTTATTTATTTGTATGTATTCACTTTGATCATTTATATATTCAACTTGTCTATTTTATGCGTTCATTTTATTCAAACGATAAAAAGCGGTGACAAAACTACAGATAGCAGCAGTTGGTAATCAATTTTCTTTCTTTCCCAGTTAATTTTATCAAACACTAATCGAGGGATACAATTGTAGACAATTTATATAGCCAGCTTGACTATCCTTTTCCCTGCGTGCATTCATTCATTTAAAATTTATCGTGCAAGAATATATACACATAAATTTCTTAACGAAAGATCATATACACTAAACTCAAAATTAAAATTTTCCTTCAATTTTAAATGGTGCAATTTAGCAAATGTATTTATACAGCCTAGGGATGAAGGTAATATTTTACAATCAAAGGCCTAAAAGCTAGCCGAATAAAATGGATAATTCCCGATGCCTAAATGAGGTGCCTTTTATTGAGAAACCAGTTGGACAAATAAAACATACAACTGGCCTTAACGGAGAAAGCCACAAACAATCCCAAGATAATTCACGGTCCAGGCTGAAAGGTCCGTTGAAACTTGTAAATTGAAATCCACGCTGGTCGATTTGGAAGAATAATTTAAAAATTTAACGGTCTAAGAAAACTCGCAAATTTCAGCGAATAAAAACTAAAAAGCAGAGTAAACGAGGTCTGTCGAAGATTTTGTTCGAAATTGATGCGCAATTTAGATAGTGTGGTGTCCGGTGTGATCTCCTAAAATTTCTGGAATTGCATTTTTTTTCCAAGTATGAAAGCCGTAAAAATGATGTTGGTCGTTCCGCTATAATATTGAAATCACAAAGTTGTGATGCTAAAAAATTTACTCACAATAACTAAATAGTTCATTTACTTTATAATTCTGACAATAATTTTAAGTACATAAAAGAGAAATAGGGTTTTTATTTTACTTAGAAATACCACATTACCAATGTTCTTCATTGTCCCATTTTACCTTTTTCCCTAATATTTCCTATTTAACCGTTCAAATTTTTATATTGTGCATACTAATTAAGATAAGCTCAGGCTTTACGTCATTCATAACTACTTCTTTACAATGATTCCTGAAACAAGTGCAATAGGAAAACAAGTTCTTTTGTAAACTCTTTATCTAATCTTTATTAGGAAATCAAGTGCAATACTACATTAACAACCAATGTTTTCCCTTTAATGAATCCAAAAAAAAAAAAGATTTATATAACAAATGAAGATGCATAGAATTTTATTATTGGATCCAAAAAGATAAAAATATATAAGAACGGAAGACTTGCCAAAAATTTTATTCAATACGCATTGCAGTTACGAAAATAAATAAAAAGAAATATTTCGATTTACTTAATAAAAATTGCTACTATGTGCGTACCAATAAACTAACGAAATTTCAACGTCAACATGGCTTCCTGACCCCCCCCCCCCTTTTTTTGTCTATGTTTTGCTTAGCCGAATCCGTTCATGAAAATGAAACGTTATGTTCGCTCCAATATTTTAAAGCATGAAAGGAGCACCATGTGATATTATATATCATTGAGAGTTTAATTTCACAGGTCAACGGTGCTCTTTTTGGATAAAAATGGCACCAAATATTTTTTAGACTTTTAAATATTCATGATATATTTTAATTAAAATCCAAACTGCGACCCTCATTAAAAAAATATTTTTAATCACTAAATAAAAGACTGATCATCAACAAACAACTATAAATTAAATAAAAAATCACAAAGGCTAATTAGGACTAATAAATTTGGTCGGCAGAAGAAACTTGGTCTTCATCACAAGTTTTTTAAATGCGGTTAGAAAGTTCCAAGTAATTTAAATTAAAAAGTAAATATTAACGGAGAAACGGAAAGATGTCTCACACCAAAAATTTGACGTTGCATTAAAGAATTACTCACGAACCTCATAATATTTATTGTTTATTATAAACCTTTTTGACACAAGCGCACAGGTTGTATATCTTTTCTGGTGAGCTTTTCTTCAGACTATATATATATATATATATATAGATTGGCTAAAGTATACTCCAGCATATAGATAGTCCGTATGTTGGAGTCGTTTTTCAAAATCTAAAATGCATACAGTCGATCCGAACATTTCAAATTGTTCTCCATATTGAAATCTCCTAGGAAACCAAAATTTATATTTTTTCGAATTTTTTTACTATATATTATGCTATTTTAAAAAAACACTGTTAAGGAGTTGTAAAGGAGTATTTCTGACCATTCAATTTGAAAATAACATAATATATAGCAAAAAAATTCGAAAAAATGTAAAATTTGGTCTTGAAGGATATTTTTACATGGAGAAAAATTTGAACGGTTTGGATCGACTGTTTGAATTTTAAATTTTGAGAAATGACTCTAGCATACAGATTTGATCCGTATGCTAGAGTATATTTTAGCCAATCTATATATATATATATATATATATATATATATTGTTGTACTTTCTTCGATAACATTTAAGCAAAAAACACAACAAAAATTTATGTTTATGTTACGGACAAATATGGGAGCAAAAGATCTTCGGCGTAGCCAGTAGTTAGCACAAATATCCCACACCATTATTCTACTCCTTTTAAAATATTTCCAGCACGAGTATCATCAGTACGGTGTGCATTTCACGTCTTGTAAGCGGCTGATATCATATCTATACTATATTTATAAAGAAGTAGAAACCCGAATTCATGGGCCTGAAATTGGTACCCTTCATGAAACAAAAAGCGTTTAAAATATAAAAACAAACAGGGGAAAGAATCCCTAAAATAGACCTCTTTTCCCTCTGTCTCTAAGTGAGACCAACCATAAATAACACAAGTTCCTTTCTAAGGCACCGTTTAGATGCGTTGAGAAGAAGGTAGGAAGAAGAAAAAAATAAAAAAATAAATTATAAATAATTCAAACTTTTCACAAAATTACACACTTTCCAATATTCTTTCCACTTCTTTTCTTTTTCCCTTCTTCCCACACCTATCCAATCGGAGCCTAAGAATGAAAACTCCTCTTACGTTCCCATAAATAATACCCTTTCTAGTTTCTACACTGAGGTTTCAACTTTCAAGATATATTTTTGTTTCCTCGCTAATTAAACGATCCATATGGAAATTGATCAACAGAAAACGACAAACATTCTCCAGGGAGCACAATTAGCATCGCCTTTAAAGCCTATCAAGGTCAAGATTACTGAAAATGAATTACCACAACTTTTGCCGGAGAAGATGGAGTTGCTTGATTCGGAGTTGCTCATCTGCCCACCGCCACCTAGAAAGACCTTGGATTGTCTGACTCGTCGCAGGAAAATCGATTTGTTTGATGACTTGGAATCAGAGTTGGCTTTTATGAGATTAACTAAGAAAACCAGAAAATAAGAAGTCTTTCATCATGTTTTTCATTTTCTCCTTTTCCCAATATTTTCAGGAATATAAATTAGGCTGCAAAATGCAAATGTAGTTAGGTGTTGGGAAGCTCCTAGTTTCATAAAGGAAAGCTTATTTTGTTTCTCTTGTGAAAAGTTTTTGGTACAGCGGAGATTTCAACTCCTAAGTTCTCAATGAAAGAAGAAAAAATTACAAATTTTTGGATCAATTTGTCCATGGAAGATAGTGCATTCAGTAAAAATGTCAAGTATCTCAAGAAAAATATAAAATCGATTTTCTGAGCTGGAGAATTGAATACTGTATAAATAACATTTGTGTTTCGGTGTAGAATTATATTCTCTTTGCTACTTTTCACTAGTAGTGGAATCCTTAAAGTTACTTCGTCAACTGTCCAATCCTTTCAAAAATGAAAATGAAAATGCAAAAAAAAAAGTAATTAATTAAAAATTGGAGTTTTACAAAACATATAAAACCCTACTCATTTAATTTAGAAATCAAAAGTTTTCATATATAGTTCACTTTCAATATCGGAAGCTAAATAATTGTGTGTCATTTTCAACAGGGCGGCTGTCAGATCTTGACAATGGAGCTCTTTCTAGAAGAAGAAGACTTGAGAGAATCTCTCCTGTAGAAGTCAAAAAGATTAGGAAGTCATACACAATTAGCAGTTAGCACAGAGTTGTACACTAGACATAGATCCTCGCAGAACTTAATTAACTAGAATATATAAATCAAGTTAATTAATTGAAAATGAGTTCCTATAATAGAAGTCGCTAAAACTAATTTGACATTATGGTACCGGTGGTAATTACCAGCATAAGACCTGGCAAAAATAAATGTTTTCCATGGAGTTGAAGCTCATCTAGTCATCTTGCACATAAAAAACCAGAATGCACCAAAATTAAGGAAAGAAGTTCATTCTTAAGAAGAACAAGAGGGAGTTTACTCTAGGTATGTTCACTCCGTACAAGGTACAAAAAGAAATATTTGCCTTTATGGTTTCACCAAAACACATGTTAAGGGATTTCAAACACACCAGATGTGAGTTTGATTTGAAACTACATCGCTATGTCCTACTCCTATGTGAATCTTCAGGGTTCAGGCTGAAATTGAGCCCACGAAAGGACACAAAATTGGGCTGAAACACTCTTGGTTTCAGCATCAATAACTAAGGCCATAAATAGTACTACAGATAAAGTCCATCCTTTGTAGCAACATGCACGTTCTGGGCTAAAACTGGGCCTAAACCTTGTAAACGAAATCGAAAGAAAAATATGGAAGTCGCGAATAGGGTGAAAAAGATCACCGTTTCGACGACCGTCCTTTCGTTTCGTTTCGTTTCGTTTTAGACGAAACAAAACGGTTAAAGATTTTAGTTGCGTTTCAAAAACGAAACGGTTAACGAAAGCTTGAACTAGTTTCGTCCATGTGTATTTTCATGGTTTCGATCGTTTCGTCCAAAACGAAACGGTTGACGCAAATAGTGGTCAATTTCGTTTTCAAAACGCAACGGTCAACGAAACCGACCATTTTCGTGATTGTTTTGAACGTTATGCAGCCCTAGTCGCGATTGCAATTGTTGACAGAATTATGGACATAAGTATTAAATGATAACTGTCATTTTTTATTTTGTCATCCCTTATTATCGATAAATACAAAATGAACACATCAAATAGACAAGATAAACATACACTTGATCAAAGTGAACACTACTTACAAACAAATAAGTGTTTTCATCACTTGTTCTGATTTTTATATGCATATTCAACTTATTTGTTTGTTTGTGTTCACTTTAATCACTATGTATGTTCATCTTGTCTATTTTATGTGTTCACTTTCTATTTAACGATGGCAAAAAATGATAAAATTGCAGATTTTCAATAATCAATTTCCTAAGTTTCACAAGAGTTGTGAGAAGATTCGCGAGTCCCGACTTCTATTAAATGCGTGGTACGTAGTCAACGACCGAGACCACAACTGCTTATGGATATTTCGGCCAGTGACGAAGTGGTGTGATAAATTTATGTTTGCTATCTGTTTCCCATGTTTTGGGATTATTAATTCGCTCCCAGTTTCTATCTGCATGAATATACATGTTCATGATGACATTAGAACCGGAGGCATGCAACTGGTAGGCAGTTTACTCAATAGTTTTTGTGGGGGCATCACGCATGTAGTGGGATTGTTATGAATTACGCTTTATTATCAATCAATTCAATGTCATTCTTGTTTCATTAATATTAATATAAAATCTCGAAATATTCATAATATAGAGCATACGTGCATTATCTCGGGGAAAAACTTCTTTTTTCACTTCTACATACCTCACATTCTCAAACAACTGCAAACATTTTTTTGCCAAAATAAAGGAAGTACTCACGGTCTATTACTATTGGAAGTTACAACCTCAAATATCATTTACACATATGCTATCCATGTAAATATGTAACATAAACAAACAAAAAAAAAAAAGTAAATATCTCACAACTATTACTATTACTATTACTATTACTATTACTATCCTCGATCTACATAGTCAAAACAGTCCCTTTTGCCTCCATTATAGCCAAATTTCCTATCTTCCATAGATACTATTCCACCATGATGTATTTCTCATGAAAACAAATTCTCACCAGAAGCTATAAGAATATTTGAAAAGTATTAAATTAATGCATGCATAACACATGGAAATTAACATTTATATCGATTTTGATAAACAAATGTTCAATTTGGAAAATGATGCTGTTTTAGGTTGGGTTTTCAGAGGTTCCCTATGTTACTTAATCTAGACTTCGTTTGGATTCCATTTGGAAAGAAAGGAAGAAAAAAATAAGAAAATAAATTTATTATAAATAATTCAAATTCTTCACAAAGTTACACACTTCCCAATACTTCTTCCATTCTTTTCTTCTTCCCACACCTTATCCAAACGGAGCCCTAGATTACTTTGATTACGTAGGTGCTGTGTGCTTGTGTATTACTTTGATCACTGCTGCAACAGAACATCAAATTCATATCTAGTTGCAAGAAATTAAGTAATAGAGGATACAAAAACCACTAATGTATGCTAATCAATGGATGTATACAAAGGAACTAAGGAACAACCCAATGTATTAAAACCAACTATTACATATCCAAATACAATAATGTTGTTGCTATACTAACTTGTTCTGCAGTACGAGACTCACATATGGAAAAATTAAATTGGTAATCAACTTCGATTATTTACAAGATTTGTTGCTTTTCAAATTTTCAGTTTATTTTCTAAACTCCAGCATCAGCCTATCAAACAAAAACGGATAACTATTCAAATATGCAATATCACTATAAAATTTGACAAATATTTGAGTCAATATACTTACCTTAAGTTGGGCTCACATGGGATATTTGGTATTTCATCTATCAATTTTTAATAAATCCTAAAATCAGTTAGCGACTCTAATGGTGGTTTTTGAACTCGCTGCCTCTCTCAACATTCAAGAAGTGCTGGGAAGAGAATACTTTAATGCTTTGTTAAGGAGGAGAACAAAATGATTGGGAGCATGGCAACGATATTGGATTATTTTCTTAGGAAGAGGTGATGCTTTGAAGAGAGATGAAAACAGTGGGGATTACAAAAGAATAGGAAAGGAAAGAATTAGGCCGTTTGGATGTTATAGGAATTTGGAGAATTTGCAATTTCTAGATATAAATTTATTGGGAAGTGTGTAACTTTGTGAAGAGCTTGGATTGTTTATAATAAATTTGGCATATAAAATTTTCGGAATTTGCAATTCTGGCTCCATCCAAACGGGGCCAAAGACTCCAATTTTCACCTAAAATGGTAATTCAGACGGAATTATAATGGAAGGACTAAATTCAGATTATTGGACAGTTGAGTGACTCTGGAAGAGATAAATCGAAATTTAGTGATAAAAAATGGATTATAGATGAATTTTAAGGGACTTTCGAAAAAAATTACTCAATTTAAAGTTTTTTTTTTTGAGAGAAAATTTAAAGTTCATGATGCTCCGCAATTCATTTCTGTACGTCCTGATGCTTATTCTGTTATTCAGTTGAGCAGCTACACCCTCAGTGAAGGAAACATCCAGTGTTTCTTCAAAAATAAAATCAACTCACAATAGAATTATCAAAATAAAATCAACTCACCAAAGGGATAATCAAATATGATATAGATTCATGTAAATTCATGGCATTTTGTACAGAACATCCCAGCAAGTTTGTGCTTTTCTCGGAATTTTCCCATACCGGGAGATTGAATTGAATCCGACATCCTTTGGGAAGTTAGAGAAAAGTGGGTTTGTGCAAGGTGCATTGTATGTAAACATTTAGGCCAATCCGTTTGATTTATTAGAATTAAGAGAAGATTAGGAGGCTCTTTCAAAAAAGAGAAGATTAGGAGGCTAATGAAAAATGATCTACATTGTGGAAAGTTTCATCTGATCTACGTGCACTTCCCAGGCTCAAGAATTAGGGAAAACCTACGGTTACTCCGGTATTTTGGAACATCAGCCGTACCCGTACCGGGTACGAACCGGATACTAGTACCATACCCGGTACGGTCAATGGTCAATGGTTAACCGTCAATGTGATGATATTAGTGTTTATGTCATTTATTTGTGTAAGAGGTAGACTAAAATCAGTCGCGACTGATAGATGAAACCGTCATTTACGACGAAATCTCAATTTTTGAGAATTTAACAATTGATCCGAACCGTTCAATGTGTTTTTCATATTGAAATTTCGTTGGAAACCAAATATTACGTTTTCCTGAAAATTTTTAGTATTTTTTTTTGTATACAAAATTCTTGATCTAAACAATTCTAAACCCTTCAATAACAATGATTTTTAAAAATCTAAAAAAAAAATACTACCTTCAAAAAAAATCTCAAAAAAATAGTAACAAAATTCAGAAAAATATAAAATTTGGTCTCCAATGAGATTTCAATATGGAGAACATATTGAACGATTCGGATTAGCCATTAGAACCTCAAAAGTTGAGATATAATCGCGGCTGACGAGTCCATCCGTCCGTCATAGCTGATTTTAGTCTACCTCTTTGTGTAAACTCCAAATTTATGTCATTTATTTGTGCAAATTCAAGTCTTAACTAAAAAAAATTATGTTATAAACATTATATTTTATAATATAATATAATATAGATCAATAAAATATTCAAATTATATATTTATATATATAGAGAGAGAGAGATTGGCTAAAGTATACTCCAGCATACGGATCAAACCTGTATGCTGAGTCGTTTCTCAAAATCTAAAATTCAAATAGTTGATCCAAACCGTTCAAGTTGTTCTCCATATAAAAATATCCTTCAAGACCAAATTTTACATTTTTTTTTGAATTTTTTTGCTATATAAGTATATATTATGCTATTTTCAAATTGAAGGGTCAAAAATACTCATTTATAGTGTTTTTTGAAAATAGCATAATATATAGCAAAAAAATTCGAAAAAATATAAATTTTGGTTTCCTAAGAGATTTCAATATGGAGAACAATTTGAACAGTTCGGATCAACTGTATGAATTTTAGAATTTGAAAAACAACTCCAGCATACGGACGATATGTATGCTGGAGTATACTTTAGCCACTCTCTCTCTCTCTCTCTCTCTCTCTCTCTATATATATATATATATATATATATATATATAGAGAGAGAGAGAGAGAGAGAGAGAATTGCTAAAATGCTATGCATAGCACGGATGACCTTCGTGCTACAGATTTATTCTTGAATTTTATGCTTCAAACAACCGATCCAAACCGTTCATTATCTTCTTCATATTGAAATCTCATTAGAAACCAAATTTTACAATTTTTTTTAATTTTTTTACTATTTTTCTCAGATTTTTTAAAATACTTAATCTAATAAATTCTGGACCCTTCAATAACAGTGATTTTCAAAAATCTGAGAAAAATAGTAAAAAAATTTTAAAAAATGTAAAATTTGGTTTCTAATAAGATTTCAATATGTAGAAGATAATGAACGGTTTGGATCGGTTGTTTGAAGCATGAAATTCAAGAACGAATCCGTAGCACAAAGACCATCCGTGCTATGCATAGTATTTTAGCAATCCTATATATATATATATATATATATATATATATATATATATATATATATATATATATATATATATATATATATATATATATATATATATCAATATCATCGTAGCATATCGAAGATTTTTTAAAATTTTCATACCGCCGTACCCGAATCGTACCGGGTACGAGTCGGTACTCGTACCCGTACCCATGCAACATTGGGGAAAACTATAGGGAGCCCTACTGCAAAAGTCTAATTATAAGGTTTCACAAAGAAAATTAATATAAGTTTCCGTAAAAAAAAAGAAAAATAATATAATTATAATTTCTTATAACATTTGTTTTTCGTACATTAGAAGTTGAATGCTAAAAGAAGTCAACAAATAGATTAACAGTTCAATTTTCTGCGAGTAAGAATCTAGTTATGAGGCTACTGACCTGCCTAGACTATAAGAGAAGATACTAGATACAGGACGTATGTTATACTTACGCAACTTTTCTTCAAAATTAAATTTAAAACACATGATTGCAAAAATTCAATCTTCGAAATTAAATTTAAAATTTAGATTATAGCAAAGGCTTATAACGTCGTTACTGGAACTATGCTTGAATTACTGGTATTTAGGTTATTCCAGCAGAACCGAATCTGATCTAGCTTACCGTTTTTAATTTGGACGCGACTTTAAGCGGGTGTTGCTAATGTTATTCTTCATTTTTTTTTTTTTTTTATGCAACGAACTAAGCACCTTAACAACAGTAGGGCAGTTCCAAGCGTCCATACGATGTCAAAGGAGCACCCAAAAAGAAGACAAAAATCTAAATTTGAACCACAGAAGTTTACGAAACAAAATAAAGTGTTACTTTTGGATATACAAGGAGGCAGTATAGTTACTGTAAGCAAAATTCCAAAATGCCCTCCATACTGAATAGGAAGTTACCAACACCTATTCCATTAATACGACTATCAAGCAAAACTTGAACTCCAAACAGACCAGGTATCCACATTGTAAATCTAAGAAACATCATCTGGCTGAGTCTCAAAAACCACGTCAAACATGTCACGATCATCAGCTTGTGACTGCGATGCAGAAACTTCGGCCTTCTTGTAGCATGATGAACCCATCAGAACTGAGCTCAGATCAACCTTCTTTGTTGGCTTGGTTGATTCTCTAATTAATATCATTAAACAAAAAACTGATTAGCTGTGACAATTTCAGACAGGATACTTATTTAAAAAGACAATTCAGAAAGTAGATGCAGGGGAAAGGTTCTGCTTGTAAGATAATATAGCAAGTCTGTTTGAGCACCAACAAGGGTAATTTGGTCACAAATGTTTTAGAAAATTACAAGTTGTGCCTCTCATGTGAAGCATTATTAAGCCCACTCAAGTATACTTAACTTTCTACTGAAAAATTAGGTGACGCAAATGATGAACACTTGAATTAAGGGATGACCAAAAATGTTCTATATAAAATCCCAAACCAGCATGGTTTAAAAGACTCGTTCAACCCAAAACCATTAAGGAATAGACTAAATGAGTGTTTTGTTCTGTTCAAAGTAGATACAACTTGTGAAGAGCCCAGATAATTTGAAGTTTTAAACATATTAGGAACATTTATATAGTATAATGTATCAAATGGTAATTTTATTTGGAAACCTAATCTAAACTCTACAAGTACAACGATGTGGAATGCATCAGGAGCGAGAACCAACTGGTAGCTTTTTTGCCTCAAGAGAGAATATATAATCCAAACTTAATCCTGTAAGGAACTAATGTAAGGATAAGGTATTAAGGTTCATTTTAAACTTACTGTTGTGACATAGGCAAATCATCCTCAGCAATTTCCTCATCTTTCCAATGAGAACTGGGTGACATCATAGCTGCGGGAAAAAAAAATAAAACAAGGTATAATCCCAAAAAATTATTACAGAATTCAAGATAAGATAAGTATTATTGGCAGGGTTGCCATGAGAACCAAAAACATACAATACCAAGCATACCAACAATTCCATAAAAGCAAGAATAGCAGATTTGTCACTATTCAATTTAGTTTGTCCTTGGACCTTTATTCCTCCTTATGATCAAATCTAAGGTCCAACTATATTGGTTGCAGGCAAAAGCTGAATTCATAGGTTTACAGAAACATATGCAGATATACACTACAATGATTGGTTGGTACAATAATATTAAACATTGAAACAACATACCTCTCCCTTCCTTTTTTTCAGGCATTGGAGAATCCTTATTTGCATTCCCACTTTCATCTCTAGTTAAAGCTTCACTTGCTAAATCAATAAAACTTGAGCCAGGAAAGATCATAGCTGAGTTTTTTCTAGAAGCATGTACTTTCCCACCAAGGCGCTTGGCTGACACCTTACGGACTGCTGACATGGGTCTCTTTAGTCGACTGTTCGCCTCTTCTTCATTTTCACTGCTGGCATCACTCATGACTGCCATATTAGCAACTAAACACTTCATCTCGTCATCTCTTTTTGATACATTATTGCTCAGACTAGTATGGGATTTAGACTTGTCTTTTGACAAAGGGCTATTTTGAATTTTCTTGTTTACTTTTGTCTCTTTAAGGGGACTAGATGCACGAGAAGGTTGCTCGGTGGGTTGAGGAAGGAAATAGTCCATGAAATTTATCTCGTGCAAAATTGCAGGACCCTTGGTTTGAATTCCTTCAGCAAAGGCTTCTTTGTCTTGATTCTCAGCCAAAAAATTATCCACAGATTTTTGCATCTTTTCTGGAGTAGTAGGTGCATTTTCAGTTGTTTCTTCAGCAAAGGATGTAACACCATGCTTATCAGTAACTCCTTCCTCTCTGGGATTACATTTACTCTTCTCGTCCCCAAAGGTCAGGTCAGCCGCTACATTATCTTCTTTTACAGACTTTTTAATCATAGTTTGGGTCTCTATCTTGCCACTTCCATCTGTTTGGGTAACATAGTCTTTAATGGTGCCATTAGCCTCAAGTTCTGACTCATCAGTTGTAACTTCGGGTCCCAAGGTTTTGGCCTCTTGATCCTTTATCTTATTTTTGTTGCCATCATCAACTGATTCTTCAATAATTGAACCCAGCATTTGGTTTCTAGCACCAGCTTCTGAAGAACTTGCCAAATTAAAGCTTTCTCTACTGTCAATACCATTCTCTTTTTCAGGAGGCAAAGAAGTGAGCTCAGCTGCTTTATATCTTTTCTTATCATCACAAGCAATAACAGAATCCCCAGTCACCGGGCTCGTGGTGTCTTGTGAGGCCTCAGTTTTGTTTGAGCTTTCTATTTTAGATTGTCTTCTCTCTTTCTTGGCTTTGACAACGACTCGGGAAGCTTGTTCAACTGCCACATTAGCAAGGAGTTGCACATAAGATTCAGCATCTTTACTAGTCTGTGTGTCTAACAGGATGGAGCTTCTTTCTTTGAGATCAGCTAGAACGCCAGAAACTATTTTGTTTACGGAGTCATCAGTATCGGAACAGTTCGGTGCAGAAAAAGACACATCACCTGAAATTGCAGACAGATTTACATAATTATGTCATGCTATTTTCAAATTTCCACCACATTCAGAAAGCAAATGAAATACATGTGCATATCCCATTGCTTAAATGTATATGACATGATTAAAACCGGAAATGTAAATACAATTGCAATTATTCATTTCGCTGGACCATTATAAAGATGGCCAAGGTTCACTGATTATTAGCTGTGCCTATTTAATGAGACCCATGCCTACCAGCAGTTTTTGCAAAATGAGCATCTCCGGTATTATTGCTTGCTTCTTTCTCTATGATGAGACTACTACTCTCTTTAGAAGAATCATTCTTTGTAGAAGACAGCTCCCGCGATGATACATCTGCAGCTGCAGCCTTGGTTTTCTTATGCTTTCTTTTCTCTCTACAAGCAACTCCAGGATCTTCAACTGTCACATGGAATTCAAAAAGGATCAGAAAGTAAAAATTAGTTGTAGCTTAAACTTATCTAAACTGAATACACATACAAATTAAAAATATAAATTTACAAAGAAAATAACTGAAGATGCAAAGGGGTAACTCAACGAGGCCATTGCAGAAAACAACAGTATTTCCCAGGTATAAATTTTACATTATTACCCAAGACATTTCAAGGATCTTTTTTTTTTGGGCAGCTCCTTACCAATATTCCTGTTTTTGTTTTTTTTAGAAAATAAAGTCTAATTGCTAGGAGCAAATAAGGCTTGCTCATGGCTCATGGCTCATAACATCTACTACAATATCAATATATCAATACTTGCTAGTTCCACATATAAAATACTCCCAATTTCCAGAGGCGCACCCAAATTTTGTGTGGTTATGCAAGAACAAAATGAAAGTAAACTTATTTCAATTAGATTGAAATTCCAGCCAATGCTTGCCTGCACTGTTAATAGCATCTCCACCTTCCTTGCTTAGTTCCTTCTCCATATTGAGATTACTTTCTCTCTCTTTGCAAGATTCATTCTCTTGAGTAGACTGCTTCTTGCCCATCCCATCAGTGGCAGCTTTGTTTTTCTTATGTCTTTTCTCTACAGAAAGAACTTCAGGATCTCTTCCTGGCCCATATAATCAGAAAACAGTCAGAAAAATTCTGAAAAAAATTTATGCCTACGTTTTAGTAGCTTGTAAGGTTTATCTTCAAATTTAAACAAGATTTCAAATGCACAAGATGCACACAGGTAGGTCCTATAGCTCCCAGCATAGCTCACTGAATACACCACTAGATTTAAAATATACTAGGAAGTTCATTGCAGGACAAGACCCAACATTGAATGTTGGGCCCTGATGTGTTTTCCTTTTGAGATATTAATTCTGCATACAAGCCCTTGAGCAGTGTAATTATTAAAGCAGCCAGTTCTAGTAAGAATAAATGGATACCTCACTAGCATCCTAACAATGCATCAGGTGTCAGTTGTGGTTTTAGACTTTCAGTGCATATGCAGTACTTGCATTATCAGAATATATATTACCAGAACAACATTAACAAAAACCAATACTTAGCCAATATGATTACATTGAACTTTCCATTTTGAAGCTCACCTGTAATTCGGATCAAACCAGGATCAACATCCTCCTTGCTTATTTCTTTCTCCAAAATGGTATCACTCTCTCTCTCTGGACAAGATCTATTGTCAACCAGCCCTTCACTAGAGGCAGCCTTCTTTTTCTTATCGCTTTTCTTCTCTACAGAAAAACCTCCAGGATTCCCACCTGTTACATGAGCTGCCCTCTTTGAAAACCCTGCACCCTTTCTCGATTCATCCTTGCTATCACCCATGGAAGCTTGCTGTCCGAGTTGATCATGAAATTCTACATCTTCATCAGCTGGTGAACTTATTTGAGGCTGCAGTCTCTCTTTATCAAGCTTACATGGTACTGAGTTGTCTGCTTCTGCTCCACCACCTATAGCTACTTAAAAAGGATAATTTAAGATTTCAGGAAGTTCACCGATTCAGGTGTAGTTCAGACTCAGAATCTACACCGCAGACCCCACCCCCCACCCCCAAACAACAACAACTAAGCATTTTGTCCCAAACAAGTTGGGGTAGGCTAGAAAAGAAACCCAACAAGAGAAATCATCCAAAAACAAAAATAATATATATAAAAAAATACTAATAATAATAATAGCAATAATTCAATCAATATGACCGACCTATGCTCGCTGAGCAAATATCCTAGTTTTTTCAGGAATACCCTGTCTTTTTTGAGTAAGACCTTTTTTACCACTAGAAAAGAAAGTGAAAGCAAGAAAGGTACAATTACCAGGATCAATAATAAAAATAATAATAATAGAAGTAGAAACCTACACATCAACCGAAATCTAATAATGTGACCAACAAATCTATGGCATCACTCATACCCCTAGGTTCCTATGTCATGGCTCCGGTACATGGATTGCTAACTTCCATGCACTCCTATCAATCGCCAACAAACCCCTCCCCCCCCCCTCTCAAAAAAAGGAGCCACAAAGAGCTGGTTGACCTATAAACATAGTAGGAAATAGAAGCCTTATTGGTTCCTTCGTTCAAGATGGAAAATAAATATACCTGATCTAAGCGGTATCTCAGAATTCCACTTGTTATCTACAAGTCGGTTGCTCTTGTGAAAGCAAGAAAGGTACAATTACCAGGATCAATAATAAAAATAATAATAATAGAAGTAGAAACCTACACCTCAACCGAAATCTAATAATGTGACCAACAAATCTATGGCATCACTCCTACCCCTAGGTTCCTATGTCATGGCTCCGGTACATGGATTGCTAAACTTCCATGCACTCCTATCAATCGCCAACAAACCCCCCCCCCCCCCCTCAAAAAAAAAGGAGCCACAAATAGCTGGTTGACCTATAAACATAGTAGGAAATAGAAGCCTTATTGGTTCCTTCGTTCAAGATGGAAAATAAATATACCTGATCTAAGCGGTATCTCAGAATTCCACTTGTTATCTACAAGTCGGTTGGCCTTGTGCACTTTATCATCTGCTTTTTCAGACTCATTCCCTCTAACTGGTGGGACTTCACATGAAATGTCTGAAGAGGGACCTTTTGTTTTCTTGTTCTTTTTTCTAGATTTCTCACGCACTGCTTCATCCATGCCGCTAGTATGAGTATCATTTTTAACCTCTTCAGCTGCATCATATGCAGTAAAAAGTTAAAAAAGGTAATTTAAGATTTCAGGAAGTTCAGCCAATTAAGGTACAGCTATACTAACTATTCTGATTCAATGTAGATCAGAATCTACACTCCCGCCCCAAAAACAATATAAATTAAATAAAAAAAAAGAAACAAAGAGCTGGCTGCTATTGTAAGAAATAGGAGCCTTATTGCTTCCTAACTTCCTTTCCTTTCAAGAGCAAAAATAACTATACCTGGTCTGCGTGGTATCTTAGAATTCCTCGCTTTATCTATAAGTTGGCTGCCTTCGTGCACTTTATCATCTGCTTTTTCAGACTCATGCCCTCTAATTGGTGGGACATCGCATGGAATGTCTGAGGGGGCCTTTGTTCTCTTGCGTTTTTTCTTAGATTTCTGTACTGTTTCATCCATGCCGCTAGTATGAGTATCATTTTCAACCTCTTCAGCTGCATTATATGCAGTAAAGAGTTAAAAAATATAATTTAGATTTGAGGAAGTACAGTCTATTGAGGTACAGCTATACTAACTATTCTGATTCAATGTAGTTCAGAATCCACACTCCCACCACAAAAAAAATTTAAAAAAATAATAATAATAATAATAATAATAATATAAATAAATAAATAAAACAAAGAAACAAAGAGCTGGTTTCTATAATAGGAAATAGGAGCCTTATTGCTTCTTCAACTTCATTTTAATTCAAAGAGCAAAAATAAAAATACCAGATTTGAGTGGTATCCCAGAATTTCTCTCTTTATCTACAAGCCGGCTGCTCTTGTGCGCTTTATCATTTGCTTTTTCAACCTCATCCCCTCTAATTGGTGGGACCTCACATGGAATGTCTGTAGAGGGACCATTTGTTTTCTTGTACTTTTTCCTAGATTTCTCCTTCACTGTTGCATCCATGCCAAAAGTATCAGTATCATGTTTAAGCTTCTCAGCTGCATTATCTGCGTGTAGTAAAGAATTAAGAAAATTTAATTCCTATTACAATATCTGGTTTGTTTGGGACAAGTTGACTAAGGAAAATTGAGACTAAATTGGGTCGAATCAAGGTACATAAAACCGTAAGCGACACATGTAGATAGAGCCTTAATTAAACCATGCTGGCAACTTGGAATGAGATTAATTGCAATTGCTAAAGCTTAACAGAGTTTCGTTAGGCTTCATTCAGGTTTTGGCTAGCCTTTCAAATTTTGGGCGACTGAAGGTTAGCCAAATTGCAATTGCAATTAATCTCATTCAATAGATTTAACTTTCATCAAAAGACTGTACTCACCCGATAGATTAACTTTCATCAAAAGATTTGCCCATACAGACTTGGATTTTATAAGAACAAATAATTTGAATATATTACCTGAGCCAATTAAGTAATTTTGAGAAAAGTCATTTATAATCAACCACACTAGCCCATGATACTCATCATGGACGATATATCGTATACAGTTCTGAATTCACAATTTCAAGTTAGAAAGTTATGTTTATCCATGCTAACCTGCATTCTTTATAAAATTGGTATCTCCAGCCATGCTTGTTTGTTTCTCCAAAAGAGCATCAGTTGCTTTCCCTTTATAAGATCTATTCTCTCTAGAAGACTGCTGCTGGGATGATGCTTCCATAAAGACAGCTTTGGTTTTCTTGCGCTTTTTCTTTGGGGAAATAAATCCAGGATCTCCACCCACCACATAAGCAGACTCTTTTAGAACAAGTTCATCAGCATTCTCTTTTCTACATTGCTGTATGATATCAGACACTACATTTTGATCATTTTGAGGTTGATTATAAGACCCAGTGTCTTTGTTCACTTTTTTTAAAAAAAGCCCTCCGGGACCAAAGGGAGCCCAATAAGACCCAGTGTCTTCATCAAATATAAGATTTCCTTCTTGATCCCCTTTGCTTTTATAGAGCGCAGACGACACTGAATGTGGTGTCTCAGTTGTGCCACCTACAGTTTGTTACAAGAGATACAATATAAAATATACCAGAAAATAATTTGAATATATTACCTGAGCCAATTAAGTAATTCTGAGAATAGCCATTTATAATCAACTACACTAGCCCATGATACTCATCATGGACGATATATCGTATACAGTTCTGAATCTACAATTTCAAGTTAGAAAGTTATGTTTATCCATGCTAACCTGCATTGTTTATAAAATTGGTATCTCCAGCCATGCTTGTTTCTCTCTCCAAAAGAGCATCAGTTGCTTTCCCTTTATAAGATCTATTCTCTCTAGAAGACTGCTGCTGGGATGATGCTTCCATAAAGACAGCTTCAGTTTTCTTGCGCTTTTTCTTTGGGGAAATAAATCCAGGATCTCCACCCACCACATAAGCAGACTCTTTTAGAACAAGTTCATCAGCATTCTCTTTTCTACATTGCTGTATGATATCAGACACTACATTTTGATCATTTTGAGGTTGATTATAAGACCCAGTGTCTTTGTTCACTTTTTTTAAAAAGAGCCCACCAGGACCAAAGGGAGCCCAATAAGACCCAGTGTCTTCATCAAATATAAGATTTCCTTCTTGATCCCCTTTGCTTTTATAGAGCGCAGACGACACTGAATGTGGTGTCTCAGTTGTGCCACCTACAGTTTGTTACAAGAGATACTATATAAAATATACCAGAAAGAGGATCACAATTTCCTGGAACTAATAATTTTTTAGCATTATTCAGCTGATCATTTTTCTGAAACGCGCTCACCAGTAATGAGTACCCTACTCAACTCGGAATAGCACATCAATAGCTTAAATTATTAGTGTTATTACAGCATCATTACCACTGCCGTTTCTGTACAATTGCCCCATCAGATTAGAATTAACCCACTGACCCCAAGATCCTCCTAAGAGAGATTTAAAACCAGAATGGCAGATAAAAGAGAAGTATGCTGCATCTTGTAGTGAACAAGTTTTATGATCAGTAAAGAAAACTTCTGACTGTCTTTTTTCAAAGCACTTGTAATTACCTGTTTTCTCTGACACTTTGGAATATTTCTTCCCCAATACTTGAATATTATGTTTTACTTGAGGTTCATTCTCTTTGATTGTTGAGACCTTAGATTTATCGTCAGAAGAGAAGCCTTGTGTTTTCTTATGCTTTTTCTTCTCTCGAGTAACTCCTCCCAAAACTGCATCAATCATTTGACTCGCCTCTTGTGGAGATGAAGCCTTCTTGGTATCATCCCGTCTAGCATGTTCCTCCCCCAATTTAGCTACATCCACAAAATACCATCCATATATAAAATCAGCAAGTAAGCATCATAAAATAGTACATAAATTGACAAAACATCATGTTTAATTTTCTAGAAATTATACCTGGTTGCTCTTGAACAGAATTTCCTTCAGATCCTTCAGCTTCCCCTTTTCTCGATTCTTCTAATCTTAGAGCAGTATCTTCAGAAGATAAATTCTTCTTGCGCTTTTTCTTCTTAGTTTTTTTATTGAGTACATGAGTAGGGGCTTGAGCCGAGTCATGAAGTGGGTTAACAGAAACCTGCTTATCAATGCTAGGTGCTTTGCTTAGCATCAAATCTTCATTGCTGTCTCCAATTGGGACCTTTACTTCCTTATCAACCCTCCCATCTCTTAGTACTCTCTTGTCATTAGTTGTAACTGCTTCTATGTCAATATAGAGTAAAAAATCCCCATTCACCCCAACAAGTACAGCAGAAACTGGCATGGAATCCACCAGGTGGAACATCATTCCGCCCCGAATTGTCTGCAACACCAATTCTACTGTCTAGTCATACTTCAAACAAAGAATGGCAATCACAATCAAAAGTAAATAGTAAATAAGTTTGAAATATCACCTTAACAGCTCGTACAATGATCTCTCCAATAACTGGGAAGGTAATTACATGTTCAGCCTCTATCTTTCCTGGTAAAAGTAATATCGCGCTTAGTAGTTTAAAAAGAATGGACCAGATAGATTGATTTTACTACAACTTCACAATAATAATAAGTAAAGAGAAATTAATCGAGAGCAATTGATTCAGAGATGACGAAACTTTTCGTATATAAACAGTAAAACTAAAAACAGCAAGTGCAAGTGTGTATGCAAAAGGCGCAAGCAATAAGAGTTGATAGACCTAAACAAACCCTAGAGGCGACAATCTAGCACATTACAACAGGAAAAACATAAACAAGATCGAGATTTAGAAATGACTAGAGATTGAGAGATGATACTTTTGAGAGAGGCAATGGTGTCGTCGTTGGTGGAGCACACGACGAAACGAGTATCAAGCGAGGTTTCGAGAAAAACCAGAAGGTAATCCCCGTTCGCCATTGTTGAAAGCTAGGTTGCGTAAGGTGGAGAGGTCAAGTGTCTCCGTTTTCGTTTTCGTTTTCCATAGGGAGAAACGAAACGAAGCGACAACTGTGGTGGAAGCGGCGATCAAGTGAAGCCTTTCAGTGTTTTGGTTACTGGCGTCTCCGTTTGCGGGGAATGGAGAGGACAGGTAATCTGATTTGTATTTCATTATTTGAGGATTTTTTTTTTTTTTGCCTTTATAAGAACGGCCCAAGATTTTATGTACGCAACTCCCTTTAACTTTTCAACATTTTAACTGTTTTATGTCATTGTTTAGTATTTATGAATGAATAAATTTTGATGAATCAGGCATATTACATTATCAAACTAGTCACTTATGCATACGAAGTAGGAAAACATGTATAAAAATTAATTGTCAAAGCAGCAAATCAATCACAGCTACATTTTTTTATCGTTTCGAAATAGAAAAACATGTATAAAAATATTAAAAATTAATTGTTAGTTAAATAATTGTTTCAATCATTTTGATGGTCTTTTGAAATGAAACGATTGACGCAAATAAAACTTTTTGTTTCGTGCCCGTTGTCCATGTCATGCACCCCTATGTGCGCATATCGTCAATGGCCTGACTGTAACTAAATTTCGAATGTCAAACGAAGATAAATGAAACAAAAGGAAGAAAATTTTCTATTTATTTATTTAATCAAAAGTAATTATCCTAATTTAAAGTATAAAAACGTTAAATTCCACCTTTTTAAAATATGGGATAATTGTTTTCCTCCAAACACTGAAACAGAATTCAACAATGCTCTTTTTGCACTCTCTTTTCCTGTGCATGTTCTATACATTTCAGTGGTCTCGCGTTTAATGAAGAGAATTTGCGAACATGACACAAATTGTATTGCCTTCCTTTTAAGTAATTTATTTTCGCTTCAATAATTTTGGTAGACTTTCGAGGTCCATTGTGAAGACAAATGCCGAAAGATAGTTGATGTCAAGCTCTCTACAGAAAACTTGCTAAATGATGTAAATTATTTTTAAGCCTCCAAAAATTTCATGATCTCATATTCCATGATGTAATTCTTGTTCAAATGCCACATAGTTTTTTCTTTCACATAATTTCCCAATCATTATACCATACTTGATTCCAAATACCAAAATTCCACATTAACTTAGCAATACCAAAAATATTTGCACAACATAGTTAGGCATGACCAGTGAATCACACAAATACTATGAACTAAAGAGCTTCGATAATCAACACATTTTCTAGCAAAAATTGAGTCATCATATTTTAAAACCAAGTCTTTGTCTAGTGACAAAGAACAACGCACTTTCATTATATGTCGCGGATTCGAAATCTTACTGGAGGATTATTTATGACATTTAATTTTGAAATAAGTTGGAGAGCTTGACTCCTATCATATCTTTAAAAAAGTATGAATAGAATGAAGGTTTGAGAAAATATAAAATCTTCCAATGGAATAGTCCCACACAATGAAAATAGTCATTTTCTCTTTGGCTTAGTGATACACGCAAAACCTATGTCAAAATAAATCTCGAGTCTACCGATCTAATTGTTTGTGGTACAACTTGAGAGTCGAATCCACATGGACGGTACAATTGATTACCAAAGCTAGGCAAATAATTTTTATGAATTTTGTTGTGTAATTTCAAGAATTAAAATGACAAATAAATAAATACAAGTATTTAAAATATTTTTTTGTTGTTTTGTATTGTTTGCTAGACTCAAAAAGATGCAAATGAATGTCTTATGATTTCGGGCTTATTTAATTTGGCATTGGAAGCACTGTTATCACATGTTTTCACATGTGACTCGTAATTAAATAAAGTGAACACATAAATAAACAAACTGAATATATATATATATATGAATAAAGTGAACAAATACAACAAATAAGTTGAGAAGAAAATAACAGAAATAATAGGGTGAGGGGCTGGAAAAAGAAGATAGTAGTCATTGTACCGATAGAAATAGAAGAGAGACTAGTTGAGGAAGGAGATTAGAGAAAAAAAAAAAAGACGGAAGTAAGAAGAGAGAAGGGTGAAGGATGAGAGGAGAGTGCGAGCGTTGGTGAGAAGATAAAGATGAAACGCTCAAGGTGAGGGAATGGAGAGGAGCTCTGGATGAGGGAGGTGAGGGGAGTGCTAAAATAAAGCTAGATGGCACGAGGTCTAATTGTAAGAAGCAATTTTCATCTTCTTCTAACAGCAGAATTTTAATGTCTCTAGAGTGAACTATAAGTATTCTTTCTATATTCACGTAGAAAAAAAATTAATTATTACATAATTCACTATTTTACTTTAAATTCAGATAGAATATAACAGAGTTACACGATATAATCTACTATATTGTAAGAAGCTCATTTTAACTGGATTTCATTAAAATTTCACAAGTCGTCCCACATAAGGTTGTTTTTCTAATCAATTGCTGACTTTGAACATATTAATATATTAGATTAAATTATTATTGCTTAGAATTAATGTTTGATTCCATTTTACCAATGATTCGGAAAAGTATTCCTTTGATTGATGCTAGAAATGGTCCACACAATCAGGTCTTGAAAAAAAAAATTGTTTATCACAAGTTAAGTTCGATTAGAAGCACAATTCTTTTTCATCAATTATTCAAAATCTAAATTTCAAGCAAGAAATTTAAATAATTATTATTTTTATTTCTAAAATAATAAATTTCAGTCAGAAATAAATTAAATAATAATTTGTTTGACACACAATACAGAAGAAAGGGAAAATATAAAAAGATTAACAGTGCACCGATGATCTCGGAGTTCATTCCTACTATAATTAAGTTAAGAAAGCCCTTATTTTCAGAAGATAACACCGTATGTTCTAATCACAAAGCATACTAATTATATCAGGAAACTATATTGTTCGATGATAACTAAGGGAAAAAGTTATCATCATGTTATTGACAAATTCTAATATTTTTTTAAAATTAATTTTTCAACACGAGTATCACCAGCACGGAGTGCATTTCACGTCTTGCATGCGGCTGATTTGTATATTAAAAGTAGAGGAAATTCGATTTCATGGGACTTAATTTAATAAAAATAATACCCTTTCATGAAGCAAAAAAAAAAAAAAAAACGTTCCAATTTTTAAAAACAAAGAGAGGAAAGGATCCCTATAAATATAATAGACCTCCTCTTTTACCTCTCTGTCTCAAAGTAAGACCAACCGTGCATCTCTCCCTTACACAAGTTCCTTTCTTAGAAAGACAACTCCTATCCATTTCCAATAAAAATTATTTTTTGTACAAAAAGGTTTCAATATATATCTTTCCTCCACCAATTAATAGCTTCATATGGAGATAGATCAACAGACGATGACAAGCATTCTCTTTGGAGTACAACTGTTGCCGCCTCTGAAGCCAATCAAGGTCAAGATTTCTGAAGATAAATCATCACAACTATCGCCGGAGTCAGAGTTGCCCATCTGCCCGCCGCCACCCAGAATGATTGTGGATCCACGCCTGCGTAGTCGCAGGAAAGTTGATTTGTTTGATGACTTGGAATCAGAGATGGATTTCCTGAGATTAACTAAAAGAACCAGGAACTAAAGAGGCCTTTCGTTTTCATTATTCATCTTGGAGTATCATAGTTTTTATTAAGAGATACTTCATGTTTCCATTTTCTGCTTGTCCAATATTTTCAGGAATACAAATTTAATTAGGCTATAATAGCAGCTAGTGTGTAGCGAAATTTCTAATTTCATGATGGACAGATCATTTTCTCTAGTTTTGCTTGGATCAATGAGATGTTTTGGGAACATGAAAATCAATGGGCAATTTCTTGATAAAATAGCCACATATGATTATTTTTTTTTAAATGAAAGATGGAGTAAACAGCAAAATTTTTTACTTCCTAGGTAAAAAACATTTTCTTAGAATAATATATGATTGGGTTGGATCTTTAGGTTGTGTACAAAATATATTTGTGTTTCGTTGTAGAATAATTTATTCGCATGCCTTTGCTGCTTTAATTTCACTAGTAATGGATTCAGTAAATTAAATACATCGACTGTCCAATCCTTTAAAAATACCCAAAATGGCAAATATAGAAAACCCCCAATCATATAATTCAGACATCAAAAGGATGAAAATAATTCGATAACGGTATCCAAATAATTGAGTAACATTTTCAACAGGGCAGCTGTCAGATCTTGACAATGCACTTCTTTCTAGAAACAAAAGACTTGAGAGGATCTTTGCCTATAGAAGTCATTTAAAAAGATTAGAAAGTTATACACTAGACACTGGTCCTCCTTGAATATAATTAATTAGAATGAATTTTGCAAGGAAAAATCAGTTCCTTTGAACTGTGGTATTTGTTTTCCTTTAAGGGCAAAAGCACTTATCTTGCGTACTAAATATCTGAATGCACCAAACGTGGGGGGACAATAAGGGATTGATCTAAAGCATCTTCTAGATCAAACGAAATCCTGTCCCACGCGGGATGGTGCAGCACATCATCTCCACCGTCCGATCTAATCTGGACAGCCCCTAGAAAATACTAGATTTATAGGCCCGAAAAAATATAACCGTCCAGATTAGATTGGACAGTGGGGGAGGAATAGATACTCTTCTAGTCCCTAGATATCCAAATCATACCTTTGTATTTCCTTTATGACAGAAAACCCGTCCATCAGGGGGCCACTTGTCAGATAGAGTGAGGCCGCGCGTGGCAGTATTGGTTAGTGTTCTGGCAACTTTTTGACTGTGACATGGATTCCATTTATGTCTCTTTCGTATAGTATGCTCTTTTGGAGTTTCTTTAATTGACTCTCTAAAATCTAAATTGACTCGGTTCATCTTTTCTGTCGTTTGGTTAATGTGAGCTGGTAAAACATAAGTTTAAATGCTAAGTACGTGTCATGTATTATATGCACGCCAATTATAAGCATTTTTTTTTCTTTCCGTTGCTTATTATGATACTTTTTTTTTTGGAATCGTAAACACCACCACCCTTTAACATTTTTTAGTTCCTCGCAACATATTCCAATTTCCAAATTATGATGTTGGTGTTCACTGTTCAGTATGATTTCAACTCTTTCGACATGTACTTATTGTTTGTGTTTCAGTCTTTTAGTTTCTGTCAGTGTCCAGAAGGGCTCAGTACAAGAACACAAATGCGGAATAAACCCAAATCACCTACAAATGTTTTAACTGAAGCTAATTCTTTTTACTTCATCAAACTAACTACGTCTCTAAAATAAAGGCATAAATGAAACCAAGGGATCTGACTTGGGGAATAAATTGAATCAAAATATTAAACTTTCTCTATGAAGCACAAATAGTAACTACTGGAACCAGCGCAAGTTTGATTAACTAATTGGGCTGAACTTAAAAGTCATTAAAAATTTCAAATCGGGGTGAAGCCCTCTAGCTTTCGGCATCATTAGTTGGGCTCGCTCATATATATATAATATATAATATATTGAACAACAGATTCTTTAAGCCAGCCTTTGTGACGATGCCCAAGTTCTGTATAATGCATATTGGGCCTGGTGCTTTTTCCCCGATTGAAATATCATTTGCATTTTTTTTCCCCCTCTGTATAAACAGAATCTAACTTTTCTGAACGGAATCGACAGTGGAAAATGAAAGTCGTGATTTGAATGCTGGCATTATGGAAATTGGGAAATACGAATTGTCATGACAAATTTTAAGAGAAATTACTTCAAAATTTTAGCATGAAACTTCTGCATGTCTTTCTATTAAGTACTACAAGTAATAACCGTTAGAAGAAGTATGAAATTAATCTGTCTCCAATTGAAAACAGATCATATCAGTTTAACGACATGATAGCAAGTTACATGAAGCCTCTCGGTAACCAGAAAAAATGGCAAAAGCACCTTAAATTCAGATTTTGCACTTTTGTATCTAGTATGCTTTCTGCCTTCCACAAATTCAAAGAAACCAATGCACTAAACTTCTGGTCTCTGTACAACGACAGATGCACAATGCTACCTTATCCAAAATACAAAAATGGAATGAAAGGAAAGTTTCAAGTTACAGTGCCATTTTCGCTATGCATTTGGGCCCAGAAACTATAAAAAAAGGATAAAACGGATAAGCAAATTGACTCAGGGTAACATCGATTGTGAAGTTTGTGCTTGTTGTTTGTAGTTTCTTTCAAAATACACAGCTGCCCAATACTAAACCACTTTTTCAAATGAACAATTCTGAATATGCCCATTTAATATGATCAATTCCACATCCATGGATCCAACTTTGCCAGCTTTTATCTTTTGAAAGTTCAATAATTGTCTACTAATGTTCAACCCCTCGGCAATGCATTGTCAGTCTCTTTTTTGGATTGCCAGAGTTTTGAAGATTCGTTGTTTCTCTTCCATTTTACTCGATCTAGCTACTCAGATCCCATACACAATTAATTTGAATTTTCAATCATTCATATTCCTCTAAGTCACAATCATCAGTTTGATGATTTTTTTAATTTAGTAACATGTCAGTAGTCCCTGATTCCTCTTGCGAATATCCAACTTGATGTGAAATTAGTTGTCAAATCTCTCTTCTCAATAGTGTCTTTTGCAGTGATTTAGCTACCAATATGACAACTTGACAACGATGAAAACTAATGGAGAATCTATTTGGGTCCTTTATTTTAATTATTTTCTGTTAGTTTAATGATGCTTTATGCAATATGAAAACTCAATTACCGATTCGCTATGTATGTGATAGCTACTGCAATTCGCGATAGCTTTTTCCGTTCGAAGTGTTGGGTGGCCAGGACGATAATCTCTATTTAAAACTTTTTATTTGAATTTAAAACTGAATTTAAAAAAACCTTTGTATATGTCACACCCATGCTAATGAGTACTGTATCTTAAGAATAACTCTTTTATGATATACAAGCTATCGATATTTTCTTATTTTTCTAATTTAGAGTTCATTAAGATAGTTAGTAATTCCGTTTCTCCATAGTTATTCATGCACAAATTTCTTAATTTTAAATCACTGGTCTTATTTCAACCCAATCAGCACTAACGACTTTAATCTTGTCGCAGCAAGGACCAGGGAGTTCCTACAAAACTGGAAATTGCAGGGGTTGACATGAAATTTCTCTCTACTAAAAGTAAAAAGACTAGACAGTTCTATATATCCATATTGATTCTTGGTCTATCTGAGCAGGTGGAGGAGGATGAATTGAATCTTTTTATTCCAAATAATTTCACCAACATGTCCTCGAGTTTGGTCTCCCAATTCTCCACCAGTCAATTAATTCTTATCCTGTTAGCTCTTTCCTTCTTTTGATTTTTTTCTTTCCATATACATTGTATGTATCCATTGTAATTGACATTTCAAGTAATTTTCTGATCCTCTCTACTTCAGAAAAATTTTCTAATTATCTTACCACCAATTATTTTATGAAAGGGAGATGTTGATCTATCCCTATTTGCACCCGCGTATGGTTTCTCACTTTCTTGTGGTGATTGTTTCATTCCAAGGGACCAAGGAACTCCCAACTTCGGACAAAGTTGTCATCTACACTGAAAGGATGGCAAAATTTTAGATAAGAAAATTCTTCCGAATATTTTTTTTTTCAGTTGATAGACTGATAGATTAGGGTGAATTATGTGGGATTCTCGGACATTATGCTTCGATTTGATCTTGTCATTTTATTTTTTTTTCCGATAGGTATTTAGCAATGGGTTGAATACTTGAATTGCAATCTCCCGAAAGTCTTGGTAATGAAATATTTTTAAAATAATTGTAAAGCTTTATATATAGACACACACAATAAACTACATACTAAAATTTAGCGCATACCTCGAAATAAAAAGACGACTTATTTAAATAAATTACCTAATTCGTTAAACGTGGTTAACGACCACGGAACAGCCTCATACCGTTTGTGTTTCGTAAAGAAGAACGGAACAATAACCCATTTCGTTAACCGTTTTATTTTCGAAACGACACAGAATTTCATTTTATTCATTCCACTTCAGAAATTACATATAGAACTTTTTGAAACGTGGCTGAAACGGTCGAAATGATATAAATTTGTATTCCGTTTATCATTTCGTTATTGAAACAAAACAAAACAGTGTTTCATTAACCGTTTCGTTTCAGCTATATGGAACGGCATAACAATTCACAGATTGCTGTTGACAGGCCAACTTGGGATCAATATATTATTTCAAAACTTCCCAACAAAGCATCCATAAATATTAATGGCCCACCAGCCCATGGGGCCGTAGGAGATGTGGACAGTTTGATGTGCCTTTATCTCCTGGTTAATTTCTTGATAACAAATTTAACAATATAAAATAGGATAATTATTAGTTATGTTTTCTATTTGTAAGATTCCAGCCTTGTGGAAGAAAAGAAAACAAACTAGATTGGCTTGACAATTCTTTAAAGAAAAAGATTGAAGCTCCAATAAGAAATAGCTGTGTGTATCAATTTCGGAGAAGTATGTGCAAGACTTCAAGTTTTGTCCTCTATACAATAAATCGTTCAATATACAAAAGATATTCTCTTTCATTCGAGAATAATTAATATTCGTTCAATCAATCAGTATGCTGAATTATATATCTCTCTCTCTTTTTTTTATTGCACTTCAGTTTTCAATAATTCTCTAAAAAAATGATGTTCTCTATTCATCAAATTACACTCAGGGGCGGATCCACCACTGGGCGGGTGGGGCTAGAGCCCCACCTACCGCCGTCGAGCCCTTAGAGTCCCTCTTTAGCCCCAGCGAATTTTTTCTGCTATTAGAGTACTCAAAGGTGGGGCTGAAAAATAGAAGAAGATGAACCGTTTGATCAAATGATTCATTAAATCACTCAGTTTCACTTAAATATTTTTTTCTAAATCCGCCACTGATTACACTTATTATTCGCGGATAGAGCCCAAAAGTTTTTTATATTATGATGAATCTAACTTATCTTTGTAATTCTTCATGTGGTTAATTATGCATCCTGACACATTCAAACATTCAATATGAAAAGGGTTATAATACAGTATATATGACTATGAGATCAACTAGCACTGTTCCCTTCATTCCGTATTGCTTTTTAGTAAAAAAAATAAGCCTTTAAAATGAAGGCAAAATTAGGCTGATACCCTTCAAATCTTTCTTATTTAGATATTTATCCCTCAAATCATTAAAATTAGTCTCATACCCCTCAAATCTTGATGAAACTACATACATACCCTACCCAGCCATTTTAGTTAATTTTTAAATATTGAAAACTGATTTTTATATGTAATGACAAAATTGTCCTTCTTAAACTCCTCTTCCTTGTCAAATAGATCTTTAGATCTTCCTACTATTTTTTCTCCACGCGATATAAAACTTCCTGCTAATTTCTCCGTCCGATATAAAATTAAAGTACACATATAATTCGTCAAGAAAGTTCCAGTGGTGAGACTTTGTTTGCGTGGTGAATGAGTAGAGATGAGATTTCCGGGTACTGGAATTGGCTTGCTACGAGAGAGTTTGATTTGGTGAGCAAAATTGAAGCTTAAGCCAACATTGATTTTTTTTTTCATTTTTCAAATTTTCAAAAACAGCAATTTTTGTAGGGTTCAGAACAAATTAGATTAACGATTTTTGAAAATCCGAAAAAAATACTTAAAAATTTCAAAAAAAATGAAAATTTTGGTCGGTAAGGAGATTTCAATATGGAGATCATATTTGACGGTTTGGATCGGTCATTTGAACTTTCAAAATTGAGATCTGACGGGGTTTAACCGGGACTCCGGTCAAAGCGCTTTGATTGAAGGCTTTCTCTAAAATATATGAATTATTTTTTTAATTCATAAATTAATTAGAATTGCTAAGAAGGATATATATCTAATTTTACCCAGAATTGAGGGGTATGAGATAAATTTTGATGATTTGAAGGGTAAATATCTAAATAAGAAAGATTTGAGGAATATGGGCCCAATCTTGCCTAAAATGGCAAAATGAATGGAGGTTTTCCATGTTATTAATGGGTCCAGTATATCTTCATAATTCTTCATATGTGGTACGTTTTGATCATAAGTTAGATTAGCGAGACTAATCTGTTTTTAATTTTTGAAATTGCTGCCGACTCAAGAACTACTCATTCAAACGTAGCATATATTTTCATTATATCACTTCAGATGGTTAAGCATCCTGATACCCCTCATTTTTTGTTTGAAACATGTATGCAAACTATAAAAAAAACATATTAAATAATTTTTGTTTTTCATTTATTAAATAAATGGTAGATCTTGGTACAGAAAAAAAAAATCTGTTTCTGGTGGGGCCCTCAGGGTACAAAGCCCATAACTTAAGGTCGCTTAGACCAATTTAAGATTTCCCCAATACTAAATTGCATGCTTTGGCATTGAGCATGCATCCCATTAATTGAATGTACAATTTGCTCTTCTGGTATTTTGGAGCATTGCCAATGAATGGAGACAGCTATGCTTGACCAATTGAAATGGTGAATAAAACTCCTGTCCCATCTGTGCACTTGTACGTACCGGACTGGTACCCAATCAAGGAAATGATTCATGTCTTTTTCTCAAATGGAGAATATCTATTTTTGTCAAATTAGAAATTTCCATAACGTATATAAATTACATTTTCATGTTAACTTAGATATCCGACCAAATTTTGAGCGAGTCTCGTACGAGCTTGAGCACACTTTAGAAGCTTGCAAGCTTAAATTACCGTGGAAATGCCAACAACTTTTCTCCCAAACATTACAGCAATATTTTTTTTAATTAATATCCGTATAGTTCTTGATGAATTATATCAAATTTGCTAATTTATGCGATGAGGACAATATTATTTCACATTATTCATAAAATTTGTATGAGTTTCCTAATTGTGTAAAGCATTACTTTGATGCGTTGTTTGCGTTATAGGAAAATAAATTAGTTCAAAACTTGCCAAAATATTTTTTTACTGAATTATTTATTAATTAGTTGTTGTGTTTCCAAATAGTACTGTAATGTTTGTAATAACGCTTTCCATTTTTTTATTAAAAAAATAATGCTTCCCATTTGAAACTCCAACCGAACACGTGGCAACATGAGATTGATTCTTGCTGCACGTTCAACTCGTATAAATTAGATCGTAATGATGAAAATACAGGTTCCATTATACACGCAAAAAGGAAAAATGAAAAGAAAAGAGAGCTTTAACAAACAGAACACCGCAACACCACAAGACATAAAAAAAGAAAGCTTTCATTTCATTACACATGAGCAGCCTCAAAATTTGTTCCCTGATCCCCACGTGCAATCTGTCATGTTATTGAAACCTCCACCAGTATGGCTGTCAACGATATACCGTTTTGCCGTTTTTCATTCCATTCCGTTCCAACAGAACGGATAACGGTACGAATTTATATTTCGTTTCCAAAAACGGAACGGTAAACGAAATAATTGGGTATACCGTTGTTGAAACGGAACGATAAACGAAACGAATCATTTCGCTTCCGTTTCGACAAATACATCTATTTACAGTGTAAATATACGTTGTTCCGTCCCATTCCGTCCAACCGAAACGAATAACGGAATGAAATGGCATATTGTTTATTGAAACGGAACGGAATACGGAATGGAATAGCATACCGTTTACTGAAACGAAACGGCAAACGGAATGAGCCATTCCATTGCCGTTGTAAACGTTAGACACCCCTATCCACCAGTCTTAACCCCTTTTCTTAGAAGTTTTCAAATGCACCTGAACTATATAAAAAAGATTAATTCACTATATCGTAGCAGAGTCCATTCTGATTTCCAATTAGAAAATAAAAATATAAACTTGTAAGCAAATTATAGCAAGGAATATTAAGTGTCATCACTAATTTATTTTATATTATTTTAAAATTTGCTCTCTTCATTATCCTTGTCCCCTCCAAAAAGAAAAATTACTTGAAATTGTTTGTATATTTTGCACATAGTTTTGAGATTGAACATTTGCATGCAAGGATAGACAGCCAACTTAGCATAAAAAATATACTTTTTTTTTTGTTTTTGCTTCAGTCCTCTTAAGCAAAGTTATCAATAGAAGTCTCCAATGATTATTTAGATACCCAAAAAAAAAATGAAAATGATTTGACAAAAGCGACCGAAACGAAAGAAATGACAGGAATAAAAGACTGGAGAGGATTGGGGGTTGGGGTTTCGAGAGGAAAGGGACCATAATGACAGAAATTACATGGGTCATGCAGCACCCACCAAGGGGCACTGCTCCCCAGCTGGAAAATGGAATCTTGTGCCCCAACCCCACCTTGTTTTGCACCTCACATGCCTCATCCTTGTAACCCTCTCCTCTCAACCCAAGGCTCATGCCCCATGGAATACGAATCTGATCGATCATAATTCATATTCATTGCTTTGTGATTTGTTCACGCCAATCATATTTTTTAATTATTTTTGTAAGATGTGCGAGAAAGAAAGAAACCAAACTTCATTTGAGTTCATTCATCGCACGCCTTCTGTGATTTAGGATCAAAATGGAAAATAAGATATTTTTTTAACTAAGACCGGGACCGTCATTATCCCATTACCATACCGGTTCAATTAGATTTATATATTTAAATATAATATCTTTAAATATGTTAGAGTGCACATCATTATGTGGGGTTCGACTTTTTAAATATCATAGTTTTCTATGTTTTAAGTTATTAAGAACTTTGTCATATCAATAATTATCTTAATAAAAATTATGGTTTGTTATCATTTCCAATATGATGATGTGCAATAAGGCCATCGTACGCATGCTAGCTATTCATGATCAGAGATGGTACAATTTTTTCCCCCATAGTTGAGCTTATAGAGCAAAAACTGAAAAACATAAACTTTACATCTAAATGTTACCGCTATTTAACAACATTATTTTGAAGCAATTTTTCAAATACTAAATAATTTTTTAAGTTCAATAATGTTTTTTTTTATAAGTTGCAGATGGCATACCGTAAAATTACTCTATTATTTTCCAATGTAGAAACTTTATTTAATCCCAAAAAGAGGTCATTTTGTAACTCCAGAATAATGGTGAAAAGTGGGAGAGAATGGGGAGCTATTTGGAACAATAGAAAAGTTGATTGTAGAAGACTTATTTATTTCCAATTTTGTTAAAACGTGTGTCATATTTTTTTTCGGAAATAGTACTATTTCACTATTTGTTTATCATCAAAATTTAACGTTTTAATAATATATACCCAATACATAGTCACGAATGAAAATATGAAATAGCACTCAACATTTGTCGATGTTTATTTTTAATCATTAATTAATTTTGATTCAATATATTATTCACTTCATCTAGCATCTCAAGTTCTAATTCAATTATGGACAGCTTACAAATTATTTTGTGTAAATGAACTTTCAAATTTTGTACTAGTAATAAAGTTTATGCTTGAACTTAGACAATCTAACATCTTTTGTAATTGAAAAAATTGATTTGTAATTGTATACTTTCCAAAATAACTAATTAGTTTTTAGAGTGAAGTTTGAGGGTCCAAAAATTTTTCAAGAATGTATAACTAGTTTTGTAGAAATCAACTATCAAATCTTACATCCTAACATTTGCCCTTTAAATTAAATTTGACTAAAAAGGAGTATTTATCTTCAAATTAATAATCATGGTTAATAAGTGCAATCAACCACTAATGCAATTAAGCAATCATAGGCTAAAAACAGTACGTGCGTTATCATCTCTGTCCAAAAATAGAAATTATCGCACATTCATTTTTTCTTGTTTCTCTTCGCCTTCCCCTCTCTTCTCCTCCCCTCCCCTTGCTTCACCCATTTAACCCTCACGACGCCTTTTTCAATTCCATCTGTTTCTCATCCCGTGCACCTCTTTTCCTAATCTGCAAATTATATACTTCCATAATAAAAATAATAAAAGATAAATTTGACATCCTTTATGCAGAAGAGAAAAGAATAAGAAAGGAAGTGTACGAGGGAAGTGGGATGAAAAAGCAAGAAGAATGCAACATAGAAAGGAGAAAAAATCCATGATGTAAAGGGAAGAGAGCGAAAGGACATCTATGTTAAAGGAGAAGGAGAGACAGAGAGATTTATGGCAGAGGAGAAACGAGGGGAGTGACTGAGGAGACGCGAATTTTTCCTAGTCCTAGGAAGGTTGTTAATCATCCATAGCAAGATATTTTAAATAATGTTAAATCTTAATTGATTTTTTTTTTTGAAAGATTTTTACTCCATTTAAAGTCCATCTTGAGTAGATCTTGTTCTTTTGTTAGATCCCTTTTCGTATAATTTAGCATTCTTTTTCACTAAACTCAAATTTTATATCTTGTTCTTCAAGCGAACTCTGTCAAAAAAAAAAAAAAGTGCTCCAACGAGAGAGAAGATGAGGAGACAGAGGGCGAAGTGAAAGCGCGGTGAGGAGATATATGGTGGAAGAGATGCATGCAAGAGAGTGAGGGGAAAGGAAACGCGTGCGAGAGTGAGGAAAGAAGAATCACGATAGTGAGGAAATAGAGATCTCACATAGGAGGTGAGGGGAGGAAGAGGGGAAGCGCGATGTATGTAATTACTTGATTGCGTTAAGTAATTTCCATTAACAATTAACAAGTTGATTCAAATTAAAAACATGAAATTAGAAAATCTGAATAAGAAATGAAAAAAAAAAGAACTGAGAGTTGCTGATTTTTTCTTTTCTGAAAATTAATCCATCAAAATTGTATTCTTTTGTAGACGGGTACCATTGGGCCTCCTCCAAACTATCAAATCCCTACCGTCAAAGCGAGCAAATCCTACGGCTACCAATAAATGATGACGTGATCCATTCTACATTACAAATTACATTACAATAGATTAAAAAAGATAAATTATTTGCCCTTTTAAAATCTCCTCCGGTCCTACCCGTTTCCTTCTATAAATTCCCCTTGATTGCAATCCTAACCCCCTTCCCCTTCCCTTTCCTTCCTTCCTCGGTTGTTCCTCTATACTGCCTTTATCCGAAACACTCATTCCAATTCCTCATCCTAGAACCTACCTCTTATTAGAATCAGGTGCTCCTCCTCTTGCCTCCATTAGCACTATAAGAAAACCCCTTCTCCTTTCTTCTCATCTCACCAAGCTTTTCTAGTTCTTCTCTATCATTCTTCCTTCTTCCTTGTGAAATCGCACATGCATCCGTATCTCTTAGCATTTCTCATTGATGTCGCCGATAATAAGTGAGATCCTTCTTTCCGGGTTTATGATAAATTCCACACTCCGGCGCCGCACTCATCTTGTTCAATCCTTCTCCGTTGTCTTCCTTTACTGGTTCTACGTTTTCTCATAAACAAACTCTCTCCTCTCCTGTCTTCTCTACTAGTATACCTTCTATTGCTACTACTACTAAAACCATCTTTCTATTATCATAAATCATCTCTCTCTCGACAAAAAAAAAATCAAAATAATCTACTACTTTCCTTTCGTACTGATATAATCAGCAAACCATAAAACTGCTATATTGCTATATATAATCAATAAAACAATGGCATCTTCAAGCGGAACATCATCGGAATCCATACAAATCCAGAACTCTGGATCGGAGGAGGATTTACAAGCCCTGATGAAGCAGAGAAAGCAAAAACGGATGCTTTCGAACCGTGAATCAGCTCGCCGATCAAGGATGAGGAAGCAGAAGCACCTCGACGATCTAACGGCGCAGGTGGATCAACTGAAGAAGGAGAACGGTCAGATCGTGCACGCGTTAAATGTCACGACTCAGAGCTACTTTGCGGTGGAGGCCGAGAACTCGGTGCTGAGAACTCAGCACCTTGAGCTGAGAAACAGGCTCCAATCTTTGAATGAGATTGTTTTGTGCTTGAGTGGCAATGGAGCTGGAGGTGGTGAGGCAGAGTTTGGTGGAGGGGAAGGGAATAATAACTGTGATGGATTTGTGAGGCCTTGGAGCATGGTGCCAAGTGAATCCATGGCGATGTATCAGTACTGCTGACAGGTGGGGCCCTCCTTATTTTTGGGTAAATTTCAACTTCATCCTTCAAGAGCATAAATTGTTGAATATTTGCAATTTTTGGAAGGATCAACTTGAGATTTTTTTTATTTTAGAAGGATGTTATGTAAAATATGCCTCCTTTTTTGGTTTCTTCTTCGTGGGGATTTGGTGTTTCTTTGTGGCGATAGATGAATGAATGAATCATGGGTATGCATAGTAATGGTTATGGTCCTACTGTGTCGTTTGCTTCTTCTTTCTTTTGGTCCTTATTTTTTGCTCTTTTCTATTGTATTTTGTTTGTATTAAGGGTTGGAATAATGATGCATAGTCAAATGGGACATTGTGGGTCATGAACTGTCTAATTGTTTGTACTGGTGTTTTGGGGGTAAGAATCGAATATGTTTGGTGCTCTATATATTATTGATTACCCTTGTACTATTCCTCTCCCCATGTAACAAGATTATTGGGATAAAATTATTGCAATGAATTATATTGAACTTAATTTCTCAGTACCTTCAGTAAGTTTAAAATTTACTCCATGTGGCGGCGTTCAGAATTAAATGGTGGTCATCAAGTTTCATAAGTAGTACTTTGTTTGACTGATTTAGGCTTCAAAAATGCCGAATATTTTTATATTTACAAAAAAGAAGAGAGTGTTTTTCTGGGTTGTCCGGAACCAGATTAATCAGTTTATAAATCATATTTAGTTTTTGTGTCTGTTATAGTTTGATTTCAATTGTCTAATCAACGGTCAGCAAGCAGCCATCACAGTCCGGCTGGAGATGAAATATGCTCCCTTCGCTACTACTAATTGTATATATAAAAAAAACTATTGTTTTGCACCCATTGGATGGGAAAATTATACTAGACCTAAATAATAGATGCTTATGTTTAAACTTTAAAGTGTACGGATGCTCTAAAGTTGACCAACTTGATCATTGATTCAATTGGAACAAACTGAAGCTTTCATTAAATAATTGATTGAATTTCAACGGAGGGCCTTGTTATTTTCATGCCACCTTTTGACCTAACTTGACTACCATCGCCTTGCATTGTATGGAATTTGAACATCTTATATATTCAACTTCGATATGATTTGTCCCAAAATATAGTACAATGTACATAACATGCAGAACAGAATACAACTAAACTGTTGCATTCAAGGACCGCCGAAATTATTTAATATAAAAATTCAGACACAAAAAAATTTAATACAAAGAATTATTTATTTTTTTTTTAATAAGAAGAAAGTTCCAACGCGTTTATAAACCGCGCCTCTCTCTCTCCTCTCGAACGCGTTTTATAAACGAGTTACAAGCCTTAAAACGCGTTTATAAAACGCGCTAAAAGCTGCAGTAATTGCGGCGAAAGTTTCTGAGTTTGCGCGTTATTTTCTGATTTTACGCGTTTATAAAACGCGTAAGAAGAGTTCTTACGCGTTTATAAAACGCGTTCGAGAGATCTAATTTCCATATAAATACCCATCCTTCTGTCGTCCAAAATAAAAAAAAAAGAGAAAAGATCTGAAAAAAAGAAAAAAATGAGAGGAAAAGAAGAGTCAGATGGTGGAATGCAAAATAATATTAGTTGGTGCGAAACTAATAGCCATAAGGGTTGTATGCGGCACACTTATTCACTGATACAGAGTCGCACACAATCCTTATGGCTATTAATATTCCACCAACTTTAAAATAAAAACTTTCCTGTGGAATCTGTTATTACGTGTAGAGGACGGTTTGTTGGGCTGGGTCTACGAGCCATAACACCGCAGCCGGCATCCTTGGATGAGAATCTGCATACATGGAGTCATCCTCATCCAAGTCTCAGAAAAAGAGGGGGTTAAGGTGATAATCAGTCGCCCGACTCTTTTCTATAAGTTGCGGTGATGTTTTCTCTTCCCACCCTTAGCAATGGATCCTCTACAATTTTTTTTTATGTGGTTCAAAATTTTAATATTATGCATTTTGTAATTTTTTTTGTTGTGTATTGTGTGGTTCAAAATTTTAATAAATTGTAATTTTTAATTTGTATTGTGTTTTTTGTTACAATGTTCATTGAGTTGTAATGTCTAATATAATTTAAATAAATATTAAGTCTATTAATATTAATATTTCGAATTTCACAATAAAAATGAAAATGGATAAAATAAAAACTAAAATAAATTAGATAATAAAACTTACAACACATATACTACACGAATTAATACATATACTAAAACATAAAAGAAAACAGATAATAATAGAACACACAATAATAAAAACATATAATTATAGAAAACCTAATTATAGAACACACAATAATAAAAACATCTAATTATAGAAAACCTAATAATCAGTCCAAATGATATATGTCATTTCCATTTAACGGGTGATTTTCAAACCCAGGAGGACATGCCTGTTGCAAACGCAACCAAACGATTCCATCTCCACGTCGGACATGATATCCTCCATCCCTCTTAACTGCATCCGTCCAATATTTCGGCCCTCTCACTACAAAAACGTCGCGTTGAAAAACCTTCACGTAAAATTTGTCGGAAGGATAGTGCAAGTAGACGTGCCGAAGAATATCTCGTTTACTTATTCCTCCATCTCCTTGTAGAAGCACACCGGTACAAACATGACGTGGTTTAGTTGACATTATGTTTTCTCGGTTTCTTTTCTCTGCGTAACTTCTCTAAAGTTTTGGTTTTTGATTTCTGAATTTTCGACGTGAATTTGCGGAGAAGGAGGACTATTTATAGACTCAACCCTTCGTACGCGTTTATAAAACGCGTAATAAGGTTTGAGCGCGTTTTATAAACGCGTACGAAGGTCTAAGTTAATGGAATTCAATACTTTCGCAGGCTGTCAGTCTGTTTAACTGCGTTACCTGACTCCACCTTTTAGCGCGTTTATAAAACGCGTTCCAAGGATTCCAACGCGTTTTATAAACGCGCTAAAAGGTGGAGTCCACTTTTTCAGCAGCGTGATACTTTGTTTGAGCACCGTTTTAGACCCCTATTCTAGCGCGTTTTATAAACGGCTAAATAATTGCCTATATATATCTCAATTCGTTCTCCTATTTCGTATCACAAAATCACAAACAAAAGACACGTAAAATCAGAAATTTGAGAAATGGAGAAGGCTCAAAACAATAATAAGATGGGGGAGGAAACATCCAAGGTGGGAGAGGGAACATCTAATGTGGGAGCAAAAAGGACCCCATTTTACGGCCCTCTGAAGAGAAGGGCCGTCTCGGCTGTACGTCGTTTCCCTCCAGGATGTGGCAGGAGCCCTGATTTTAGTATGGGGGTTAAAATAGATGAGAGTTCTAGTGAGAATAAGGAGGAGGAGAAGAATAAAGAGGTTAAGGAAGTGGAGAAAAATTAGAGTTTAATTGTGCTAGAATAATGGAATTTATCTATTTTATTTTCTATGAAATTTAATTTGTAATATGAACTTCATATCTAGAATTTATGTTATTGTATGAATTAAAATATGAACTTCATATGTAATATTTACAACTAATTAATATAAAAATTAAAAAAAAAATTCATTACAATAACTATCATTAATATGAAAACAACGATTTAAATTAATAACAATTTTCATTACAATAATTCTCATTAATATGAAAACAACGATTTTAAATTAATAACAATTTTCATTACAATAATTCTCATTAATATGAAAACAACGATTTGCGGAGACTCTTGGACAGTTGCCCAATTCTGCGAGAGCCTTCGACAGTCGTCGAGTTCTTCCCTAATTGGGTCGGCAGAACTCTACCGCCCATTACCCATGATCGTAGGCAGCAGAGTGTTGGTCTACCTCAGATGATGATGAAGTTAGCGAGCTGTCCATCTGGGCCGACCTTCGTACATAATAACAGATTCCACCGGAAAGTCTCTTATTACAATTTTGCACTTATTAACATTGAGAGGTGAGAATGAGAGAGGTGAGAATGAGAGATGAGAATGATATTTAGAGGTGAGAATGAGAGATGCGAGAATTGGGCGTTTTATAAAAAGATAAAGCCTTTTAACGCGTTTTATAAAAGGGTACAAAGTCTTTTAACGCGTTTTATAAAAGGGTAAAGCCTTTTAGCGCGTTTTATAAAAGAGTAAAAAGCCTTTTAGCGCGTTTTATAAAAGGGTAAAGCCTTTGAACGCGTTTTATAATAGGGTAAAGCCTTTGAACGCGTTTTATAATAGGGTAAAGCCTTTTAACGCGTTTCATAAAAGGGTACAAAGTCTTTTAGCGCGTTTTATAAAAGGGTACAAAGTCTTTTAGCGCGTTTTATAAAAGGGTACAAAACTTTTTAGCGCGTTTTATAAAACGAGCTAATTAACTGCTTCTCAACGCTAATTAACTGCTTCCCAACGCTAAATAGTTAATTGAATGCTGAGGGTCCCATTATACGAGTTAATTAACTGCTTCTGAAAGCCTTTTAGGATTTTGTAGATAACAAGAATGCATGTCTGTCAATGCTCTTCTTGACAGATCGAATTAGAATGCATAAAATAATAATACATAAAATAATACTAAATTAAAACTAAAATTAGAATGCATAAAAATTATAATATATAATTTCGAAATTCATAAAATAATAGTATATTCTCTTACAATACATTCCATTACAATATATAAAATTACGACAACCCTTAATCTTCAATTATTTCATTTTTTTTTCCTACCGAAAGACAGTATATTGCCAAATTTCCCCCCAAACAATCCTTTTCGTCCTCTCTCCCCTGATGTATTGCCTTGATGTGTTGGAAATCTAGCCGACTCACTTCTCATATTTCCAGATGCGACATCTCTTACCCGTGGATCAATGCTTATAGAATTTCTCTGTGGTTGTACAGATCCTTGGTCCTCCCTATTATTGTTGCTTCGTGGATCAACATGCAATGACATTCGTCCTGGTTGAATGGGTGTTTGACGAGTCCGAACCGTACGTTCAGTACTCGCTGCCCTTCTTGGACTGTTGGCCCTTGTTGGTGGTCTACTGGTGTATCGACCGGATTGTAATGCGTCCATCGGATATGGGGGTTGAGGTGCTGCTAGTCGCGGTTGACTGGTTGAAGCTTCTCCTTGATTTTTCTTTTTGTTTTTTCTTGTGGAACCTCCACCTTTCCTTCCTTCCATCCTATCCATCCACATCTCTGCACGAATGATTTTGCGCCTTCCTCGATTGACCAAACTCTTGTCGGGGACAATTATCGGACCTGTATAAACTGGCCACTCTTCCTCATCTTTGTAACAATGAAACCGACCTGCTGACCAAATCATGTGCTGGTTTTGCATGCTATAATGACCATCCACGAATTGATCTACATTGTAATTTGTCTCCCTGCAAACAGCAATGACATGTGCGCAAGGGATACCTGTCAATTGTGGTTTTTGGCACTCACATGTGGTTCGAGTGAAGGGCAATTGCACATCGGTTTGCTCCATGTCGGGTGGAATTTGAACTGTGTAATGGGAATAATCGTAGCCTACACCATCACGGTACTCCTCGCGAACTTTCACGCGAAATTCTCCAAGGTCCAATCTTAACACGAATGTGCTCATAAACTCCTCTGAGATTGAAACAAAAAGATGAAGTTAGTTCAAAATGGATTAAAATGAATGAATGAATTAAATTCTTTTTCTTTAAGTACTTACGTGATTTTCCATCATGCTTGATCAATTTATTCTTTACTCCTTCCGGCCATCTTTCTCCTAAACTCAACCTTTGAAGTGCTTCTTGTGTTCGCTTGTTCATCCAGTTGGCACATTTATACCACGTGCCTTCTATAAGTGCTGTCACTGGTAATCTTCTCTCTATTCTAAACACATTATTCAGACTCTCCGATCCATTACTCGTCATTATACCCCACCGATGCCCCTTGTCAAAACTCTGAGCCCATTTATATAGTTTTGGCCGCTCGTTGTTGTCATTTTCATTAATTTTACCACAATTTCTTAGGTACTGATAAGCTCTCAGGTTATTTTCCTTCAGAACTCCCCAATTCTCTCTAAAACGTCTAGGGTTTTTCTTGTTAGCAAGTCTACATTTGAAAAAAATTTTCAAATCAGCATCTTGTGACCCGCCAGCCTCCTTCCATAAGTTTTCCGCAACATGCTGCATGCAGAACCGATGAATCGCTACTGCATGCGCACCTTGTGCCTTCCAACCGTAATCTACGGATGCAAATACCGCTTTTATTGCCTTATGACGGTCAGATATGACACAGTATCTAGTGTTCCGGCCTAAAACTTCACATCTAACCCAAGACATAAACCATCCCCAAGTATCCTTATCTTCTTTTTCGCCCAATCCGAATGCAACCGGAATTAATCGATTTTCTGGATCATAACCACACACTGAGAACAATCTACCTTTGTATCGGCCCGATAAAAAACTAGCATCAATTGAGATAACAGGTCTGGCATATTTCATCGCTTCTATGCACGGACCAAAAGCCCAGGCTGCCATCTTGAAGACGCCAACGTTAGGATCGTTTGTAGGCCAAGAAACTATTGTGTATTTCGTTCCTGGGGTTGTCGCCTTCATTGCCTCCAGGAGGCGTGGAAGTTTATTGTAGGCCCCTTCCCAGGACCCAAACAATTGCTCCAACGCTCGCTCCCTCCCACGCCATAGTTTATTATAAGTCGGTTCAATACGTGGATATCTAGCCCTTATGAGGCTTCCTATGTCCTGGACACTTTTTCCCAAATTTTTTTTCAATTCATCCCTAACGTGTTCGGCAATGAGACTAGCTGTAAGGTTTGCGTGACCTTTTTGGCCCGGGGGTCTGGAACAAATATGCTCATTTGGATTGGTAGAGATCTTCCAATTTGTATTATAACTCTCACGTCTACCATACAATCGCCACTTACAATTCGGTTTTTGCATGCAAACCATTACAATTTTTTGTTTATTGCTAGTTTCCGTTCGAACTTCTCGATTTTTTTTGCATGAAACATCACAGACAGCTAGAATTAATTGTTTTTTGGAACCGAATCGTTTACCAACAGCAAGTTCGCCTTGTGGCCCTAAACTACGCTCCGGCATACCAGCATACTCAAACATGGAAATATCACACAATTCACTTACAGGATGGTGCAAGTCCGTCCTTCCTGAAACGTATGGCTGGTCGCAGTTTGAATAAAAAGGCATTTCTCTCTCGGAGAAGTCATCCACATCGGTATATTCTTCTCCGGTAGGAAGGTCGGAGTAAGTCGCCGGACCCTCATCTTCATCACCATCGGCAACCTCGACTTCATCTCCTGATGTGTTATTGTCTTGCGTAGGAACGGACTATTCGCCAGTGTATTGGTAAGGGGTGGATTGCTGGCCACACATAAGGTTTAAGGAAGTGTTTGGCTCACTGCTACCGGGCTCGTCAAGGGGTGTTAGGTTTAGATCTGGTCCCGTGCCATATACGGGGATGAAATCAACATGCAACTCAATAATCGGTAACCCTCTCGTCTCGAATGTCTCGTGGTAAAAAAGGCGCCATTGATCTTCAGAATTTACAGGAAGAAATAGTGATTCATATCTCCCATTTACAATTTCATTGTAACGACCATGGATATTCAAAGTGTACTGGGTTTCTAAAATCTGTAGCCTGCTGTATAATTCATTTCGAATTTCAGCAAATGTGGTATGCATACTACAACCGATGTGGAAGTAGGAAGCACCAAAAGTTGGACATTGGTTGACATATATTGTAATTGTAGACATTTTTGGATTTGATTGATAGGTTTTTAAATTGTAAGAGATAATCTGTTGTTGACGATTTAAATTCTGCGAGAATGTATAGTCTTATATAACTTCAAATAACGCGTTTATAAATTCACAAACTTATAGACAGAAATGACTAAAGTTCGATTGAAATGACTAAAGTTTGATCGAAGTGATAGAAGTTGGAATGATCAGGCTTCTAGCGCGTTTTATAAACGAGTAAAAAGCTTTCTAGCGCGTTTTATAAACGCGTTAATTGCGTTTTAACTATTCCGACATTTCAGGCTTCTAGCGCGTTTTATGAACGCGTTTTAGGGCCTGTAACGCGTTTATAAAACGCGTTCGAGAGGAGAGAGGGAGGCGCGGTTTATAAACGCGTTGGAACTTTCTTCTTATTAAAAAAAAAAATAAATAATTCTTTGTATTAAAATTTTTGGTGTCTGAATTTTTATATTAAATAATTTCTGCAAGGACCGCCAACATTACATAATTTACTTATTAAATTTAAACAATTTAAAATCAATTAAACAATATTTTTATCCTTTAATATTCAATATTGTACTGCATTTTTTTTTGCAAACTAATTCTTTAATTTATAACTTCTTCAATAGACGCAGAGGTGGACTGGTGGACCACGCCCGCTGCCACTGTCCAATCCTCGGGACCTAATTATAAAATATAAAATCATTTTAAAAAAAGAAAAGCAGCTTAAAAGTCAGTGCAGTGTAAAGACCTGAGGTGCCCCAAAAACGAATTTTTTTTCAGAACACAAAAAACGAAATTCAAAGAAACATTTATAAATGGAGCACATGAAACCCGAAGAAGTGGTCACCTCAACAGTCTCGCTTGTTATTTTTACTTTTTGGAATTTGGGTTCTGGATCCAGTTGTCCGTCTGGAATATTCTCCAGCACAAATACTTCCTATTTCATTTTGGTAGGAAAATTTAAGAGCATTTATAGCTTTATTTTTGAAAAATATTTTTTAGTTTATTATTTTTAAATTAATATTAATATTTATTGTAATAATTTGTTTAATTTTATTTTAAATCCGTACCCTTCCTATAATTTATTCTAATTTTAACAAATTGATATTAGGTTACAAATAAAATAAAATAAAATAATTGCAGAACATATCACGGTTGCGACAGAGTTTCTCCAAATTTTTTTTTAACATATTCAAGTGAAGCCCTTTATATTGAAACTCAGTATCACCTAATTCCATGCACCAATAGAGCTTTTAATTTTTTTTTTCATGTGGTCAATCTCTAAATTCTTGGTCGAAGCTAACCCCAAGTCGGCGGTACTACAATCATGGAATTGCTTTAAATGGACGTCAAATATAATATGTAAATGTAAACAGATTATAATATAAGATTGTTCTTTAATAACAAGTTGGATTATGTAAACCATAATGCACATGAAGACACCGAACTTCCAATTTGGACTTGTATCTTTAAAGATTCTTTCCATTATTTCATATACAATTGCTTTATAATTTGGTTTGGTTACCAAAAATCTCTTGATAATATAAAAAGAAATTTTGGTCTCTCGAGCCGTATGGTTGCTTCGAACTTCCCGAATTTTTTTAGATTAATTTAATCCCTGAATTTTTTTAATTGCTCCAATGGCCCTCTTTTGCATTCTATATGCAATAACCTCCCGTTAGTTACTGGTTAGTATCCGCCGAAAGTATTAGTCATAACTCATAAGCTGTCACACCCCCAAGTCACAGGGCACGACACAGAACTCACCTCAAAATAGACTTCCTTTGTATTTTCCAAGACTTAGCTATTATTTACGTACAAATGTTTTAAACATTCAATTCATTAAAACGTAACACCAAACAATAACAATTGAATGTCTATACAATTTGAAATATATGAGAAGTGACCTTTGTTAATATATTTTGTATCACTTATTTATTAAGAAATGCATATTAGTTTATTTATTTATTCATTTAGTTGTATGAAGGCAGTATGTTTTGAGGCGAGTTCTGTTCTTGGGGGTGTGAGTGTGACATAAGCTAGTTGAATTAGCTAGGGCTATTTGTGTCTAAGAACCACCTAGAGTTATAGGCCACAAACAAAAAAAATTATATATTAGGGGCCGTTTAGATTGCTTAGGAATTTGGGAAATTTGAAAAAGTTGCAATTCTTAGGAATAAATTTATTGAGAAGTGTGTAACTTTGTGAAGAGTTTGGATTGTTTATAATAAATTTATGGTAGAAAGATGAAATTCCTCAAATTTCTTGGGGAATGCAAACAGCCCCTTAATTTGGTTATCAATTGGGACCCATATTCCATGCGCTAATTTAACTATTAAATTCTTAGGAGCTAGATTAGTTCAACTGATTGTAATATTTTAGAATCTTTGATTAACCAACAATTAATATCGTCCTTTCGCTTCAATTCAGTTTTTATATATACATTGATACCAATATATGTCCCCGTCGACCTCAGTGCTGACAAAAATGATTGGATTTGATCAGTATTTTATGTTTCATTTTTACGTCTGAGATGATCTGATCTGAAGGTAGCTACTATGGTGGTTACCAACTCATGTTGGACATAAAAAATGAACTTCTGGAAAATAAATTAATTCCCGAAAAAGAAGATAATTTTCTCTCACTTCCAAAAGAGCGTACAAATGTGGTCACCCTCCCATTATTTCCTTTGGCCATCGACAGAACAGGCAGTGTTTACTAAAAGCCCGCCGGGTCAAATCCGCCCCGCCCCAAACCCGTCTCATGGACCGGACCGCCCCGGACCGTTCATGGACCGCGATGGACCGAAGGGTTAGAACGGGGCGGGTCTACGGCGGGTTTGGGCCGCCCTTTCTAAAAAAACCCGTGTTAACCCGCCCCGTCTTAACCCGTGGACCGGACCGCCCCGTCCCGTCAACCCGTCTTAAACCCGTGCAATGTTACTATTTTATTTTATAACCCCGCCTATGTTATTATTTTATAAAATAATTTAATAGCATAGTCGGTCCCAAACCCGAAAAATAAAGAATAACTTTATATAATTATATTCAAATTTTTCATTTAATAAAAATAAAGGAAAAACGTAAAAGTAAAAACTAAAAATAATTAACGGAAAATAAAAAACAGAAAAAAATATTGAAAAAACAAAAAAAGTATTGCAAAAAAAACACAAAAAGAGAAAAACAGCAAAAAAAATTATAGTGATTACTATATAATATACATGTAGTTTATATATATACTAACAAAAAATCAAAAAAAAAAATAGTAATAAAATAAATGAAAAACCGGCGGACCGAACCGGACCGGACCGTCATAACCCGTGCGGGTTACATGGGGCGGGTTTAAGAAGGGTTAGGGCCAAAATTTTTAGGATGGACCGTCCTAACCCGCCCCGTCTTAACCCGTGAACCGTCCTAACCCGCCCCGTCCTAACCCGTGGACCGTCACGAATTGGACCGCCCCGCCCCGCCCCGCCCCGCCCCGTTTGGTAACCCTAAGAACAGCACCCATTTCAAAGCGGCTAAAGTTGACAATTGTACAGACCATTTCATCAATTAATCATTTGAGGTGCGCTGAACATTGACAAGCTGCTTTAATTCAATCCGGTCCTCTCTTTTTTCCCCATGTCATTAGAAAAACCGTTTAAATATTTTGATTCCAATGCCACAATTTGTAACATCCAGCAAATATCATAGCATAACCTTTTAATTTATATTTTAAAATTTTAATTTGAAGGTCAAATTTTAATTTTTTATTTTGTTCAATTTCATGAAAAATGCATTGCAATAATATTTTGTAATTTTAGAGTTATTTTGATATTTAATCAAGAGGCCACAATATGGTTATTAAATCTACTTTTTTGTTTATTGACATAGGCCCATTGGTAGTGAATCCATTTATTAATTAAGTGGAATCGATGGTTTGTTTTTTTGGCTCCGTTTGGATGACTTCTTTCCGAAATAAGGAATAATGAATAACCACTTTTTACCAATAAATTTATTTCTAACCATCCAAACTCTTCACAAAAATTACACACTTCTTAATAAATTTACCCCTTCCTAATACATTTCTTCCCTTCTTTCTTCTTCCTACCTTATTCTCAACGCATCCAAACGGAGCCTTTATGTCCACACTGATCAGGTCATATCAGTTTAAATACGGCTTGAAATGAAAGGTAAAGCAACATTTCATATTCTAAGTAAATCAAGTGGATTCAACTAGGGTTCTAGCCATGATAAATTTCCAATACCAGAAAGACAACTTTTTTTTTTTTGAGGCTTTTATGACAAATCACAATCTTTCCTCTGATTGGGGAAAAATTGTATTTAAATGCTAGTGCCTCAAAACGCCAACATGTCAACCTTCCATTTATCTCCCTTGTAGATTATCCTCCATGATCAAATTAAAATGCTAAACTTATTTAATGCTAAAAATGTCATAAAATAATATTAATTTTGACTATGCACGCAACTCGAGGGAAGCAAGATACTTTCTCGGAGAGCAAACATTGGGGGATTCATCAGTTATCAATTCTTCACGTAAGGGTGCTATTTCCCCCTTAAAGTTGTTGACTGGCATATCAACAATTCAGGCTTGTTCCGTACTACTTTTAGTTTAATTGGTGATTTTATACAATTGAATTATGAAAAAAATATTGATTGATTTTAAAAAAATTGAATACAAAAAAATTATAAATATTTATAAGTCCTCACAGAAAGAAATTATTCAAATACTACCCAACAAAAAAAAAAGCAAGCCATTGCAACATATGTCAAATAATTTCAGAGACTGCAATCTAAGGGGAAAAAAAAGCCATAAAAATTAATTAATACCAAATGAAAAAAAGCCATTCCACATTCTATAAATAATTCTCAGGGCAGTTATATCCCCATAACGCCTAAAGTGCTCCATACCTCTATTTGCCAAAATTAAAGTAGTTGCCGTCACATAAATAACCATAAAAATTTGATATCCATCACTTGACTCAACACTGTCTATCTGTACTTATTACTTAGCAAACATGAATCTATATATTTAGTTTGTTATCGTAAGGACAAATTGCCATAAAAATTAATTAATACCAAATAAACATATCTGGCTTAGATTAGATATTCTCTGGCCTGGAGATGCATGTTTTTTCCCTGTGTAGCAGCGTAGGCCACTCCCAAGTCCCAAATTGTAATGCTGTGATATGTACTAAACCTTTGGAATTTATTATCATTAAATGCACTTCATTTTAATTGAAAATGATTTAACACATGAAGGATGGACTACTAGATTCTCGAAAAAAAAAGGGGGAAAAAGAAAGGCCCAATAACTTTAATCACCTTTTCATGTCGCCATGGGACACCTTAAATTTAACGAGCTCTGCAGGGGTTGGGGAGACAAAGGCTGCTTAACCTTTATGTAAACAAATTAAGTTTGCAATGAAGTAAAAATTCGAAAATATCAAGCTATGCATAAATTATTTTATCTAAAAAACAAAGATTCTCAAAGACCGCTTGTTCGTCCCTTAACATATTAATTAATTTGGTATTTAATTAAATTATATACTGCGTAAATTCTTTCATCTAAAAAACAAAGATTAAAAAAAATATTTGCTAACTTCTTGTTCTTTGTTTAGTCAACATTTGTTTTCGATTAAATTAAATAAAAACAACAGAACTCAAATTCATATATTTTTTTAATAAAGATAAAACCCTATACATATGAGACAAAAATGTTTATTTGTCTGATATTTTTGTCTCATATGTATAATTATATGTTCAAGGAAATCATGATATTCTACAATATTGGCCTCTAGCACATTATTTATAGAAATTATAGTTCATCCAATTAGTGGAAGCATGTAACACTTCAAACAATTTTATAACAAGATATTTTACATCTATATGCACAAATACAGAGATGCACTATACAATTTGATGGCCCAACGTGTAAATTAAAGAATCATAAAATTGATAAATCGACAAAATTCAACCAAATATTATTAATCTATCCAATTGGACAATTAATAAAATGCTAAAAAGTGCTTTGCATGGCTTATACTACAAAAGATCAAAGGGAAAAAAAAATACAATTTGAGGTACTTAGATTTGTTTTATTTGTTGGCATGCACCGTCGAAAGTTATTATATATATATATATATATATATATATATATATATATATCTTTATTTTTGCTGCTAGATTATGTCAGTGCATTCATAGGATCTACAGTGCTTTATCAATTAAACTAAAACTGCACTCCTATTATATGCACTTTTAATCTCTAGATCCCCATGTTATATTATACGGTGTAAAGTAATGCCGACATACCAGATTTTTTATATAGTAATAGCTACAAACATGTAGCAGGTAAATTTGATTTTATATTAAACCAGTTGTTTTATTATTGTTGAGGTTTAACCATCATCGATCATTGCTACTAATTAACTGATTTTTACATTATTATTAACACGATCTTTTTTACGCAATAAGAAAATATCATGATATACAGTCAACATTAATTTTTAATCATGAATAAATAATTCTTCTTGAAGCCTTACAAAAGTAATACTTCTTGAAAGTGAATATCATTTTACTCATTCCGTTATAAATTAACTTATACGATCATCTTTTTGCTCTAACTTTGTCCAAAGAATAAATACGTAGAAAAAATATTTTCGAAATTATATGGGCATGAATGTATAAATTACAAAAGGTCATGAATCCATAGAGAAGAATTTATTGTTCCATACTTCCATTTAGTTGGCAAGTACATGTTGTCTACCTCCCCAGTGGCAATAGATATGTGACACTCAGCGCTGTATTTTAATTGTGTATCAACAATCCTGCGTGCTGCAACTGAAGAAACAAAAAAACTTGTAATATTTGGGAGGAAATTGCAAAAGTTTGAATTGGGTTGTTAAATATAATAATACCTATACATAATACCTATACAGTATATAATTTATCTTAAAGGATTTTACTTCCGTAACTCAAAACATATATATTTCCTCAAGAGAGAGTGAAGATTATGTTGATATCTAGTTTTGTGTTTTCTCAAAACATAAAAAAAAGGAATATATATAACACATACCTAATAATTATTCTGCAATGACTAAATATCATTCTAAAGAAATTTGTGTGAAATATTTATAAAGTAGTACCTGAATTGAAATATGAAACTTAATTCTCTTTAATAAAGTGCTTGTATTGTATCTCCGCACCCGATTAAAATATGTTTTTTCCCATGAATGGTTCACTTACGGTTTCGGCTTCACTGCATTCTTTTTTTTTTCTTTGAATTAAGCCTTACTGCATTTGCCCTGTGCAATATATCAACACGAAATAAGGACAGATTAGACCCAGCATAGTTAATTATATTTTATTATTTTATTCTCTTTCTTTCTTTCTTTTTTTTTTCCCGCGGGTTTGGGTGAGTGTGAGGGTTGCTTTTTGCATGGCTCAAATTCGCATAACATGCCAAAAAATTTCTAAATGACGAAAATGCCACTCCCCTTAATACCACTACGAACTTGAAAAGTTAGAACCCATGTCTCTCTCTCCCACTCTTGGCGAGTTGATGTAATTAACTTTCCGCAAAAAAACATCTCCAATGGAGGGACGGAGCCAGAAAATTATGATAGGAGGGACAAAATTTAAAAGATTGAACAATGAAATAGAAATTTATTTATGAAGAAGAATATTTTTTTACTAAATCAGTAATTCATAATTAATTAGGGGGACAAATTATAGAAATTTTCTAAAAAATAAAAAAATATACATAAAAATTTTATTTTTTTTGGAGCACAAGGGGACAACTGTCCCAAGCAGCCTCCCTATTGGCTCCGCCCCTGCTCCAATAAAATCATGAAAAAAAGACATCTTGTAGTCGAAAAAGCACTATCGCTGAAGTTGGTTGAGACGAGTGAAATCCCGAAAGGAGAATCGGCTAGTGTTGGGAAAAAAAAAAGTATCAGGATATTTTCGTCAATTAGTTAAATCTTAGCGTGTTTCGCTAATTAAAAGCGTGAAACAAGCAAAGCCCGTGAGTGTGACCTTTCTTCCTAATTAAATTTTGGCAATCGGCAAACGAACAGAACAAGATTCCTAGTTGGACAATCAAGCTAAGTATCCAGTTACTTTGCTCTGGCCATTTTGTGCTGCTAACTAGTAGGCTTTTGGAACTCTATTGATCCAATCAGTGTTTTCTATTGAAAATTTGAAACAGAATCACTTTCATTTTTTTTTAAAGAATTGGGACTGAGACATTTTTGTTGTAAAAGTAATCTAACTAGTAATTAGGCTGATTTTCTATATATCTTGAAAGCTTAATGACAATGAAAAGTTTTCCCTTTTTCCAGTGGCCAGGCAAGAAATTTCTATCATGGGATTCACTAAATTTTAAAGTATGAGAACTGTACAATTAAATAAAATCAGACTATATTGTACATCTATTACTCCAATAATTTTGAAGTTTCGAAACAAAAAAAATACTACAATATAAATTATAATTAAATTTACAACTTCTAATTAGTTTCTTCATTTAATTGTACTCTTTGAAACCTTATGTTGTAAGATCAGCATAATTTAACGGTGTTGGTAACCTCCTCGAGAACCTCCTTCTCAATATAAGTCACTAGACAATCATTCAACCATTAATCACATATTTTTATTTTGCAATTTTTTCTTAATATGAACGTTAACTTTTAGTGAATGAAATCTATATTTGCCAGTCTCAACCATTACTTTACCTAATTTTTCTATTTTTTTCAAGTTGGAAAACTCGTTAATTGTACAACATCAGCAATAAAGTTTTCTAGTCGATTTGGAAGGGCTATAAGACTCAGATTAGATAACTCACAAGAAAAAAAGGTCGATGACAAGACCGAGGACAATGAAAAGTTTTCTAGTCGCTTGCAGCATGACAAGACCGAGGACAATGCGCAGAAGTACAAATTGGCCAAGAAGAATGCAAAGAAAACTGTGAGCGAAGCAAGAGATCGGGCTTATGAGGATTTATACCAGAAGCTGAGTACGAAGGAGGGCGAGAAGGACATGTATAAGATAGCCAAGCTTCGAGATAGGAAGACGAGAGACTTAAACCAAGTGAAGTGCATCAAGGACGAGACGGATAGGCTTTAAGTGAAGGACGACGAGATCAAGAATAAGTGGAGGGATTACTTCGACAAGTTATTCAATGAAGAAGATGACGACTTAGGAATTGTGCTGAACGACTCCTTTGATGACTCCAATAGACGTTTTGTTTGGAGAATTCAAGAGTCCGAGGTGAAAGAAGCCTTAAAACGAATGAAAGTAGGTAAGGCTCGAGGACCTGATAACATACCAATCGAAGTATGGATGTGCCTTGGAGATGAGGCTGTAGTTTGGTTAACCAAACTATTCAATAGCATTTTTCGATCAAATAGGATGCCAGATGAGTGGAGGAGAAGCACCCTAGTACCAATCTTCAAGAATAAAGGGGATGCTCAAATCTGTACAAACTATAGAGGGATTAAGCTTATGAGACATACAATGAAACTTTGGGAGAGAGTGACAGAGCATCGCTTGAGACGGATGACAAACGTTTCGAAAAACCAATTTGGTTTTATGCCTGGGAGGTCGACCATGGAGGCCATCTTCCTAATAAGTCGATTGATGGAGAGATATCGAGAGCGAAATAAGGATCTACATATGGTTTTCATTGATTTGGAGAAAGCATACGACAAAGTGCCAAGGAAAGTTATGTGGTGGACACTAGAGAAGAAAGTCCCCACATAGTATGTTACCTGTAAGTAAGTGTGTAATTTTCGATTTTTATGCTAATTACAAGTTAATTAAGCCATCGAAACAACACACACAACGAATCGTGCACAAAAGCCAAGTTAACACAAAGAGATTAAGGTGGAAATTTATACCTCCCGCGAAATCGTATTCGCGGGGCTCGATCCTACGGCATGGGAATCGATGGGGTGCCTTTCCTTCTTCTCCAAATCGCCTCGAGTCCACCTAGAGATTAACCAAGGTCTAAATCGATTCGTGCTAGCGATTCGATTAGAACAAAGCTAATCCAAGGTATTCTCTCTTCTTCTTTAATTAACAATTTAATTAGTGGAGAGAATATTGCTCAACTCATGAGCTAATGGAGAGAGAGAGGAGGTGAGGCCGGCGGCCAAAGAGGGAGAGGAAATGGTGCGGCTAGGGTTAGGGAAGAGAGAAGCCTCAAATTTGCATCTACACATCTCTATATATAGTGCATGATCCCTACCTACCACCAACCATCTATTTACAAGATTGCCACTCCCACCTACCACTAGGGCCGGCCAGAAAATGGGCTCTAATGGGCCTCTAAACTCACTCAAACAAGCCTCTAATTCATTTAATTAAAAGCTACTCCAAATGCTCTTTAATCGGGCTATATATTTAATGCATATATAATGGCCCAATAAATTAATATAACTATTTATATTAAATTGAGTTGAACTAAAATAATTATTAACCAATAATTATTCTAGGATTAGCTAATACATTAATTTATTTCAATATGATCCATTTGACTTAATTAATTATAACGGTATATAATTAATTAATCAACTTATCATATTTCCGCAATACGAACTATTGCGAATAAATAAATAATGCACTGTCTTGGTCAAAACTCTATTTTGTGTGACCCTTTGAGGATTTATGCTAAGTTGGACATGGAATTAAATCGCTATTTAATTCCAATAATCATAAGCGGTATCTAGCAACACGTTACGATTCCCAATTCGCATAAATAGTGTACTGCTACAGTATTTAAATCCTGCATAAGAGAATAAAAATGTTTCTCTATTTTGATTCTTATGTCACACGATATCATCGTATAATCCAAGATAGGAATGTGTCATTCTTGCAGATTATACGTTTCTTGATCTAGAGATAATTGTATAAAGTTGCATGCAAACAATCTATCTCCATCAAGGGGCCCAAACAGATATCGTCACTCACTAAGTGAATTAATGAGGGACATACGGTTTTCTTGATGATTAGCTTTTCCCCGCACAATTCAAGAGAACATAAATAAAGTCCGTATAGCAGCCCTTATCGGGAATCAGCGGTAGACGATATTTATTGAACCTATCCTCATGTGGAAAAGATAAACATCTCAAACTTAGAACCAAAATCATTACGAAATAAACAATGACACATAACACAATCCATATGTTTATTTCGATGGGTCAAGTCCTGTGCTATGTTCCATAACATACACATATGCAATTAAGTTGGTAACTCTTTACCTATGATTTGTAGAACTTAATCATCACTTAACTTGCATACTAATCTTATAAGATAATTAATGTTCCTTGTTAATTATCAAGATTATGGACCGTTTAGATTTATTATTGTCATTCTAAAGAATGATCCACAGAGATCTACAATTCAGATCCTCAACCTGAATAATCTGTCAATAATAAACCTAGGAACAGATGATAAAATATCATCCATAACATAAACTAATAATTAAGTCATTAAATTATTGACTTCTAGGACATAACTCCAACATTACCCTCATCCAAGACATGTATGATGGTGCTGTTACTTGCATCATGACATGTGATAGTGTAACTAGTGACTTTTCTATTAAAATAGGACTACATCAGGGATCAGCTTTGAGCCCGTATATTTTTGCCTTAGTGATGGATGAGATCACGAAGGACATACGGGGAGAGATTCCTTGGTGTATGCTCTTTGCCGACGATGTGGTGTTAGTCGATTAGAGTAGGATGGGGGTCGATAGGAAATTGTAGTTGTGGAGGCGAACTCTAGAGTCCAAAGGGTTTAGGCTTAGTAGAACTAAGACGGAGTATATGGGGTGTGAGTTTAGTGGGATACGACCAGTGGATGGAGATGTTTGTCTAGACGGTCAGGTAGTACCTATGAAGGATACTTTTCGATATTTAGGGTCGATGCTGTAGAGCGATGGTGAGATAGATGAAGATGTTAGTCACAGGATAAGAGCGGGGTGGGTAAAATGGCGGCAAGCATCAGGCGACCTATGCGATAAGAAAGTCCCGCAGAAGCTAAAAGGCAAATTTTACAGGACAGCGATTAGACCTGCGATGTTGTATGGCGTAGAATGTTGGGCTACAAAAAGACGACATGTCCAGAAGATGAGTGTAGCTGAGATGCGTATGTTGCGGTGGATATGCGGTCACACGAGGAAAGATCGGATTAAAAATGATGGCAGACGAGAGATGGTTGGGGTCACACCGATAGAGGAGAAGCTGATCCAACATCATTTGAGATAGTTTGGACATATCCAACGCAGACCTCCAGAGGCACCGGTACGTAGCGAAATTCTTAATCATTTTGAGAACACACGGAGGGGGAGAGAGAGACCAAGATTGACATGGGAAGAAGTGGTGAAAAGAAACCTTAAAGAATGGAACATCTCCAAGGGGTTGGCGATCGATAGGAGCGCTTGGAAGTTAGCAATTCATGTACCGGAGCCATGACGTAGGAACTTAGGGGTGGGAGCGATGTCATAGGTTTGTAGGTCCTTCTAATTAGGTCATAGTCGAGATCTAGGTTTCTACTATTACTATTATTATTACAGGTATTATTATTAGTATGGCTAGTCTTAGTGTTAGTATTTTTATGATTTGAAATTATTGCCCCTATAGCGGTAATGCTATTGCTGCTATAGGGGGCTATAGTGGCAATCCTATTACCGCTATAGCATTTTTCTATATTTTTTTTTGGCTAACAACTTCCTTTCTTTATTTTTTTGCGCATCATTTTTGGTCTTTTGCGCCACATTAAAGAGAGTCAGCGGTGGTTGAGAGTAGTTAATAGGAATTATTAATAGGAAATGTTTATGAGGAATTATTGGAAAATGGAATGAAAATTATTGAATAATTTAGTTTATAGAAAAATTATTGAATTAATTAATTGATGGTAAAAAAATAGTTCATGTTGAATAAATTAGATTATGGAAAATATTAATGGAAATTAGTTGAATAAATTAGTTTATTGAGTTAATTAGTTAATGGAAAAAAAACTAATAGAAATTGTTGAATAAATTTGTTTATGTAAAAAAAAGTTAATGGAAATTATTTAAGAAATTAGTTCATGGAAAATATTATTTAATGAAAATTATTCAATTAATTAGTTTATGGTAAAAAAATAATTAATGTTTAAAAAAGTTAATGGAAATTATTGAATTAATTAGTTTATGGTAAAAAATAGTTAATGCTAAAAAAGTTAATGAAAATTATTGAATAAATTAGTTTATGGAAAATATTATTTAATGGAAATAATTGATTAAATTAGTTTATGAAGAAAATTATTAAATTGAAATTATTGAATAAATTAATTTATGGTAAAAAAACTTTAATTGAAATTATTGCATAAATCCGTTAATGCAAAAATTATTTAATTGAAATTATTGAGTAAATTAGTTGATGGAAAAATAATTAATCGAAATTGTAGAATAAATTATTTTTTGTAAAAAAATTAATGGATATTATTTAAGAATTTATTTAATGAAAAATATTATTTAATGGAAATTATTGAATTGATTTATTAATGGTAAAAAATAATTAATGTTTTAAAAAATTAATGGAAATTATTGAATAAATTAGTTCATGAAGAATATTATTTAATGAAAATTATTGATTAAATTAGTTTATAGGAAAAATTATTTAATGGAAATTATTTAATAAATTAGTTTACGGTAAAAAATTAGCTTATGTAAAAAAAATTAATTGAAATTATTGCATAAATCAGTTAATGAAAAAAATATTTTAATTGAAATTATTGAGTAAATTTGTTGATGGAAAAAAATAATGGAAATTGTTGAATGAATTAGTTTATGTAAAAAAATAATGAAAATTATTTAAGAAATTAGTTAATGGAAAAAAAGAATAGTTTATGGAATAGAGATTTAATGAAAATCGTTGAAAATGGTTTACTAAGTTTACTAAGTTGTAATGGTTTGTAGTTTTTTATGTATTTTTTTTCTTTTCGTGTGTTAAATTATATTATGGTTGATTAAGTTAATTGTTCTTGTAATCTTATGCAGGTTTTTTCATGAATTATCTTGCATTAAATTTAAATCTATAATATAAAGAATATTATGCAAATTTAAACTAAAAATTATATAAAAACTATAAAAAATTTTGTAACTAAATATTTAATAACTAAAAAATTTTTAAACTAAAACACAAAACACAAAAAAAAAATGACAAAACTTTCAATTCTCTCTCTCTTGGCTAAACCAAAAACACAAAAAAAATTAATGTATCGAATCCCTCGCTATCTCTCTTGTAAATGCAAACCCCATCCCCCCGCTCTCTCTTAAATGCGGCACAAAACAAAAAAAATGAGAGTTGTCAGCCAAAAAAAAAAATGGAAAAACGCTATAGCGGCAATAGCATTGCCACTATAGTCTCCTTTAGCGGAAATAGCATTACCGCTATAGGACTGGGCTATAGCGGCAATGCTATTGCCGTTATAGTTGTGCTCTTTTTAAAATTTCAGAAGATGTTTTGTCCTTTTTAATATTGTTAGGGGTATTTTTGTCTTTTATAAAAATTTTCCGACATTGACACCCATTCATACACAATGTAGACTCGCCTATGCCTTCTTCCCCTGCTATTATTTATTTTTTTTAAAATGTATGTACTTTAATTAATTAATTAATTAATAATTAATTATTAGTAATGTGTTTATTACTTTATTTACCAACACCACCTCGACCACCATGGATATTATTCGAATGAATCTCTCCCCGTTTCAAATGTTAGAAAGATTCTCAACTAAAGGAAAAGGACAGTTGGTACATTCGCCATTTGTTTTTTTAGTACCGTCTTCATAACCAGCTCTTTTTATAGTACTAGTGAACCTATATTTTTCCATGTGAATCCAGCTTTTCCTGTTTTATTAAAGATTTTCAAACCGTAAGGAACAAAATCATAGGCTTTCGGTTGCCATTAAAGACGTGCATGTTCTCTCACAAACATTCGTTGATGCTTTGTTGTGGTACATATTTTCTAAATTGTCCATCATTATTTATTATTCTAATAAAGTAATATTATTGTGCAATTTGCCAATTCTGTATCCTATGTAATTAATGCATGCAGAATGCAGTATTTGTGTGGACAGAATAATAAGCCCAGTAGCATTACCTATTTCTCGGCATATCCCAAGTAACTGATTATCGCACCTGTTATCGAATATATTATTTTAAAATGGGGTTTTCAATATGTAGGTAATACCAATTAGTAATTCTTTTAGCTCAAGAGAAAATGAATGTTATACATATTTTGATATTGATGAAGCTAGTCTTTGAATTTTCCCGGATGTTAGACATGAATATTACTTCAAAAACCTCACATTTGAGTCCCTTAAATTTGTAACTTTGCTTCATTGTTGACCTCCATTATTACATTTTTATCGATCAGTAATTGGTATGTGTATATGATATGATGAGTGATCCCAATATAAAATTTTCTGGCTCTGCCCATGCCCCATGTACAACCTTATGCGCGCAATTTTTGCTCTAAAAAGCGTTTACATATAGGAGTGTGCAAGGAATAAGATGCAAAACAAAAAAGGAGATAATTGATGCGCGCTTTCTAATATTCTCCAATCTTTTCTTTCACTGATTATATGAGCCGCCCCATAAATGCAAATGGATGCTAATTTGTCCTACTCCCTGACTCAAAAGCCGAACATCAATTATTTTTTAACTGATACATGCATATAGATAATGAAAGATTCTAAATGATCTGTCTAATTAATTTAGTTTTGAAAATTAATATTTTATTTTGAAAATATTGGTAGAAGCTATCAATACACAAGTTAACTAAACCGAAATAACAGTGCCATGCCATGCATGTTTTATAGATGACCGTTATTGACCATAATTGTTACATAAGTTTGACATAATTTGTAGAAATAAGGATTTCATATATAACACAATATACATTAAAAGAAATTGTTTCTTTGTATTATATATACATAAAAAAATATATTATCATCACGCTATAAAATCGCATTATTCTTAACATTACTACAACGTTTTATGCTCAGCAGCTCAGTTCCTTCGTTCCTTAAACAAAGGAGAAAAAAATAACAAACATGAATCTGCGGAACTTTAAAATTGAAAGGTCTGAATCCCATCATTTCTTAGACGAGATTCGTACGGCCCTTTAATTTCATTAATCATTATCTATCAAATTGCCATGGCTTTATTTTGAAAAGGCCCATGGGCCACTTTTAAAGCTTTCAACTGATATGATGTGCATACTATTGAAAAATAATTGCAAGACGGCGATATGACAATAACACAATTATAAAACCTTGAATTTTTTATTTTAATCGAAAGAACCCCAAGAAGGGGTTATCAATTAACAAAATAAAGTTATCAAAAGGAAGTTTGAAGATCTAATTATCTCGAGAAACCATCTAAAAGCTTTATATAGAAAAGTAATTCCCAAGTTATAGATCTATTAACCATAACTAATCTAAATTGACAAATGTCAAAAAAACTATAAAATATTTGAAAATCGCTGAACCATTTATGCTCAAAACAAGACTTTTGTAAAAGAAATAAATATCCAACTTTAACATCGAATATTTGCAAGCACAAGCCTACATAGAGTGGCACTTAATGTGATCGAAAAATAACAGTATTTTGGTGAAGCGATGTCCTCAAAGAAATTTTGAAAAGGTGAAATGCGTTCATGAGAAAAGAGGGGAAAAAAAGAGAGATCCAGAAAAGGAAGTAAAGTTGGTGATGATAACTTGATAAGGGTAAGGAAAGAGAAGAATAGGTTATGAAAGAAAAGGTGTGTGATAGTGCAGTGCGATTATCTACCTAAAGGTGCACTACTCTGAGCAGTCATTTCAGCAAAAGCGATACATGTCTTTTTTAAACACATGTCAATGTTTATTAGCAAGAGTTGCGTGTTAATGTCCCCAGCAATGATCCTTAGAAAAGATGGACATTGCCTGGAACTTCCTCCAATGTATATAGCCTGGATCACTGTCCCTGTCTATTTTGACACCAAAAACAGGCTATAAATACGCCTGTGAGATCACAGGCTTAAACTTTAAAGTCATGAACAATATGGATGAACCAACGAGGACTTTTTTCTTACCATACCTGTTTATATTTACGCGTATATTATCAAATATGACTTACAATCTGATGATCGAATAAATGAATTCCATTGACATTCTAATTTTTTCCATTACTCGATATTCCGGCCTTCCGGGGGACAAATTAGGCCCACAAAAGCCTGTCCTATAATTTATTGGGCCCGGCCTGCACGTTACTGCCTCAAGCCCTCAAGCGGAGGATCCATATCCTCTCCAGTCGTATAAACCGGCTGGACCGTGCAGCCAACCTTATTTTTTGCAATATTTAAAAAATTTAAAAATTAAATACTGAATTTAAACCATTGATCTTGTTCAATTTTATGGACGATGTGTTTTCATGTAAGTTTTATAAATTTTGGAGTTGATTTGATACTAGATCAAGTGACAAAATTATGAACGTATTAGAATTAATCAGTGCTGGTTAATCAGATTCGTTCATTTATTGACCACTTGATCTAGTATCAAATCGACTCTAAATTTTATAAAACTTACATGAAAACGCATCGTTCATAAAATTGAACAAGATCAGCGGTTTAAATTCAGTATTTAAATTTAAAAAAATTTAAATATTAAAAATAATGTGGTTGGCTGCACCTGGTTTCGAGTCGAGTAGCGACCGAGTTATAGTCTACTCGAAATCAAGTCGTTCCATTTTGAGTAACTCGTGACTCGATCGTAAAGTTATTCCGAGTTCTTATGAGTTACTCGAAATCAAGTCGTGATAACTCGAGTTAAGTCATAACTCGACAATTTTACTCGAAATTCCTAAAGTAAATGATAAAATAAGGCAATTCGCCCAGTATGTCACTTATACAATATATTGTTGTCTGTTATATTTGCCCAGTATGTATGTCACAACGTAATTCCTGGAGACTGGAGTATTTGCCTAGCCCTTAATGGCACACAAACAGAACGCAAAAATTGAAATAATTATAAAAAATAAAATAGCAAAAATGGCACACAAGCACAACTCTGATCAAATGATATATTAGACATTAGTAAACAAACTGCAACAATTTAAATTTTAAAACAAATATTAAAAGGTACATTAGCAAGAAGCATCAAGAAGTCACATACTGTCATACTGATAGTCTGATATTACACTCTCTCAAAAAGAAACATTAGAAACAATTTAAATTAAAATTTCTACATAGCTAAATAGTGAATAATGAAGCCAAGACATCATTCTTTCTCATCTTCTTTCCACTGCCTCACTTCTTGTTCCTGTTATAAATAATTCAAGGAAAATAACCATAAGCTCTTAGTTCCTATTTCAAAAAGAACATCAACTGGTATTAAGTACCAACAGATTTGAATATCAACAAACGAAATTATTTGTACAATTAGAAAAAGGAATCCATTTATGCAAACGATTTGAACTATAAAGAGGCAAATCTCTCTTGTAAATGAAAATAAACACAACTAAAGAAAACATATAATATGAAAACACACAAAAAATCGAAGATCAAAGTGAGAAAGAACAGAGATCAAACCTTGTTGTAGATAGAATTGGAGTTCCAGACTTTCAGGTTAGAGGCGCGGATTCCCGGAGCACTGAGAGTTTGAGAGTGAGAGGTGGAGAGGCAGATTGAGAGATTGAGAACTGAGCGACAGTAGAGAGAGTGAGAGACTGAGAACTGCGCGGTCACTGGTCGGAGATTTAGAGGAGGTGAGCTGTGGCCTATGGCGGTGAGGTTTGTGACTCTGTGAGAGAGCAGAGAGAGAGAGAGAGAGAGAGAGGGGTGGGGGGAGAGAGCGATCGAGGATTTGATGAGGAGAGCGGCGGACTTTACAAGGTTAGGGTCAGCGGTTAGGCGATGGACTATTGGGCTGCGAGATTTTTTTACATGGGCTGAGTTACGCTGATAACTCGAGTTAGGGCCGACCGAGTTTGGGCTTACTCGAAATCACGCCATTTAATTTCGAGTTGGGCCTAACTCGAGTTGTGGTAACTCGATTTTTTCTAACTCGAGTCATTTTCGAATTTTTTTCAAGGCGAGTTTGATTAATTCACAAGTTGCGATTTTTTTGCCCACCCCTAGCTGCACGGTACAGCCACATAAAGCGGCGGGAGAGGATGTGGATTCCTCAAGCGGGAGGTAAAATTAGCTATGCTATGCGCCTGCTTTAGTCTCCTATATAAAAAATTGAACTTTTTAATATAACAAAAATTCGTAATAAAATTGTTGCGGAATATTTTATTTTCCAAGTCATTCAATATTTCTCCAATTATGACATGACGTATTAAAACGGTTACCCAAGAAATTTTTTATGTAGAAATGTAGCTTTGTTTCATTACCTTCGTCATACAAACTGCAGAAGTTTACCAGACAGGCAGATAACGGTTAAAAAATGAAGACCGCATTACACGAATGGTAAAAGCATCCAGGTTGGCCGTGCTGTATAATTAGGATGATGAAGATCTTAGAGAGCAATAATGTTTCTTAACTACTATCCTCATGTAAGAAACATTTCCTTTCTTTTTTAATTTTTGTTTTCTTTTGATATACTCATGCCAGTAGCAACATTATAAAACCCTTCTCACCATAATTTTTTTCCAAACATTTCAAAACCGTTTGACCCATTTTCATATAAAAACCTATCTTGTATGTTTACATTCACAAATATCTTTTCGAATTAGCTAAATAATTTTTACAACATCTCATGTAATTTTAGTAACAACTTCTGTTACCCTCAATATGTATTATAAATAGTAAATAACAGCAGCTGCTAATGATAAAATTTTCGGATACCAGAGAAAATCAAGATTTACTTTACTAATTTCCCTCACCGTTCACATCGGAAATCGTTTGAGAGCAGCAATTTGCAAGACAACAATGAACTGGCCGAGTGAAATAAAATAATAGGTGATTGATTGTACCTATTACGTTGGAATTTGTAATTTATTTTATAATAACTATCTTCAAGGAACTATTAAATAAGAACACCAATTAAGGTGTCAAAAAAGTATCCATTGTTCGATACAGATATCTTAGACACGAGTTCATGTAAAAAAATAGTTATCTTTCCAGAATTTGTCATCTAGCTCGAAATTGTGTCCAAATAAAAAATATTGAATATTCTCTTCAATATTTAATTAAATTCATTAACGAATTTATTTGTTTTGAAGGAAGCTTTCGGTTAATAAGATTGCATACTCTTTATTATTTACTAATATGTACTAAATTTTTATTGTTGGATCTTCTGCACTCAGCGAAAGGAACAGTAAAATTTTTCCTTAATTTGGTTTGGGTTGATTGGACCGTCGGAGCTTTAGTTGATGGCTGAGATCTTCAGAGCCCATTGAGGCTTTTTCTCCAACCTGATGCCCGCCTGAATGTTGTTCACGGCGGTTCAAGAATTCGAGATATGGGACTTGGTCACTTGATGCTAAATTGATATCGGAACGGGAATTCTAACCTCTAACACCTCGATTTTGATGAGAGGAACAATCGCATTGCAAGATTTCTGTGTCAAATCAAGAGGACAAAGTGTTAGGACCCGAATCCCGTGTAGCGCAAGACACCGTGTAGCGCGCGTACGAGCCGTCTGATCTTGATCGGACGGTTTATTTTTTACGGGCCTATCAATTTAAGTTACATGCACGGGACTCCCTTGTCCATTGGATCTTGATCAGACGGCTACGATGCCGCACTACACGGTGTGCCGCACGTCACCAAATCTGAATTCAAAATGTTAGAGAAAATACCACATGGGTGGATGTAGAAAACTCTGCAGTCATGAACTTGGAAAACAAAGTGTCAAAGTTTGAGAAATTTGCCAAATTTTATCGCTTATTATATCTGTAGTCCTGAACCTTGGACAGCCACAAAAATAAATAAATAACTTTTTTTTTATCGTAAATGAACTACTTTCAAATATTGTCAATTGTTTGTCGATGTTTCTAAATTGAACTACTTTGGAGACTCTAGATTTCGCGGTTACAAGGATTTCAAAACACAACAGATATAACTTGAAACTATATTATTATCATTCATGAAAGTTTGTGCTATCAAAAACGTTACAAAGTATCTTCACACAATAAAAATAGCTTTTAATTAAAAATCGTCGAGAAATTATTATATTTATTATTAAAAATATTTATAATTTTTTTTATGATATTTAGGAAGAATATATGTTATTAGGGAAATAATATTGAATACACGACTAAGATATGCAAAGGTCCTTTGTCTCGTGAATCAAATTTTAGGAATAATTAAAGACCATTAGTCGATATTTTAGGTTTTGATCACTTCAGACAAAATTTGTAAGCTTTCTTTGATAGAAATAAATGCAACTAGACTAGCCCTTTTGAATTGGACTATATTTTCTTAACTATCAGCCTTGAATATATATATATATATATATATATATATATATATATATATGTATGTATATGTATGTATATATATAGAGTTTTTCTATGGTGAATTGCAACTCAACAAAGGGTCTGTGAGTCGCGCTCAAAATTCTAAAATTTAGTTTAAAATGACCGATTCAAAACGTCTAATACGATCTCCTTATTGAAATCTCCATGCATACCAAATTTTATATTTTTTTTCAAATTTTTTAAGTATTTTTTTTTAAATTTTAGAAAATCATTAATCTAATTAGTTCTGAACCGTTCAAAAATAGTAGTTTTTAAAAATCTGAAATAAATATTTAAAAATTTCAAAGAAATATAAAATTTGGTCTGCATGGAGATTTCAAAAGAGAGATCGTATTAGACGGTTTGGATCGGTCATTTTAAACTAAATTTGTAAATTTTGAAAGCGACTCACGAACTCTTTGGTGAGTTGCAACTCACCATAGCAAAACTCTATTATATATATATATATATATATATATATATATATATATATATATATATATATATATATATATATATATATATATATATATATATGTGTGTGTGAATAAATTTTATAATTGATTCCTCTAACTTATTTATATCAATGCAAAATATATCACCCATTTTAATTATGATCGTTCTTAGTTTTCTAGAAAATTAAATTTGTTTGGATATAACAAAAACTATTTGTAATATTGTGGAAAATTAAATTTCCCAACAGAACAAACATGCCAAGTTCAAGCAACTTGTTTCCCGATTTTGACATGATGCATTAAAATGGGCCCGAATATCCCGAAGAAATTATTATTCATACAAATTGTTAGGGTTTCTAGATTGTCTATGCTGTAATAATTAGCATGATGAAAATATCGTCGAGAGAAATAGTGTTTCTTAACTACTATGCTCACGCAGGAAACATTTCCGTTATTTATTTATTTATTTATTTTTATTTGTTTCTTTTGATATATATAAGCAACATTACGAAACCTTTTGACACATTGTTCATATTAAAAACCTTAAAATAGAGAAGGCCAGGCATGATTATATTCACAAATATAATTCAGGAATCAGCTAAATTAATCTTATTATATTTCATATCATTTGAGGTCATGTTGTTTCTTCTAACAATTAGTTTTAGGATATCAGAGGAAATCATAATTTAATTTATTTCTTACCTTCACCGGACACTCCTGGAATCATTTGAGAGGAACAATTTGTAGTATCTGCAAATGCTAATTCCGCGAATTAAAATAAAAAGTGATCGATTTTGTATACTCCCAAGTCCCAATTAATTTATAAACTTTTTAAGCAATTATTATATCTCTAAGAGAGCTATTAAAAAAGAACACTGAAGTACGTGTTAAAAAGTATTGCTATATTGAAGATATTTTAGACTTGACTTCAGGTCAAAATGGTTAACAATGTGCCCAAATTTAAAACATCGAGTTTTATTTTTTAATCAATGAAATCAAGTGTTAGTTTGTGAAATTACCTAGAATGTATGTTTGCATTGTTCTTGGACTTTTGATTAGTTAAGATTTGAATGCTTTTATTAACCTATATTAAATCTTTGATTAGTTAAGATTTTGTATTAACCTATTAGTTTATGTCATTTTTCAAGTATTTTCTTTAATATTTATGAACAAATTTGATGAAATATTTAATGTGATATTCAGATGCATTTTGTAAGAATTTGATAATATTAATGATGTATTTTTATGAAGTTATTTTGTGAATTATTAATGATATTTGATGTGATATACTGATATTAATGATTATTTCGATCATCTTTCGAAATGAAATGATGAAGTTTTTTTTTTTACTTTCGTTTTAAAAACAACACAGTTAATGAAAATAAATCTTTTTTCGTGGCATAAATGAAACGATAAACGAAAATATGTACTTTTGTGATAATTTGTAATGTTAAACGAGTCTAGCTTCACTCCACCAGTTGTATGATTTTAGCTTTAAGGGGGCGTAAATGTTAACATGCCTTGGCTTAGTGGATGTTACTAATTCCTCTAACATGAAAATATTTATGTATTAATGAAATTGACGCGGCGATTGATTCGGCCTTTACAGATGGAAATACAGTCATGAAGTGCGAAAGACGAGAAATAGTCACTTATCAAGATCAACTTATTAGATTTTTGTTGGCTTATAATTTGAATTATCCCCTCGAATCAAATTCATTTGGATCAAAATTTATTGCCTACAGTATAGCGAAAAAGCTAGTAATAAGACTCATATTATTATATTTAGAAACACAACTTTTCAGAGATGTCAATTATCAATTATTTTGCGTACACAAAGAAATGGGGGAATCATCTTACTCAGTCATACAAATTGCAATTTGTAGTCCAAAAAAAAATAATAATTAAAAGTAATATTGTGTGTTCGCCAGTGGGTAGGGCTTTAATATTGTATGGCGTCAAAGAGAAATAATATTTGGTTTTTTTTTAAGATAAATTAGGGTCAAGCTCCTAACTTATTTTTAAATTAAATATCTATAAAAGATCCCAGTTGGATTTCGAACTAGCGACCTCTCAATTGAGATGCATTGCTTGTTTTTTTGTTATTTGTTTTTGAAGATGAGTAATTAATGTTTATAAACTACACGACTCATACAATTATTATTTTAAATCCTTGCACTCTTTTTTCATGACGAGGTTCAAAACTTTACCAAATTCAAAAACAATGAGATACTGGAGAAACTCATGATTTACTGATACCTAATAGCAGTCATGCAAACTTTAAATTTTCTGAAATAACGAACTCTTTCTGCATCATATCCGAAAGTTTTTTTAAAAATGAATTCTTATGCGTTTCGCCGTATCATGTTTAATATGAATCTGATGATTAATTCTAGTCTACAAATCGTTGAATTTCGCTCGACAACATTAAAATTTTATTGTAAACAATATATAAAAAATTATATTGTAATTTTTTTTTAAAATTGATAGATGATTTGATAAACTGATATTTTTATCACGAAGGAAGAGTAATAATTATAAAATTGTAAATTCAATAAAAATTAATCAGTAAAATGAAAACAATAATACATTGAATAGTAGTCCATTACATATTTTATACACTATATTGTATATTTTTTGATATAAAATTTTAAAAATTCTTTAAATGTAAAGATGAAATTAATAAAAAAATTATCTTACTATGTAATAGAACAAAATTCTTGCCCCTGTGTATTTTCCATCTCCAAATTTATTGCATGCCAAATTTTCGTGACCGGCACACGTAACACATCCAGATTTCATGATTGTTCACTGTAAATTGCACAGGTTCAAATTGCATGATTGTTCACTGTATATATATATATATATATACAGTGAACAAGGTAGGAAGAAGGTAGGAAGGAGGAAGAAGGGAAAAAATTTATTGGGAAGGGGTAAATTTATTGGGAAGTGTGTAACTTTTGTTAAGAGTTTGGATGGTTAGAAATAAATTTATTGGTAAAAAATAGTTATTCCTTATTCCTTATTCCGGGAAAAAATCATCCAAACGGAGCCTTATGATTTTTTTTAGTCCAAGTTCATAAGTCTGAAGCTATTGATATTCAATAGTTCTACATGTAATGTCACATGTGCACCAAGAAAGAAAAAGAGAATAAGAAAAAAAAAATTACATCTAACAGGTGTTCAACTGAAATTTAGAACAAACCAACTATAGCTGAAGCATTGCTACATGTAATGCCACATATGCACGAATAAAGAAAATAAAAAATTACATAAGACAAGTATTCATTTTCATTAGTCCTTGCTACTAGCGTGCTTATGGATTAGTGGCTATCCTTGCGTGCCCCCAAAGAAAGGATCTAGGGGGCGTTTGAATCGTTTAGGAAGTTGGGGAATTTGGGGAAGTTGCAATTCTTAGGAATAAATTTATTAGGAAGTGTGTAATTTTGTAAAGAGTTTGGATTATTTATAATAAATTTATGGTAGGAAGATGAAATTTCCCAAAATCTCATGGGGATCCAAACGGCCCCTTCGCTCTTCTCTAGGTTCCTGGTTTCCCCAGGACCTCCAACCTCCTGTGCATGTGGGCTGCTAGCCTGCTAATCTGATTGGTAATTGTTGTTCATGTAAATTAATGTGGTCAGTGCACAGAAATACCATTTCAGTTCATACAGATAAATGAATAACAGTGGTCAGTGGCAGTGTGGCACACCATTTCAGTTCCAATTGTTTTGACATATCTGTTATAGTACAGGACTAAACTCACAACCTTAAATGCAGTGTTCTTGCTATCAAATAAAATCATTTCAAAGAAAACCAGTAACAATTTTCCTTCCGTTGTTTATATTTTTTCTAATCAATCCCTTGTACATGGTACTATTACGATTTACGAATTTAGGTGCAATTAATGTTGTTTCCTTCAGAAAAATTTGATGTCAAAGTTTGCTGATTATTTTTCATGCTATTAACTAATGATAGATGCCATTTGCATAACTAATTTTTTTTAACACACAAATCATCAAAATCATTCGCAATTGATACTGGTTGTAACTTCTACCATCTTTCAAACAAGAGGCAAGAGAATATGAACCTTGGAGAGGAGATAGAGACAAGAGCAGGGATCAGATAGGAGGCGGCGGTTTGCCGAGAAAATCTGAGATGAACTGAGAGCATGCCTGGCCAACCGGCTCATAGATCACCTCGTGGGATCTAGCAGCGCCGAAGCGGCGGCTCCTTTCTCTTCTTCCTCACTCCCGGTTGTGCTTCTTCGATTCGCTCCATTCCCCCAAATTTTCTCGAGACAAAAAATTGAGTAAAGGAGGTAGAAGTGACGAGCCAACGAAGGAGATAGTTGCGAGAAGGGAGAGGCTGAGGTCGGAGAGAAAAGATGGCGGAATGAACGAGCACTCACATCTCCCGTCTAGGTTTTTTACAAATTGGGCGGAGGAGGAGATACACAGCCACACAGGGGTTGTGCTTGTGCAGACGGAAGAAGAAGGGGGGAGAGACCTAAGTTACCGCGGTACTTTGAAACATCAGCCGTATCCGTACCGGGTACGAACTGAATACTGGTACCGTACCTGATACTTATCGGTACAGTCAATGGTCAACGGTTAACATTTAATGTGTTGATATTAGTGTTTATGATATTTATTTATGTGAACTCCAAGTTTATATCATTTATTTGTATAAATCCAAACCTTAACTACACAACATTATGCTATATACATTATATTTTATAATATAATATAATTATAGATCAATAAATTATTCAAATAATATATATATATATCGTCGTACTCGTACCGGATATTTTTGAAAATTTTCGTACCGCCGTACCCGAATCGTACCGGGTATGGAACATAGGGGGAGACAGAAGATTAAACAGGCACTAACGGAAAAATTAAACAAAGCCTTAGTCTTCGGCGCCTCTATCTAGGGAATTGATTTACACACCCTTAAAGATGATAAAACACTCCTTTTTAGACTAAAATGCCCCTAATTAATTGAAAGTACTGTTTAGGGATATCATCATTATTGTAATAGTTTCAAGTAATTAGGAGTATTTTAGGGATATCATCATTATTGTAATAGTTTCAATTAATTAGGAGTATTTTAGTCTAAATGGAGTGTTTTCATCATTATTGTTGGGATTAGCCCTTATGAGTTTTAAGGCGACCTGATTTTAAGTTGCAGCATCACTAGCCCTTATGAATTCGACCAGATTTTTATGTTGCAGCATTGCATATATAAGAAATGTATGATAGTGTATAAAATTCTATAAATGAATTCATATATCCTGACTACTTCAAGACAATAATTAATAGAAAAATAAGGTTTGCTACTAACATTTTGGTTGCCCTCAAATGAAAACATTTTGCTATTAAGTTATTTTTTCAAATTTTAAAATTCAAATATTAAATCTAAACCATTGATCTTATTTAGTTTAACGAGTGATGCATTTTCATATAAATTTTGTAAATTTTAGAGTTTATTTGATACTCGATCAAGAGATATAAAAACAATCGAACCTTGTTAACTATGATAGATTCATTCTAATACGTTCAAGTTTTAGCCTTTGATTGAGTATCAAATAAACTCTACAATTTTCAAAACTTATATGAAAACACATTGCTCATTAAATTAAATAAGATCAATGGTTTGGATTTAATGTTTGAATTTAAAAATAACTAAATAGTAAAATGTTGACATTAGGGATAATCAAATCAAAATATTAGCAGCGGAACTTTGCTATTAATAGAGGACACCACCCACCTTTTATGAGCATGGTCCAGCTAGTAGCGTGAGTTTTATATTTTGAATACATGCAACAAAACTTTTGTAATTGAAATTATTGTGGAAAATTAAATTTTCCAACAGAACAAACGTGTCAACCACTCAACCTGAAGCGACCCCTATTCCCCCAATTTTACGATATGTAATGTGTTGCATTAAAATGGGTGCCCAAGAAAATTCTGTAATAATAAATAGAACTAGAGCTTTGGTTCATTAATACTTCATCATACAAATTGTCGCGGTTCATCAAACAATAGTTAAAGTTGGAGATTGCCACATTGTCAAAGTTGTTGGGATTTCAGGGTTGGCCGTATGTGCCATATAATTAGGATGACGCGCGAAGACCTCGAGAGAAATAATATTTCTCAACTACTATACTCATCCAAGAACCATTTCCTTCTGATATAAGACACATTACAAAACCTTATTATATTAAACACCTTAAACTGATAGGGCCTCGTATATGTCATACTCATAAATGTTTTTTTTCGAAACAGCAAAAATTAGTCATAGTGAATATCACTTTTATTTGACGCCAGTGGCTTCTAAGGATTAAATTTAGGATATCCGAGAAAATCATAATTTAGTTTACTTCTTTCCCTCACCTAGTCACCTTTCACATTATGAATAATGGGACAGCGTCAATTTGTAGCATCTGCAAGTAATGTTCCAGCGAATTAAAAAAAAAAGTAATTCATTGCATCTAATCCCAAGTAATTTAATTTATATAAACTTGTTAAGCAATAATTATATCTCTAAGAAAGCTATTAAAAAAGAAGACTTAAGGTACATGCATGCTTAATTACGTGTTGGTTGTTTGATGCATACATTTTAGACATGACTTCAGGTCAAAATGGTTAACTATAATTTATATATATATATATATATATATATATATATATATATATATATATATATAGAGAGAGAGAGAGAGAGAGAGATTGGTTAAAGTATACTCCAGCATACGGATCAAACCCGTATGCTAGAGTCGTTTCTGAAAATCTAAAATTCAAACAGTCGATCCAAACCGTTCAAGTTGTTCTCCATGTAAAAATATCCTTCAAGACCAAATTTTACATTTTTTCGAATTTTTTTGCTATATATTATGCTATTTTCAAATTGAAGGGCCAGAAATACTCTTTTACAACTCCTTTACAATGTTTTTTAAAATAGCATAATATATAGTAAAAAAATTCGAAAAAATATAAATTTTAGTTTCCTAAGAGATTTCAATATGGAGAACAATTTGAAAGATTCTGATCGACTGTATGCACTTTAGATTGTGAGAAACGACTCCAGCATACGGACTATCTATATGCTGGAGTATACTTTAGCCAATATATATATATATATATTCAGATTTTCTCGACTAACGCAACAATGTGTCCAAATAAAAAACATTGAATTTTCATTTGAATATTTAATTGAGCCAAAAATATGATATCTAGTGTTAGCTTTGTAAAATTAAGTGGAATGTATGTTTGTATTGTTCTGGGATTTCATTTAGCTAAGATTGAATATACACTCTTATAAACCTATACTACATTTTCAATATCGTGTTTGCCAGCAAAGAGAGCCATGCAATTTAGTTCCCTCGTCTTAATTTTTTGGACAGTTGGATCTTAATTGGATGACTGAGATCTTAGGAGCCGGTTAATGCATTTTATCCTCAATAAGGCCAACCTGCCTGTTGTATATCTTGCCACCACCTTGTCTGTCGGTCTGGACCTTCTGGTAATACCGTAATATCACGTTAACACCGTGCTTTGCCTTCGCGCGGGGCCTTCTACAGCAATGACAGTAAATTCACGGGCTGTAAATTCTGCACTCTGCTTGATGAGCATCAGATGCCAAAATTGATGCTTTGAAACCAAAATTATAAAACTTTCTTTTTAATGGGGAATTAGTTACAGCAATGACAATTTCTATAGGACAAAATGTTAGACTTTGGTCCTTTCTAACTTTTTTTTTTTTTTTTTTTTTTTGAAAACTATTCTTATTATGATAAGATATTTTGTTTCTATAGTATCGATCCTGGAGAAGTCAACATAAATATAAATTAGCAAGCTTTTTCTTTTTTTTTTCATTTCGCAAATAAAGATAAAAAATTAAGCAGTAGGAATTTTCACGTAAAAAAAAAAATACTAACACATGCATATATGGTAGATTTTCTATTGTTTGCCTATGTTTTTATCTATACATCCGGGATCCATATATTGTTGTACACCATCTCCACAAGTAAAATCACTTATTAACTCACTGTTTGGTCAACGAGACAAAAGATTGACGTTATCCCTACTGTTGAAGAATTTTCTTCGTTGGTCTAAACAAAAAAATTTCAATGTTTTTCCTCAAGAAAATCCGAAAATTAAAAAAATGCGAACAAACAGGGTTCCGCCAGACGTTAAGAGCAGTCAGTTCATATATATTTAATTAGTTCAATTATAATATTCAGCTTGTAGAGGATTTTAATTGTAACATGCCTTGGCCTAGGGGATGTTTACTAATTCATCGTGAAATTAAAATATTTATGAGGCTTTTAAATAGGATAATTCTTGAAATTGACGTGGCGATCGGTTAGGCCTTAGATCGATATCAAGTGCGAAAGATAATGATTGGTCACTCATGCTCCTCTATTTTGGTTTTAAGTTGGGTTATAATTTGTGTTATTTCATTTTAAATTGAAACGGATTTTAGATTCTACCTAACTTTACTTTTCAAAAGTGAATTGGATTAAAATTTATTTTTTAGGAAAATTTGGCAGTGACTCTTTCAAGTGAGGGATAAAATTTATTATTAATAAAACAGTATAATTAGGAAAAAAATCAGTTGTAATTTTTTTCATATATTTATGGCAGAAAATTTTTAGAGATGTCAATTATCAATTATTTTGTGTACATCTAAACAAATAGGAGAGTAATCTATAATTCTTTGTCATACTCCAAAACATATTGTTTGTTCCGAAGTTGGTAAGGCTTCTATATTGTATGAACGAGATGCTTAAAAATTTCAAAGACGAATAATATTTTTTAACTACTCGACTCATACAAGTATTATGTTAATCCAATCACACTTTTTCGTGACGAGCTAGGTCCATAAATTAAGAAGATCTTGCCAGTTCAAATTATTCATTTAACAATAAACCTAAGTATTAAATTAACTCTTATTACATATTGCAATTGACGTGTAAAAATTTCAAGATATCGGAGAAAATCATGAGTAAGCTTTCCAGAACCTAAAACCAGTCACACTTGAAATTTGTTGAGAGCAAAAGTTTTTTGAGACAACATTCATTGGAGGATTTAATTAAAATAAAAGGTGATGAAATTTGCACATTATTTTTGTCATTTGGTGATGTATATGTCTCGGAAAATATATTACCGGAGATATTATGCCAAGGCACTAAATCTACTTTATTAATACTTTGACATGTTTAGGATGAAATAACTAAAACTTTTAAAAATTACCTTGAATGCAAGGGCTAACTATAGAAACTCTTTATATACCTTAAAACGTTTTTTTTCCTAAATTAATTAATTAAGAATTTAAGAGCATTTTATTGTTTCTAGCACCATTCAATTTAACCAACTTGTCAAAGAAGTGACCATAATTTGTTTAGAAATGTCAGTATATTGTAAAAAATAGTCTAAACAAAAATTGTTATTTATAGGATTTTTTTTTTAATGTTGTATTTCAATTATCTAACTTGAATACTATGGCTGCCATAGTACGGCAGGCTCTTACCAAGCAACCGCAGAAAGATCTCAACGTGTTGAGCCGACTCAGAGTGCTCAATGAGTGCTGTCATCGGTCTCTGGGGAGATTCTTCTAGGCATTTTAAAGACTTATTTCCATTGCAGTAAGTAATTTTCATCTCATAATTTATTAAAATAAAATATGACTTTCTGTTAAAGTTATATATATAACTGACATTAGTTCCACGGTTTTAGTTGGGTAACTGAAATCTTACTTAATTTAAAATTTGCGTTTAATCCTAGAGATGGCGATCTCTTTATAAGCAGAGATGTATATATTCTGGCAAAAAGTTTTGACTTGTTCCATTGAATAGAAAGGAAAATTTAACTTGTTTGCTACTTAAATAAAGGAAAACCATGGAGTGGCGTAGTCAATCTGTTAATGAATAATGCACTGGAACCATCCAGTGTAAAGAAGACAAGGGATACAAGGACAGCTCCATTGAATAGAAATCATTTAGAAATAAGCCACCGCTAGCTACTATAGTTAGTTATATTTAGGAAATGTATATAGACTATTCTTGACTTCTTTATTTCCTAAATTTATTCAATAAACATAGTTAGTTTCATATCTTCATCACTATTTCTTAAATTTTGATTTATACAATGGAACTCCTTGTTTATCTGTTTATTTATATGTTTTGAATCACTTGTTGCGAGTAATATTAAATTTATTATAAAAGGTACAAATAGTAATTCTAGAGATAAATATTTCTGTTTTTACTCCGTCATTCGACTTCCATTGTTAAAATGTTAGTAACTAAAACAGTCTAATATCAATATAAAATTATTAGATTTGATCTTCGTTCTATTTCTCGCACAAAGATAGAAATTATTAATACTTTAACTTGGCTTTCTTCAACATCAAGAGCATAAAATATATAAACGTTGATTTTTCAGAATATTTATCTGCATATAAAAATGAAATCAAAATATTATAAACTCCTCTGTATATTTGAGGAAGTAATTATATAAGTTATATCTAGAAGATTTTATTTTATTGTCAAGATTTTAAATTTTTTGTTGTCCAATATTAGAATAGGACTATAGGAGGTATAAAAATTTTAGGTTTGCACTTGTTTTATATCTATATTACCATATTTCATAATTTTTTATTGTCACTATTGTAGTTGATTTGATGGGTGTATGGAAAATATAAGTTTTATAGGGTTGCTTTTTAATTTGGATCCACAACATTGAAACTCATCTTTACATCAGACGGGTCTGTATTTAATTATTCTTAACTTTACTAATCGATCACAACTTCCGTATTGTTTTTAAACCAGAGTAATTTGTCTGCCTTCCACCAGAATTTCTTCCAAGTCTATTTTTGTTACGAAAGTCTTGTTCATAGTTTTTTTAATATTTTTCCGAAATGGTGACAGTTTTTTACCCCTTCCTTTAAATGAAACAAACTTGCAGCAAAAAGTTTACACCGGTATTGTGTTGCACAACAGAGAAAACTACTACCATACTTTTCTCAATGTATCAGCACAATCCCCTCCTAATTATTCATACCAGAAATCGGTACCAAGTCCTAATTATTAAAACTGAACGTAATACACCAACACAACAAGCAACAAATATAAAAGATATCAAACAAGGTTTTGTCTACATCAGCATTTTAGTTCAGTTCCCTGTTGCTTTCAACCATTACTGGCACACCTACTAACACTGTAACTGCTGATCTTTCTGGTACGCAATCACTTCCATCTTCTTTCTTTAATCCCGTGCACTGGATTCATCATCTGACGGATTTCATCCCAATTACATCCAATTTTGCAGATGTGTTCTGTCCAGCCCTTTCCATATATGTCCCCTTTCCGCCCAATCATGTATTTACCATATCTCATAATTTACCTAGTCCCAAGAAGTTTTATACATTGCATGTTCAATGATTGTTTTCAGAATTTATTGACCCTTCACATGATTACACACTAGACTTCAACTAGCTCGGCTAGTGTTTAATAAATGTGAAAATTGGAGCAATTGAGGCTCAGTTGTCCAAAGGACTAAATTGTAGGTTTATATGGTGAACCAAGTACTTCAATATCATCTGGGATATTACTCTTAAGCTCTTGTCACTCGAGAAAACTTGTAATTAATTAACTCTCAATATTATCTATTCAAAAAATAACTTTTCTATGTCACCAATAAAATTGCTTTTGTAATTGCAACGTCATATAAATATGGCATACACACTAACAAATTGATATACTGCTCGCATTGAATTACGTCACTATTATCAAATTTTATTACGCAAAATACACACTGCAGATATAATATAAAATTTAAGATTCGCATGCGATAAAATATTTATTCTCCAGAAACTTTTTTGCTTTAAAAATTTAAAGTTTAAACAGAGTCACACAGGCACTGATTGCACGGATCAGTAAGTCACATAAAGCTCAAAAAAACCTTGTTCTGGACACCAGATCCTACACTTACATAAACATAGCAAAAATGTGCAGAACCACCGCCAGCAACCTCTACTCCATATGCCCATTACAAACTAAAAAACCCCCAAACGATATATGTACACACTAGCTACTCAATTACACGCCATTCACTTCTTATCTCCACTACCATGGCGGAGATTATGGAAGTAACCCTTAGGATTACTCTCAAACCATGAGCGCGAGATCATTCCCTCGGCACCCGGCGCCTTCATCATATCAGAACCATGGCCGCCCCCGCCAGACATTCCAGCTCCCCCGGCACCTCCCTTAGCGCCTGCCCCGCCTCCGTCACCTCCTCCTTTCCCTCTGCTGCCCCCTATTATACCTCCCATGTCTATTTTGCTAATAATGTAATACTAGCTCTAAAGTTGAGATCCGAAAGGGATATTGTTGTTTTTATGACTTACAGTTACAGACGAAGAGGCTACGAATTTTATCGGTTAATCAATAGGATGACTGGATGAGTGATACTTAAATTAAAGTAGCACCGAGCAAGAAGCAGCTCACGATGTGGCATCCAATTGTACTGCCAAACAGCTGGGCTCATGACCCAATATTCCACTCTGTGCCAACACTTGCCTCTTCGAATCCGAATCTGTTTCCGTGCGGGTCAGCGGCCTACGAACCATCCGATCTGATCTGGACGGTTCGGATTTATCAATCAGGTTACATGTACGGGACTCCCTTTGTCATTGAGATTAAATGACACGGCTCACAGTGGTGCGCTGAATGATCCGGCGCGTGACTGGATTTCATTTGTCTTCGGTGTTGCCATGCATTTTATAATTGAAATGTTCTGCTGAAAAATAATATTTGTAGGGGAAAATTTATAAAAGATAAAAATACCCCTAACAATTTTAAAAAGGACAAAAAATTCTCAGAAATTAAAAAAAAACACAGCTATAACGGTAATATAGCAGTGCTGCTATAGTTCAGTCTTATAGCGGTGTCCTATTATCGCTATAGTGCCTATAGCGACATTACCATTCCCGCTATAGACTATACCGTATTTAAATTGAATAGAGATCAACAACTTTCGCTGTACCTTCCTATATGTACACTGAAATTTTTCCATTCCGGGCTTCAGTGAAACCTTCTCTGGTGAGGAAAGAACTGAAAAAGGTCTTATCAACCGGTGAGTTGTGGGAAATTCCAAGGTTATTTTTTTTTATCTTCTGAGACTATTTGGTGTGCTTTCTTTTATAATGGATCAGCTACAAATTCCAATTTAACAGACAACACAGAAAACTATACAGTATTAGTTGCAAAAAAAACAATGAGGACGAAAACAACCCATGGCCCATGTGATTGGTTTTCAGATCTTTTGTGGATTTATTCATGTATTCTCCTATGTGGTCAACTCTAGTAAACTAATTCTTTAACATGCAACACGAAATGCGGCTTGGTTTTTATAGAAAAATTAATGAAAAATAAAAAAGCCAATGCACGGTAGTATATTATTGCTTTTTTATGACTAGACCCTTCATACTTCGTAATCCTTCATTGGCCAGGCCTATTTCGTAACATCTGATCCTTCATAAACATTAAATTATAGCTACATAATAATTGTTATAATTTAAAGATGCATACTACCCAAAAAAATAATAATAATAAGCAATTGGACTTGTTCAATTTTGGAAAAATTTGTAAGTATTTTAACGACGTATTTTGTTGTCTTTAATTAATATAAATACAAATGATAGATTAAAGAAAAAAACTTTTCTGTAAACATATATAGGAGAAAAAGAAAAATTATAAGTTCGTGCAATTTAATAGGAGAAACAACTAGGGCGGAAACAGTAGAGAAAAAAATTGTTCTAGTTTATTTATTTTTTAAAGTTTGCTTCTATTTTTCTGCCATTTATAGCACGCCGCCAAAACAAAACAACAAAAAGTGACCCTATTAAATTAGCTCGCTAACAAATAACTGACGAGGAAGAAAAATGTCTCTCTTATATTCATATAAAGTTTGTGCATTATTCACCGATGATCCTACATTTTTATTATTTATTTTTATAAATTTATCTTTTGCATTTTAGCCTCATTATTTTTTTATTTACAAAAGGATCAAATAATATTTCAAATAAAATGATATTACACACATGTTAAAAATATATATGTACAATTAAATGTCTATAAAGTATGTGCAATATAATGATTATATCTATTTAATACATATTTAAATTGAAATAATATTTTTGAGAATTTTATAAATCTGGACTTTGATGCAAATTATTTTTTTAATAAAATGTTGAAAGGGCTAGTCCTAAAAAAAGGTAATAACATGCTGCAATGCGTTGGCTTTTTTATTTTTCATTGATTTTTTTATAAAAAAACCTGCATTGCATTTCGTGTTGCACGTTAAAAAATTAGTTTTCGTTCTCATTGTTTTTTTTTGCAACTAATACTGTATAGTTTTCTGTGTTGTCTGTTAAATTAGAATTTGTAGCTGATCCATTATAAAAGAAAGCACATCAAATAGTCTCAGAAGATCAGAAAAAGCAACTTTGGAATTTTCCCACAAAAAATACAGTGTACATACAAGAAAGTACAACGAAGGTTGTTGATCTCCGTGCAATTTAAATACGGTATAGTCTATAGCGGTAATGGTAATGCAGCTATAGGCCCTGTAGCGACAATAGGATCACCGCTATAAGACTGGACTATCGCGGCACTGTTATTACCGTTATAGATGTGCTCTTTTTAAAATTTCAGAGGGTCCTTTGTTTTTTTTAAAATTATTAGGGATATTTTTGTCTTTTATAAAAATTTTCCTATTTGTAGGAATAAGTTCGACTGGCAGGATTTTTTTTTTACTGGCAGATTTTTAAATATTATAAAGATATCCTTTTCTTTTATTATAATCATATAAAGCAAACTTATACTGCTAACAATGTAAGAAGTTATCTTCATTGTTTATACAATTTTTTTTTTACTACTACTTATGTGACGTTATAGTTTATAAACTAGAGTTGAACCCTGTTCTTTCTTTGTCAAATGATTTGAAACTTATCACAAACGACTATCGTGTTAAAAATATGAATGTGCTTAAAGGAGCAAAGCATATCAGATATTTTTTTTTTGAACCAAGAGCTCCCCCAAGAAGGGGAACAGCTTTTGAAAAGCATATCAGGGGGCGTTTGGATCGCTTAGGAATTGGGGGAATTTGCTATTTTTAGGCATAAATTTATTGAAAAGTGTATAACTTTGTGAAAAATTTGAATTGTTTATATTAAAATTTATGCCCGGAATTGCTTATTTTCGGAATTTGGGACTCATCCAAACGACCCCTCAGATATTAATGTGCGTAATAATTACTGAACGTATTACGTATGAATCCTGTCCTTTCTTACGGCAAGATTCGTGCGGCCCACTAACTTCATGATCTTTCTAACTGGCTTCGTGTACCGAAAAATTTAAAAATAATATTAAATTAACATAAATATATTAAAAATAATATCAATATAATAATATTTTTTTAAATAGTATCACAAGATCGGAATTCGGAATTTCTAACTGATTTTAATATAATTCTATATTATAAATATTAATTTAATATTAAAATTAATATATTAATTTAATATGAATGGTTTTATTATTTTTTTTCAATTATGTAAAATGCAGTTGTTCTTACTTTATCTTAATAATAAAATAATATTTTATGTTAGCCTCTATATATAATTAAATAATATATATATGACTATATGTATATATATATAGAATTTTGCTATGGTGAGTTGCAACTCACAAGGGTCTTGGTGAGTCGCAATCCAGACCGTATAAACCGTTCCAAGATTTGTGCAGATCTGTTCGCGCGATGAGTCGCTCGACGAATAAAATTTCCGTTCCGTCTAAGCAAATAGCTCCGTTTCCCCCCTCTCTCTCTCTCTCTCTCTCTCCCTCTCTATTTCGTGCAGATCGAAAGAAATTTCCGCCTCTCCTCTTTGAAAACCCTAGAAATCGGAGCAGCTAATCGGAGCCACGTCTCGCTCTCTCTCTCTCACCAATTTTGACCACGTCTCGCTTTCTCTCTCACACTCTCTTCGAAACAGCTACAGCGCCTCCTCACGCCTGGATTGGAGATCATCGACTGGATCGGAGAAATTAGTGGACATCTCGCACCTCCTCACGGTTCTCTCTCACCCGCCTCACTGAGCAGGTTCTCTCTCTCTCTCTTCTTCTTCTTCTCTCTCTTTCTCTCCCTCTCCTCACGGTTAGCTCAGCAAATTTTTTTCTGTCGAAATATTTTTAGCCTACAGGTTCTCTCAACCTTTCTGTCGATTTTGCATTAGTAGGTTGGCTCAACAGATTTTGCATTTCTAGGTTAAATTAGAAATTTGATTTTTTACCTTGCACAATTTTATCTCTAATTAGGAAATGTCAACTTGTGGGTCAACTTCTGGGTCAAGGAATGTTATCGAGGACGACGAGCAAGTTCAATTACGGGTATGTATAATCTAAAGTTTTATCTCTAATGAATAATTTAGTTAGTTAGAGTTACTAGCTTTTTAAGTTCTCTCTCTTTTTTTACAGAAAACAACAAAGTATCTGTTTTTTATGTCATTTGAATGCCTCAGAATTATCTGTTTTTGATGACAACAAAGTAATAATTAGTTTTAACTCGATCTTTTCCTGTGAAATTCCCCACTGTCTTTTTTTGACATGTGTATATATGAATATTTCAGTCATGGTGAACTTTCCTTTATAAAGTGAATCTCTTTATTAGTACGTACTTCTAACATTGTCAAAGGCTAGCTAACAGAACTTGCGGCTTGCTTGTATGCTACTTGAGAAATGAATGGCTTTTAAAGTTCTCCCTTACACAAAGTCAGCACTGTATTCAAATCCCAATTTGAGAAATATAACTCTCAAGTCATCCATTTATGTTCAGATTGTTGAGATTATGTTCCCAATTTCAGCAAACTACATAAGAACAGTTAGGTTCAGATTGCATATTTTTATTTAATTGTGTTGAAAATTATTGAGTATATACAATTTATGTTCAACAGTTGGGTGTTAATGATCCTTGCATCGGAGTTGACGAGCTATGCCGGTTAGAAGAGATTTGCCAATTAGAAGACCTTGGCACTGATGAAGAAGAGCTTGGCTATGTTAGCTTGTAATGGATGCTCATTTGAAGTACTAGAAGGTAGATACCAAGCATGTAGCATGTAATGTATGTTAGTTTAAAGTAAGTGGATGCTTATTTGAAGGAAATGATGCTTATTAGAAGTATGGGATTGTCTATTTGTAGTCGCTTTCATTTTCAATTTTGCTATTGTCTTTGATATTCCTGCAACATTGTTTATTTTTTGTACTTGGTGATATTTAGCCTTTGATATTCCATGCTGCTTAGTGTAAATAAAATAAAAGGATTTCACTCTTACTTAAATGGTACAGCTTCATGTATACATATTAAATGGTACAGCTTCATGGATATTTCCATGCTGCTTAGTGTTTGCCAAACACCATTCCTTAAATGATATAGCTTCATGTGTACTTAAATGGTACAGCTTCATGTATAGTGCTATAAACAAGTAACCAAATGCTAAATGAAATATACTAAACCATTGCTATAAACAGTAAACTGCTAACTCAGCCTTCATATTAAATGGAGCGAATATCAAGCTCATGTATACATTTATAAAATGAAAACATTGCTACAAACAGTAAACATTGCTACAAACATGAGCATTGCTACAAACATTGCTAAAAACACTCATCCAGTAAGTAAATGAAAACACTAGTAACTGCTACAAACTCAAATTTAGTACAAAGCATGGTACAGCTTCAAAGATAAGTTGCCACATAGTATAAGTTGCTAACATCCATCTGTTGCATAACATCCATTTATCCATTACAAACCATTAGAAAACTAAAGCAACTAGAATCTACTGCCTAAGTAGAAGACTAAAGTAATTAGAATAACTAATATAACCATGAGTCTTTTCCCTTTTGATTCCATAGCATTATTATCCCGTTCAAGATTATTCAAGCGACTAAGAAGCCCATTAATTAATGTCCTTGATCCGTCTTCGACGCGTCCATCATACCAGACAAAGAATCCAGAACCTCATGACTTCTACAAGAATTAACAAATAATAAGAATTAAACTATGAAGCTTACCTATTGCAGCTTGATTTTAAACATAATAAAAAATACTTATTGCAACTTGATTGTTTTTTTTTTTTTTGAAATAAGTAAGCCTAAAATGCCAGAAATCCATAATCCATAATCCAACTTGCTCCTTTTACAGCATGAAATCCTTCCTCCTACCAGTAATAGAAAAATCTGACCTACTTTAGTTTAACAAAAGAAGACAAATCAGAAAATACAATTCAGTCCCTCCAAACTCCAGGAATTGAAATTAATATATGTAAAAGCACTCTATAGATAAACATGTTATAATTCATTTTTTCGTACTGTCAAACTATTACTCTCTTCTCTGGTTTACTTTACCAGTACAACAAACAAGCTTGGCTTTCTGTTTACCCTTTTTCAGAATACACACTGAACCCAAAAGAACGTGTCTACCATATGTCTCATTCCTAATTACTTTTCATACTACTTCCAATAAATTAGTATCATTTCTCGCTAGTATATAAGTACAATAATCTGTAAACCAAGAACCAGTAAATCGGGGAGAGAAGATGTACCAGTAATTTGTATGATTTGAGGTGAAGTGAGAAGCTCAATAGAGGGAGGTGAGGTGAAAAGCTCGTCAGATCCAAGCCGGTTTGTTGAAGGTCAGCAATGGAGAGGCATGTGATTTGTCGAAGGCCAGGGATGGAGAGACAACATCGAAGGTCAGCCATGGAGAGGCAATCGAGCTCCAATCTCAAAGGTCAGCGATGGAGAAACGACATCGGAGGCTTCGTCTAGTTTGTAGAGGCACGATCGAGCCATAATCTCTAGGGAGAAGGAAGATCAAGAGCCTCGATTGAAGGAGGTTGGAGAGAGGATCGACAGAGGTTTGATCTAGGGTTTGTCGATCTAGGGTTTGCCGATGCTCTAGGGTTTCTCTGTCGAAGAGAGTGTGAGGCGCAGATCTGTTTCGAGAGAGAGAGAAAACGGAGACCTTTTCGCAGACGGAACGACAAATTAATCGCTCCAGCGACATCGCGCGATTCATCACCTGCACGAATCTTGACACGGTTTATACGGCCTGGATTGCGACTCACCAGAGTCTCTGTGAGTTGCAACTCACCATAGCAAAATTCTATATATATATTGAAATACGTCTAACACGACGCGTCGTATCGTGTTGACACGTGCCATTAATTTTCTATCTACTTATTTTTCGAGATTTAAAATTCAAACGGTCGATCCAAACCGTTCAAATTGATCACAATATTAAAATATCCTTGGAGACCAAATTTTACATTTTTTCAAATTTTTTATTATTTATTTTGATATTTTCAAATTGGAGGATCTGAAATTTTCTAATCATAATAATTTTAAAAGTATCATAATAAATAGTAAAAAAATTCGAAAAAATATAAAATTTTGTCTCCAAGGATATTTCAATATGAAAAACAACTTGAACGATTTGGATTGGTCATTTAAATTTTGGATCTCGAAAAGTGACTTGATGGCACGGGACTCTCCGTGCCATCGATGGCACGTTAGCCATCCTCCTCTGTTAATTAGATTAAAAGGCTTTAAATTGATTAGTTCATCAATACTAATTAGATTCAACTTATTCAATGTTACCTTTTTTAAGGCAAACTTATTTGTTACTTAGATTAGCTAAAAGCATTATATATACTAATTAATTAATTAATTAATAATTTGATTAGTATAAGTGCCAAATATATTTTATCATTATACTATTTGAAGCAATTAATATATGTATAAAAAGTTAATTAAATAGCACAGAGATAAATTAATTTAATCAGGATAACAATATTAATTGTGCGACTGTCAATCATAATTAAATGTATAATTATATGAAGGGGAGAATCACATATATACCAGAAGCGAATTTTTAAGCGTTATCTATATTGCGAAATAAAAATGGATAACCATAGACGCAATTTAATGCTTTGCACAGTACGTCAATTTCTTAAGTTAAATGCATATGTCATATGATGTTGCCATCACAATGGCTAGTTTTAATAGCATATTAATACTGAGAGTACGATGAAAATAAACTTGGTGACAGGTACATCAAAGTTCAAATAGAGCCATACAACAACAGATTGCACGCGCCAAAAAAGATTGTACGTGCTTCGCTTCACAACACCCTTCAGGACTCCATATCCATATTCATTACACATTAAAACAACAACCAGCTGCAAACCTACTTGATAAACTTGCAACCACACGTCCTTAAAAGCCAAAACTAGCTATATACATATCTACCGCTTAAGATCTACTTATTCATAATAGCCTCCAAAATGGAGAAGGTGAAAGCATTGAGATCAAGCTCGTCAGTTCGCAGGATGTATCCCTCACCATACTCTTCCACTTGATGAGCACCAACGCCGTTGCCCTCACCGGACACTCCAGATCTTCCACTGCCTTCGTTGGCAACTCCACTACCAGCCTCGGCACCTCCCAGGTTGAGATTTTGGAAGTGACTGTGAAGGTTACTTTCAAACCATGAGCGTGAGATCAAGATGTTTGCCACTGCCTCTGGCACCTCCATTTGATCAGATCCGTACCAGAACTTGTCAGACCTTCCCGCTCCCCAACCTCCACCGCTACTTCCTTTTCCACTGCAGCCTCCTCCTCCTCCTCCCATTTTCTGAGTTTACCTTTTATTATTATTTTTTTGAAATGATACTTTGTTTTATTTTTCTGACGACGGTATAGGCATTGTTACCCGTGCGAAAGCTTCATAAATAAATATAGCAGCGAGCACGAAGCAGGTGACGACGTGGCATCCAATTGTGCCTCCAGCAGCTGGGCTCGTGCCGCGGTGTACCAGGCTACCTCCACTTGCCTGCTCCCGTGGCAAACATGCATGAACTAAAAAAAAAGTAATCAATATTAAAATATATAATAATAATAATAATAATAATAATAATAATAATAAATAATGGTGAGATGATTATAAAATAATAACAATTGCGGGAGTAGGTAGTTGTGCAGTGCAGGACTTCATGACACAATAAACATATAAAATAGAAAAAAAAAACTTTTTATTCTAATCATAAATTCAGTTACCACCGTACTAAGAAAATCATTTTGCTTTAATTAATTTAGTGTCATCATAACACATACACTATAGATGAACCAAGTGAAGTGATCGTTGGCAAAACCTAGATCAAGATAAAATCTCGAGTCTACCGATCTAATCGTTTGTGGTACAGTTTGAGGGTCGAATCCACAGGGACGGTACAATTGATTACCATATTTATTTCCTCACGAAATCTAGACAAGCAATTTTATTATTTTTGGAATAAATAAATACAACTAACTAAATGCAATAAAGTAACGTGTTTTTGGGTGTTTTGATGATAAAATATGCAAAGTAATGTCTCAGGAAATTAGTTTCATCTATAATTAGGTCATGGAGTGTCAAACCGCCAACTTTCGTCGCTGGACTCGACTTATGCGGCACATAGAACCACCATTCGGCCTACCATTTGGTCAGGACAGGCCGAACAGACAGCCGAATGGCTGCTTTAGACGTCGCGTACTCCGCCATATTCTTGATCCATACTTAATATCACGTGTTGTGAAGGGTTGGATGACAGTAACTAAACTCGCTAACCTATGATTTTCACCTTGGATTAGGGTTTGATACCATACTAATCTAACGCCTCTTGGATTGCTAACCTAACTTTCGTTGGTCAAATATACAAGTCCGTTTGTTGTGGTTCATTGAGACATCTAATTAATAGTTCGTTAATTAGAAATCTAGTCATACAACTCGATTGGTCATCTTTCGATTTTAACCTATCTCGTGATATTGCCATTGTTTAACTTATTAATTCAATATTTAATTACCCCAACTAGATGTGCGCATTCACCAAGTCGTGTATAGTGATCAACAAGCAAACAATAACAAGTAAGCATGCCAACAAACAAATCATAATGATACTAAGCACAAATCAAGTCTACAACATCCCTAATTAATAGATTGCTACTATATCCCTAACATAGTCGTAAAACACATAATAAATACTGTAATAAAAGATACAAATTCCACGAGTTTCGAATAGAACATAAAAAGGGAAGAATACACCAGATAAACCTCCGTTTCGATGGCTCGAACTCGTGAAATCGTGGAGAAGATCAATCATACTGCTTTCGCTGCACAACTACTCCTCAAGGTCGCTGCTATGGACTTACTTCGCTGTGTGAGGATGGAAACATGCAATCTCACGCCTTTCGGTGCGAGAACGGTGGTGGAAAGGGCTTCAAGAGGTGGGTCTATGGTAGGAGAACGTGGGGATCCATTCTCTCTGGTAGGGGAGAAGAATATATGGCAGTCTATAGGCGGCTAGGGCAGAGGAGGCCAGTTTCCATAGCAGAAACTTACAAAAACAGAGGTGTTCTGCCAGGCATTCGGCCAAGGCCAGCCGAATGGTAGGCCGAATGACCTGTAAACAGTGCAAGCTGAGAGTCATGCGGGCCAGGAATGAGCCATCTGGCTTGTAATAGGCTGGGGCACGCCAATTGGGGTCTCTCTCCATGCATCCAAGTGATTTCTTCGCGTGGTTTGTCCAAAAAGGTCCAATTGTTGCACTGTTTCCACCAAGTACCTACGAAAACAATGAAAAGCGGCGGCAGTACCAAATCCTAGCAAAAACGCAGTGAATTATATGAATTGAGTAGTGATTTAGGTGCACAGTCCGGCCAAAATGTATATATAAATGCATGATATCATGAAGCTGTCACTAGGGCTATTAATTTTCATCTGTTTCAGACGTTATCGTTCCGTCCCATCGAAAATGAAACGAAAATGAAAAAATAGAGAGTTTCGTTTCTAAAAACAGAACGGAACGACAAATATTTGTGAATGTTATTGAAACGGAACGAAATGAAATACGAAAATGAATTGAAATCAATGATAAATGATAGACGAAACGATAAACGAAATAATTTTTTATTTCGTTGAATAAAACAAAACAGAAACAAAATTTTTGAATGTTTCGTTATATGAAACGGAATGAAAACGAAAATACTGATTTCCGTGTCCGTTTTGCACGGTTGACAACCTGGGCTGTCACACACAACTTTTTGCTCTCACGAATTTGTTATTCCTTCGTAAAGATTAAAGAAGCAAATTAAGAAATCTCAATTATCTTTTCTGAGCACAATTGCACAAGTCATTGGGCCCACTATTTTCATTACCTTTCCAAATGTTTTCTCTCTTTATTTTTAAAGGCCCACGGGCCACCAATACTGGTTTTAACGGAGGTGATGTGCGCACGGTTGCCGAAAAATTTTAAAATAATATTAAAATAATATAAAATATTAATAATAATATCTAATATATGTGATTTATAAATATAATATCGTAATTACGGAATCTGAGATTCCGAACCTCATTACGGTTTCTGGAATCCGTAACAGACTAGTTACAGAATCCCAGTTGCTATGTAATTTCCTGAATGAAATTAATTCTTTTGCAGCAACCCTTTGTTATGTAACCAAAACTTACCAAGTGCAATCTCAGTTCGACCCTGAAAAAGAAATTATCCTTAATTAGCTAGAATTGATCTCAAATTCTCAATTAAGCTCCTGTATTGTAAAAAAACGAAAAATTTGGCTTGGCTGTCAAATTGGTAAAATACATGTACCCGGTAAATTTTGTGTGGTTGAATTGTGTCGTAAATTTGATTTAATTACAGAAATCACACAATTGAAAGTTTCTTCACATCGATCATGCGTGATCCTTTATTTTCTATTAATTTCTTTGCCTCATGATATCATTTAATTAATATCAAGTTAGGAATGTGTTATGACCATTAATTAATTTCTTAATTTTGAGATTATAAATATTTTATTATGGTCACCTCGTGACATAAATTTGGATGCATATAATTATTTCTCCATCAAGGACCCATTAGATATTATAATTCTCACTAAGAAATTAAGAAATACGAATGTCATCTTGATATATATTATTGATAATTAATTAATAGTATAAGTTCTAGATATTTGAATAATTATATTTATAACATTGATTAAGATAGGTGTTTCATGATAATATCACAAATGCACATTACTTATCTATAATTATAAACATCTCAGATTTTAAATATAATATTATTTCTGACACTGCTGATGACAGAGACACAATCCATACAGTATGTCAGGTGGATAGATCCAAGTCCAATGTCATCAGTGATCTGTGAAAAATGTTCATGCATTAATCTACATTCTAGTCATTCTTTTATCGCTTAGTATTTCATGCTAGTGATGATTTATCACAACACTAACAAATCCAATATTGTGGTAACATAGGATCAAATGTTGCCTTTATTTTTAATTCTCTGATAACCTTGATCGCCAAGTTGGTCAGGTTCATGAATTGTCTGCTCAAGTTCTCAAGGAGCCCATTTGTATCACTATTTGTTTCTTTCAAACTAATTAACTTGTGCATACAACTTAGATGAGATTTCCGCAGCTACTTTTAATGATTTCTCAACACTGTGCAACTTTGTCGAAAAGATCAGCTTCATCTCGCCAGGGATAGCCTGGTTTATCATGCAAAATATAACACGTTGAATTATCCAGATTCATCGTATTATATTACTTAAAAATAACATTCTAGATTTTCAAAAAACTTTCTAAATCGCTAGGACTAACATTTTTACTCTGAATAATTAATCCTTATTTTATTCTTAGACTATTTAGACGATCCAAACGTCCCTAGACCTGATAACGGAAGATCCGTTAGTCATTTTCCTTCTACGTTCTGTTTCAACAGAACATATAACGGCACATATTTTTATTTCGTTTTCGAAACGAAAAATATTTCGTGACACGTTTGTATGAAATACAGTTCAAATTTAGTCATTCCGTCAAAAACGAAAGGACTCACAAAAGTTTTAGTGTGTCCGTCGATGAAACGGAACGAAAATAAAATGAGTCATTAGTTCCGTTGCCGTTTGACACATCATGCAGCCCTGGCATAAAGTATTTTCAGCAATGCGCTTCTTTGGCTCACTTCAACTAACATATTTTTAAATTAAAAAATAGTGTGCTTTCTATAAAATAAAATCATTTAGAAGCGACCTCACGACTGTATGAATATTTGACTAGTACGATCATATACAGTCATACTCATACAGACTCATAATTAAGCTCTTGTTGTCGACCGATCGACATTCGGCAAAAAGACCTACACCAAAATTTTAATTCAAACTTTTAATATTGATGGTATTAAAACTTCTTTTAGGCCACATCGATCATATACGATATGACATCTATATTGATGTAATTAATATCAGTACGTAGATTTACGATAGACTGTTGTTTCTTCAAAAAAAGAATAAACGGCCCGTTTTTATATTTATATTTTCAAATTGGCAAATGAATACAGATCATATATATATATAATCTAGCTAAAGATTCACATGCGACCAAATATTTTGTTGCTCATCCTCGCACACATTAAAGTTTAAAAAGATTTAAACAGATTGAGTAATATACAAATACAAGCTCGCACAGATAGCACACAAGTCGGTACTTTCTATACATAACAAAAAAAAAAAAACCGGGCTATATGTGCATCACACTTCGCGCAACACCCACAAGTCCACAAGAGTATTCGAGATCCTAAACCACCCATCCGCAAACCTAACTGTGAAAACTCACAAAAGCATGTGTATAATTTACTAGCTAGATTTTATAAACCCAAACTATACACACACTATTCTACACACAAGTCATTCACTTCTTATCACTACCATGATGATGAAGATCATGGAAGTAACCCTGCGGGTTACTTTCAAACTCCGATCTAGAGATATACCCCTCTGCGCCGGGGGCTTTCATTTCGTCTGAGCCCCGGCTCCCTCCGCCAGATCTTGCCCCTCCCCCACCACCTCCTCCTTTGCCACCACCTCCTCCACCCTTGCCACCTCCGCCCCCTCCACCTTTGCCACCACCTCCACTGCCTCCGCCTTTACCTCCGGTGCCTCCACCTTTTCCTCCCATTGTCTTTGGCAGACCCTATAGTAAGAAAGTTACTTTGAAAATTAAGAGCTCTTGGTTATCACACTAGCTAGTTTTGGGATGACAAACCTATATGTACGAACGTCCTGGCGTAATTAGGAAGAGGTGAATGCTACTTATAACAGCAGCAAGCAGCAAGCAGGTGACTAGGTGGCTTCCAGATGTTCCGCCAACAGCTGGGCTCATTCTCCGTTGCACCACGCTGTCCAAACTTGCTTGTTTCCGTGGCATGCATGCATGAAGTACGTTGCACGAAAAGATCAGATCAAGATCATGACATCATCTTCGTCATCGATCGTCATTGTTTTATTATTATCATGCATGCATGCAGCATGCCACAAAGTGCGAACAATGGTTATATCAAACTGTGTTCATAACTTCATATATCAAAATCGATCAGATAATATTGCCGGCTGATGATGAGAATCCTTTTGCCAATTGGGGGAAAAACAAAGTACAAACTGATCATATATCATATTATTATTATTATTATTATTATTATTATTATTATTATTATTATTATTATTATTATTATTATTATTATTATTATTATTATTATTATTATTTTGACATAGTGCGGAAGTAATGTGATATTGTCATACTTCTTTTATTAATTAGCCCACAAACTTATAATAATAGTTGACTATTTTTCAGCAATTTAAAGAAAATGATAAATTATATTTTTGAAAGCATTAAAAATTATGGTAAAGATTATGACGATTTATTATGTAATATACAATTTTAATTATAAATTTCACCAATTTAAAAAATATATAATTGACCTATCCTAAAAAGGTAATGTCTAGAACTATGTTTTATGTTTTACAGTAATTAATAATTAATAATCAACAATAATAACTTTAAAATTCTGATGTATGACATTTGGAACATGATCTATACTATGTAAATATCGCGGGCATAAAGAATGATGAAATTAATTTGATGTAAAATTTATCATTCATCAAAGATTTCAATTCTGTAATATTTGTGGAGAAAACCTATGGTGCATACTAAAGTACAGGAGCTTCGGTGAATACTGATCCAAATTTTTGGATGTGCTTCAATATGACCGATCCAAACCTTCTAATATGATCTCTTTATTGAAATCTCCTTGCCAACAAAATTTTACATTTTTTTTAATTTTTAAATTTTTTTTCGGATTTTTTAAAACTGTTATTTTTTAACGGTTCAGAAAAAAATAGGTTAGTGATTTTCTAAAATTCGAAAAAAAACTTAAAAAATTTCGAAAAATATGTAAAATTTGGTCGAAGGAGAGATTATAATATGGAGATCATATTGGACGGTTTGAATTGGTCATTTTGAAGTAGATCCAAAAACTTAGATTAGTATGCACCATAGGTTTTCTCATATTTGTGCATGTAATAATAATTGAATATATATTAATTATCATTTAAATAAAATCAAATTTTAAATATGTTCATCATGATATAAAAAAAGCGTTTATCCAAATATTTTATATTACTTTACAAAGGCCAACACTATATTCATAAGTTTTGTAATAAATTTATAATTTTTTGCGTTAATTTGTGACTGTCAAACTAATCATTAATTATGTCAATAGTACATATTTCATACATATATTTTATAACAAATTAATAAATAAAATGAATAATTAAATAATTATATCCTAATCAAGGAAACACGAGCATGACAAAAAAATATTAAAACTAAACAAATAATAGTATTACAATCCTTATCTGAAACAGACATATGGATCATCTCCGTTGATTGCTTCGTCTATATTTTTAACTATTCATGATTGTTTCAAATCTTGATTGATCAACACAAATCGTTCCATAATTGGTGAATCATGCTATATCTATCATTAAAAATCAAATAAATATACTCCATTGATTCTCCGATGGGCCTTCGAGATTTTATATGGATCGACTTCTAAGTTCTAACCTTGTCCCGGAAGGCTAAGTCCTTCTGATTGTGGACTATAACAATGTTCCTGATCCCACTTTGATCAATACTGATCCTAATTCGGCCCAAATTGAACGTGTTTGTCGTTTAGTTTCGTCCTTGGAGCGATTAATTAAATTTTTCTTTTTGGAAAATTTTTTCTGTGTTCCTCAGACCTACAAAATGGAGCATTTATCCGAAAGTACAAATTCGTGATTTTGCCCCCCTAAAGTTGGGATTGTCTCTATATATGCCACTCTTCCCTTTTTACAATATAAATAACATTTAAATAATAAAATTATTTTTTGCTGACCATTATACCCTTAGATCCAGAACCATTCGATTGAAACCTGAATCAAACCCGGATCCCACCAATGAACCCACTCAATTAAGATTGAACTTCGCCTCTTCTTCTTCTCTCACTGATCGGGAAATTGATGGGCTTAATGAGTAGCGGGAGACCTAAACCCTAGCTCTCGCCTAGATGTCACTGCAGCCTTCTCCATCGCCTCCATTGCCTCCATCACCCCTCACTACAAACCTTCTCCACTCTAACTTAGCCTTCCTCCACTATCGCCTTGCCTCTCTTTCTAAACCCAACCTTCCTTCATCGCTCCTCAGTTTCTACTCCGTCGCTTTGGCACTCTCCACCATGTCGTCTGATAGGAAATGCATAATTTTTAATTTTTGTGCTAATTACACTTAATTTAGCAATTAAAACATCATACACAATAGGATATAGTGTTTAAGCTCATTAACACAAAGAGAAGGGGTGGAAATTATATCTCTCTTGATATAGCAATCAAGAGGCTCGATCCTACGACTTAGAAATCGATGGGGTGCTCTCCAAACACCTCCAAATCGCCCGCCTCGAGTCCACTAAGGTATTAACCAAGTTATTCTCGAATCGTGCTAGCGATGAGAATAACAAGTCTAATCCCAAAGCTTTCCCTTTCTTCAATTAATTCACCAATTAATTTGTGGAAGAGAGAGCTCAACACATGAGCAATTGTGTGGAGAGATGAGAGGAAGAGATGCGCCAAAAGAGGGGAGAAGGTGGCGGCTAGGAGAGGAAGAGAGAGAGCCATCCAAGGAGCCTCCATATAGGTCCTTATATAGCCTCCAAACTCTAGCACAAAGTTCACACTAATTACAAGTGTGCCACCCACCTACCACCCTAATAGGGCCGGCCTTCTAGTGGGCCTAGATGGGCCATTAGCTCATCTCCATTTAGACCTTAATTCTATTAATTAAAGGCCCCATACAATTACTATTAATTAGACATTTAATTTACCAATAAATAAAGACCCAATTAACTTAAATAAATTAAGTGTGTTGTTTATAAATAATTATTAACTTAATAATAATTATCTAGAGATTAGACAATGCACTAATTTTTTTCAATATGATCCATTTGACTTCATTAATTATAACGGTCCACAACGGTATATAATTAATTAATCAACTTATCATATTTTTGCAATACTCACTGTTGCAAATAAATAAAATAATGCACGTATGGTTAAACATCTTGTTATGTGTGACCCTTTGAGGATTTATGCTATGTTGGACATGAAATTAAATTATTATTTAATTCCAATAAGCATAATCGGTATCTAGCAACACGTTATGATTCCCAATTCGCATATATAATGTACTGTTACAATATTTAAATCCTGCATAAGAGAATAAAAGTATTTATCTATTTTGATTCTTATGTCACACGATATAATCGTATAATCCAAGATAGGAATGTGTCATTCTTGCAGATTATACGTTTCTTGATCTAGAGTTGATCGCCTAGTTGCGCGCATACGATCCAACTTCATAAAGGGGCCCAAACAGATATCGTCACTCACTAATTGAATTAATGAGGGACATACGGTTTTCTTGATGATTAGCTTTTCCCCGCACGATTCAAGAGAACATAAATAAAGTCCGTATAGCAGTCCTTATCGGGAATCAGTGGTAGACAATATTTATTGAACCTATCCTCATGTGAAAAAGATAAACATCTCAAAGTTAGAACCAAAATCATAACGAAATAAATAATGACACATAACACAATTCATATATTTATTTCGTTGGGTCAAGTCCTGTACTATGTTCCATAACATATACATATGCAATTAAGTCGGTAACTCTTTACCTCTGATTTGTAGAACTTAATTATCACTTAACTTGCATACTAATCTTATATGATAATTAATGTTCCTTGTTAATTATTAAGATTATGGACCGTTTAGATTTATTATTGTCATTCTAAAGAATGATCCACAGAGATCTACAATTCAGATCTTCAACCTGAATGATCTGTCAATAATAAACCTAGGAACAAATGATAAAATTATCATTCATAACATAAACTAATATTTAAGTCATTAAATTATTGACTTCTAGGACATAACTCCAACAGCATCCTTGCTCGAGCATATCAGAAACCTTCTCTCATTCAGTTTCGTCGAGCATCGGCCCCCAGTGGAGGAAACCCTCTCCGCCATGATTGTTGCTCTGTTAGTTCTGGTCAAAACACAATATATACCACAAACAATCCACCATTTATGCAATAGTTTGTGAAAACTTTACATTCAAACACAAGCAAAGAAAACAAAAAAAGGATGGAGTAAGAATTGTACAAAGTAGTACAATGAAAGAGGCAACATATCTATAGCGGATGCTAAGCGATGAGAGCAACGGGAGAAGAGAGACAGATGCTAAGCGAAAAGAGCAACGGTTAGTGCGAGATCGAAGTGAGCAAAAGCAGAGAGAAGAAGGACGACTAGGTGGCAAAGTGCAAGTGCGACTCAGGCGGAAGGTACGGCGGAAGGGCCAAGGAGAGTGACGAAGGCCGGGTTTGGTTGGTGCAAATTCTAGGTTTAGGGTTCATCACTAGCAGAGAGAAGAAGAGACGAAGATGGGCTGAGTGAGTAACTAGGTTTAGATCCAATCCATCCCAATCAACTGGGTCTTAGTGTTCACGAGAGAGAGAGAGTACAATTTGAATAGATCCAATCGATCCCAATCGACTAAGTGCAGGGCTTAGTTGATCCAGGGTATAATGGTCCGATTTTTTTATTTTAATGTTAAAAAATTCATAAGATTAAAGATTGTGGCAGAAAGCCAGAAACAAAAGAAATCTATGTTTTTTTGGGGGGGGGGGGGGGGCAAATAAGAAGTTTTACTTTCGGAGGGTAAATTTTCTAATTTTTCAGTTCTAAGCGGTATAGACAAAATTTTTTCTTTTTCTTTTCATTTGTTAAAAAAAATGATTAACGAAATTGGCTTTTTGTTTCGTTTATTTTCGTTTAATCGTTTTATGTCATTTTTATGTAATTTTAGGGCGTGTTTGGGAAGGTCCATCGAATTGGGGTTCGTGAACCCAGTAATATTTAAAAAAGTGGTTTTTGCTGTTCGTTCACAAGTTCGTGGATTCTCCGAAAAGTGGGAACTTAGAATCCACGCGCGAACCGCGTGTTGTTCTTGTTTCGCGTTTGTTTGGTTTGCGCGAGAACTTCCTAGTTCGTGAACACCTCTGTTCGCCACATACCAAACACGCCCTTAAAGTATTTGTGAGCAAATTTTGATGAATCAGGAATATTGTAGTATCAAATTTTATGCATGTAAAATAGGACAACATGTACAAAAATTAATTGTCATAGTAACAAATTGAACATACTTACACGTTCTGATCTTTCCGAAATAGAAAAATATATATATAACTCAATAGTCGGTTAATTGATCGTTTTGATCATTTTGATCGTTATTTTAAGTGAAACTGTTAAAGCAAATTAATTTTTATTTCGTGCCAATATACGAAATGGTTAACAAAAATAGGTTGTTTTGGGTTCGTTTCGTTTCTTTTGCAGGTCTAGCTAGGGGTGCATAACATGGACAACAGTCACGAAACCGAGTTATTTCGTTAACTGTTTCATTTATGGCATTAAACAATTTTTTATTTGTGTTAACCGTTTCTTTCAAAAGACGATCAATTAACTGACAATTATTTTTATACATATGTTCATATTTCAAAGCGATCAAAACGTGTAGTTGTTTCCAATTTGCTACTTTGATAAATAATTTTTATGCATAAATGACTAGTTTGATACTACAACCGGTTCATCAAAATTTGTTCATAAATATTTGAAATATATTTCAAAAATGACATAAAATAGTTAAACGACTAACCGTTTTGTTTAACAAACAAAATATAAAAATAATTTTGTTAAACGTTTCGAAGAGACGAAATGAAAACGATAAACGGTTAAACAGTGCTGCACAAGCAGTATTTGTCGCCTTATTATACTCTGTACTTCAAGAAGATGGATGCATCATGCATGTTTTACGCGTATGCAGGTCATGAAATATTTTATCTTGCTTTACCGAAAATAGCAATATTTTGCACTGAGCATTTATTGCATCACATGCATCATTAGTTATATATATATCCACTATTAAGTCTGCTATTTAAAATGCAACAATTACACAACTTAATTTATTATTTTTATTTATAAAATGAAGTTAATTAAAATTTAAGTAGAGTTCGTTCCATAGGCCGCCTCCTTCACCTTCAAGCTACTTCTTGCTCCCCTTATTTTATTATTATTTTTTTAAGATAAATTGGAATCTAAGCCATCCAACTTACTTTTAAATTAAACGTCTATGAAAGATCTTCCAGTTTGATTTCGAACTTGCGACTTATCATTTAAGATGCATTGATCTTTACCACTAAACTAAAAGCTGGTTCTCTTTTCTCCCCTTATTCTATAATTGTAGTATTCTATCTTTTAGGTAAGATAATTCTTTATTAAAGTTAGGAAATTGAACATCAACACAATTAATTGTAACATGATATTTTATTTAACACAACTGTAGTTGATAATTATTTACTTTTTTTTAAGCATATAGGCTCCGTTTGGATAAGGTGTGGGAAGAAGGAAAAAAGAGAAGAAGTGGGAAGAAGTATTGGGAAGTGTGTAACTTTGTGAAGAGTTTTGGATTGTTTATAATAAATTTATTCTCTTATTCTTTCTTCTCTTCTTCCTAAATGGAATCCAAACGGAGCCATAATGAAAAGAATTGTTAATTATATATATCGGATGGAGTGATGAATCAGAAATAATATGAGTTCAACTTTTCAGCAAGCATTGTTGTATATTTAAAAAAATGTGTTTTTGGAAGGAAAGATGCTGTCTAAATTAAGTCCGAAAATTTTGAACCATTGAATAACAATAATTTTAAGAAACTAAATGAGATATCTCGATCGGTAATTTGGAAATTAGAACTCGAGAGACTGAGATTTCAGTTATATACATGTTGTGTGTGTAACTCCCTTAGGCATTTAGGCTATGCTCCAGGATGATATTTTGGAAGTAGAGGAACGGAAGGTAAGAGGTAGAGCGTTACTCGCTCCAGCGTCAAAACAATAGAGGAACGGAAGGAGAAAGAAGGTGCGCCTGTTACTTTAAAATTTCAATTTTTGTTACTCCCAAATCGAAGTGTAGACAAAGTAACATGTGTTGATCAATTACATAAATGACCTCCAAAACTTTTGATATAGACATGGTCTCAAGGATAAAATAGTCATCTCAAGTTATTATTACTTTTTTCTTTCTCTCCCCTTGTAAACACCTCTGGAACAAGTAAGATAGTTTACTCTAGTTCTTTCCCAGTCTACTCTTCCTCTCCTGACCTCTCCGTCCCCTCCCCTTTCTTTATTATGCTAGTTCTGGAGCACAGCCTTAGCCAATTGTTTTTAAGAAGTGGTTTTTTTGCTAGTCGGTTATCATATTTTATTTATTTAACAGAAAAAAGAAAGAATCGGAGAAACTGACAGCTTCTCCCTCAGCATGTGATTCATGCGGATGTATCTCAGCGCATGTAGATGTAGCACCGATCTGTCAAAGCTAGACTTTTTTCTTCATTGGATTCTCCCCCCCCCCCCCCCCCCCCCCTGAATTGAACCTGGCAGGGGCTGTTATATACAAGTCAACTCGTGGACACAATCCGATCTTGTATATCTACTAGGTATTCGAAAATGCAGCACCGTGTAAACATAAATGAAAGCTCATAATCCAGTTAGGAACCACGCCTTTATAAAACGCTATGTTAGCATAAAAAAAAAAGCTTTAACAAGGCTAATTGTTAATTTATTACAAATGCAATTAATTTTCCACTGACAGAATTGAGTTATCCACAGTGTAATTTTATTTAGAAGCATATTTTTTTAAAGAAAAAATTTAGAAGCATATTGATAAACACATTTTGTTGTACTTTCCAGTGGGTCACACGAATGATTAGCTCAAGAAAATAGGAAGAAAAGTGTTTAGAGTACAATCTAACCATTCAAAGTTAATTAAGTGAAAGGATCTAGCTAGTTGGATGCACGTTGAATCAATTCCCATCAATCTCACGCAGGCTAATTTGGTCTGTTTTTGTCTTTGTTTTTTAATAGATGAAGATCAAGTGCTTCACTTTTTTTTTCCCGACTTAACTGAAAGTTTTTATAAGAGAATTTATAGAATACAAGTATTAATTGCAATGCTTGTTTGGAAGGATCAATTTTGTAATTTTTAAACCTACAGTTGCGGATGCTATATTCATATTCAACCGCAAAACATATATGCAGTAACATTGCCACTTTAAAAATATACAAAACCAATCATTAATTTGTTGAATACGCCGATATCACATTTTAACCAGGCTCTAGGTTTTGTTGAACCCAACTGCAACCAAATATATATATATTATGGATCGAGTCAAAAAAAACCTCAAATATTTGTTTCTAGCTTGGTTTGTTGACTCGATCAAGAGAACCAGATCTGTGCTCCAGTACTAGTAGATTTCAGTGGGGAGGAAAAGGGTGCCCGGAAATTTGTCACCACAAATGGAGGATTAATGATTTGGGGTGAATTCAATAGAGAAGTCGCTCTTATCTCATCCCTTCATCCCTCCTCTAATTCCCTCTTACTTGAGTTGTGGATTCTCTTAATCTAATATCCCCTCCGCGGCTCCGCCCAAGCAATCTGGAGCACGGCTTAGTAGTATTAATTCCGAAACTTAGTAAAGGGCTGGCAGGAGTTGACTATCAGTATCTGTCAGATTCATTTGATAATCGATTTATTTAATTATTAACCACTGCAAAACTCTGTAACTGTAAGGAAGGAAAAATACTAAATCTTTGAAGTTGAAAACTTGAAATCCCGCAATAGGCATTCCATATGGAGTGCTGCTACTTGCCTACTTGCTCTTTATGTCCTGAAAATTAAATTTTAAAATTTGATGCATGATTCATCAGTAATCATCACTACTTATAAAACGAAATGATATTTTAGATTTCTGAAGCTTTCGTTGGTAGACTAGCAGTATCTGTGTATTCTCATTATGAAATTAATAAAAAAAAATCATGTAAATATTCTAAAAGGTCCTTTTGTTTTTGCTATAAAAACTGCTCTAGTTGGATAGAAGTCTCCGTGTAGCTCTTTAGCACTAAGCCTTCTTCTTAATACATACCGAAGTTACAGGGTATTAGCTAGCTAGCTGGCCAATTCTATGGCCACGTCACCTTCAGGCCTACCGATAAAAACAATCCCCGGCAACTATGGCATCCCCGTTCTCTCTCCAATCTATGATCGTCTCCAGTTCTACTATTTTCAAGGCCACATGGACTACTTCAAATCCCGTATGACCAAAAATAACTCCACGGTGCTGCGAACGAACATTCCACCTGGCAATTTCATATCTCCTGACCCCCGTGTTGTTGCCGTTTTGGACGCAAAGAGCTTTCGTGTACTATTTGATCCATCTAAGGTTGAAAAGAAGAACACTGTCGTCGGCACTTACGTCCCATCCCAGTCCCTCTACTCAGGCATCCGGCCAATGGCTTTCCTCGACACCACTGAACAGCTGCACTCATCTCTCAAATCATTTTCATTCCACCTGTTAGCATCTCGCAAATCCTATTTCATCCCCGCCTTTCATGAAACATACTCTTCCCTTTTCGATTCTGTAGAGGCAAAATTAGCCTCTGGCCCTGTGGAGTTCAACAGCCTTAACCAAATAGCAGCATTTGATTTCACATGTGATGCATTCCTGGGTGCTGTGCCTAGTGAAGTCATCGGTCCATCAGCATCTAAGAAGGCTGCCATATGGCTGCTGTTCCAAGTCCATCCAATAGTAAGCCACCTAAATAAATTCATCCCATGGCCTATTGAAGATCTCCTCTTGCATTGGGTTCCACTTCCACCGTTCCTTGTGCGCCGCGAGTACAAAGCTCTCGAGGAGTTCTTCTCCAAAGCAGGTGAGTCTTTGCTGGAGGACGCCACAAGCAAGTTTGGACTATCACGCCATGTGGCACTCCACAACCTGATTTTCATGACAATATTCAATGCAAGCACTGGTTTCAAGGTCTTGATGCCAACAATCCTGAAATGGCTCGCTCATGCTGGGGAGAAATTACACAAAAAATTGGCGCAAGAAATCCGATTAGCGGTTAAGTCATCAAACGGCGAAATCACCTTTGATGCCTTGGGGAAGATGGAGCTAACCAAATCAGTCGTCTTGGAAGCATTGCGCCTAGACCCACCGGTAGAGAATCAATTCGGCCATGCCAGAACGGACCTCATAATAGAGAGTCATGACGCGGCTTTTAGAGTGAAGAAAGGGGAAATGTTATGTGGTTACCAACCCCTTGCAATGAGGGATGAGAAAGTATTCAAAAATGCTGAAGATTTCATACCCGATAGATTTGTAGGTGATGAAGGAAAGAAGTTACTAGAGTATGTGTATTGGTCGAATGGACCACAGACGGTAGTACCAACAGTGGGTAACAAGCAGTGCCCGGGAAAGGACATGGTGATCTTGGTCGGCCAATTGTTCGTGGTAGATCTATTTCTTCGGTACGACACGTTCTCAGCAGTGCATGATGGAATGCTGCTACTTGAACCCAGGATGTTTTTCAAATCTGTCAAGAAAGCTTCTCATAAATGAACACAAATATCTCATGTCCCTTTCTTAACATTTTCTATAATATCTATGTAATTTCAGCATGTTTAATTAAAGTACATTTTTATTTTTGGCTGAGATTTTAAACCTAGCTAGAGTTTAGTGTTGAAAAAATAGAAACAAAAACAAAAGCGATGTTCCTAAATGTTGAATCCGTCCAATAAAGAACTGCTTTCCTAGTTAGGATGTCTCTTATGCTAGCCGGTCCAAGGTTAAATTGCTGTTGTCCAACTTTTACACTATTTAATTAATACCACCAATATTAATTCCCACCAGCAGTCCAGCATGCATGTTTGTTCACTGCTTTGCAATAGATAGGCTATGCTAAATTGCTAATTAACTTCAACTTGAAAAAGTAGCCGACGAAACATTGAAATGCCATTAACCATTTCACCTTTTTAAGTTCCTACCAGCAAGCTCCGTTTTTTACATGCTTTGCAAAAAAGAAAAGGGGAAGAAGAAGCTCCCATCCATTTGTTTGACCTTTATTGGGATGCACCTCTAAACAGTGTTTTTAATACCGTAGCGAATACTGAAATTTTTTTTGGTAATACCAAGATCTAGAACAATGACTGAAATGGCGATATTCAGTATTATGAGATAAAATATCTGGAAATTACAGAAAATACTGAATTTCTGCCACTAGCTGGCAGGGGTGCCAGTATGGTATTAAAAGTTTTAAACCCTGATGCAGTGATGCCTTTGAAGGTTTGTTAGATGTGGCCATGTGGGCTTGACGGTCTTGGGCAAAACACAAAAACGCATCTTGGGCATTTTGACACTTGTGATTTTTCATATTTTGACCACTCAGTATATTTTCCTATATATTCTATCATGAAAAGGCGAGGCCGCACTCAATTTTAAGCTGAAAGGTGATAAAAGTTATTACTTTAAAAAAGAAAAATCATACGACAAGATAATTTGAATTGCAAAGAGCTCGGACTACAACTAAAATGATTAATTGGAAAAAAATACAAATCGCACGAACATAAATAGCTAGCATATTATGTATAAAATAATCCACTCCTGAAGCTTTACCGAACTATTAGGAAAAATAAAATCGGAAAAGATACGGTGCTTTTCCAAGACTATACACGTGAATCACGCATATGCATGTCATGAATTTGTCCAGAAACATGCCCATCCCATATTTATCAACGGATAATCTTACTTAATTTCCTGGTCAACACGTCCACATGCAAAAGTATAAATAACTTGATGTATAAATAATAAGATATTCTGCCCACTTCACAAGCATCATTAATTCATTATTTATCCACTGCTACTCAAATGCAAAGGTTACAATTTTCAATTTAACTTAAATGTAGAGTACATTATCCTGATCCACTATTTTTTTTTTGTTGTCAAAAACATCTGTTCACCACATATTTTGCAGCAGTGTTGTTTTATATCCGTTATAAATACAACTAAATAATTATTAAAATACTAAAAGTTATGGATACACATTAATACATTGATTAGATATATATATGGCTAACAGTTATTTACTTTGACAAATATATAGCCCAGCAATGACAGGAGGATTGATACACGACGGATTTGGGCTGGCAGCCCTTATATTTTCAAAGTATAGCCCAGTAATTTTCTTTCCTTTTCCCTTCTAATCTTTCCCATACCATTCTATCGCTGACAAGTAGGCCCCAACATCACATTCTCCTCGTAAATCCAAAGCGATCAATTTTTTGCTTGTTCTCCAGCGACTTCCATAGTTCCATTGCACTTCCACTTCCCACTTCCCACTTCGAACAAAATCGAAAATCAAAGAAAGAATCAGATCGGAGCCTCCATCATCCTTCAACAATGGCGGATAAGCCGAGCCGTGCTCTTGTGTTGTACGGAGATGGCCTGGCGTCGCTTATCTCCGCCTCGCACTCCAACCTCCATTCCTTTGCGTCTCTCTCCTCCTGCGGCTTCCTCTCTCTCCGATCTCTGCCATCCCAAGGTCAATCTTCTCTCTCTTTCTTGTGTTTCGTTTCCAATTGGTTTTGCGTTCTGTTATAAATCAATTGGGCTACTACTGTTTATTTATTTTTATTTTCGGTTTTCTTTCATTCTATGAATGTCAATGTAACTTTGTATTCTTTTCTATTTGTTTAACGTTACATAGGATAATAAGAAAAGAGGGTATTTGTTGTTCTATTTGTTTAAGGTTTTCATATCCTCTGGTTTAAATTGGAAATCCTAATTCTTAATTGGGATTATTTTCAGACTCTATTGTTGACAGCAGAGCAGCTTTAGATTTCGCACAATTGCTTGATGCATATGATTTCTACATTGCTAAGGTTGCCACCTTCTTTTGCCCATCTTAAAACAAAAAAAAATGTTAGTTACAAATAGAAATGAATCTATTCTGTCGTTGTTATTATTCAGAAGGGGAAGAGCATCGATGCTGGTCCTACCGCTGATGTGGAGCAGTCTTCTTTACCAGAATTATCAAAGAGGTGACTTGTATAAATTGCTACAGTTTGACTTTGACATAATTAAAATAGTGTAACATCAATTGCTACAGTTTTGTCAAGCTTTTTAATATATTTGATTGAATTTATGAGAAACAATGCATACTAGGTCTGACATAAGCCATTTTCCTATGATTGTGTGGTTAAAAAGCCCACTCTATAACACATTTTTTGAGCTTCTCATCAACAATTCCACATTTAAATCTTACCTTTGTTATTATTTTTTTACTTATTTTCAGGTTTATGGGCCTCAGGGCTGCCATTTTCAGCAGCTCTCCTAGTGTAAACTCTCTGGCTTCAGATCTTTCTCTATCGACTCTCCCACTGGAGGAAACTGACCCGTCAGAACTACCATCTAAGCTTCTCACTCTTCTAGGATTTTCCGAAGGAAATGTTCTAGAAGCATCTGAATATGATTTGCTACTTCTGCATATAACAACTGAAACCTTAAAGACCCAGAAAGAGAAGAGTTCAGCTGACTGGCTTGACCATCTAGTAGGGACAATATTGGAAAGTGCTACCCCTGGATCAGCTGTGTCATCTCGGCTCCACATGTCTGTTGTCTTGAGCTATGAAAAGTTGTCAGATAGGCCGCCCATGTCCCTCATAAAAGAGATGAACTCTGACCTAGGTTTGCTTCGGCCATGCCAGAGTTATACCATGAAGAATGGGAAGCCTTTAGATGAAATTAGGTGAACAATCTATTCATTGCATCCAATGTTTAGTTACTATTAGAGGCATAACACAGGTACACAAAGGTGTTATAGTTCAAGTAATTGGTGGTTTGTAGAGAAACTTGCATGCTCTTATCAAGGATTACCTGGTAACCTCACTTAAAAAAGCAAATTATTATGTTTCTGTAGGCATGATTATCCAATGCTGGTTGCACAATGGCAGGATGGGGTGACTAGGAGAGACCTGGCCAACGCCTTTACCTTTGAGGAATTCAATAAGGTACCTTTCTTTGTTCTTGATCAAATAGTAGGAATAGTACTTTCTTCTGATAACATACCAAAATTGCCAAATTACTGTTATTACTTAATTAATAGTTGCAATTTCACTGGAATCGTCTTTTATGGATTTCTCGTCTTGGTAACATTACTAGTCTCTCTTGGTTTGTATACTGGCTTGTAATTAATTGCTAATTATTGTTAACTCTTCCGAATGATGCAAAATCTATAAAGAGCAAAAAATAAGATGGCTATTCCTTATGTGCTCTCTTCTCTGCTTGGTAGTAAATCATTTTTCCTTTGGAGAGGCTAGTATAGATCACTTACTGTGTAGATGCCCACACTGAAAGGCGGCTGTGATTGGTCACAGATGAACAGAAAATTGAGTTGATAGTTGTCTGAGTTACATTGAATTTACTCAAATATTGCCGATATTATGTGATGCCATAGCCAAACAATTCAATAAGCATTTCATCGAGTGTTAGTAGGGATGCCCAAGTGGTTGGTTGATATTGTTTAACTAAAGTTAATTTATTTTGGATAAAATGGTTCAGTTGTTTGGTTCTTTTGGTTCGATTTGGTTTGCAATTTGAATTTGACTAATGAAAGCCAATTGGAAAGAAAATATTAGTAAATATTATGTATGTATCATAATATGACACACGTTATTACATAATTTATCAATTCAATGCTTTATAGTTATGATGAATGAATTGAATTTTGCACCCGCACCCTCATACGGTTTAACTGAATTGAATGCGGCTTATAATTCATTGATGGGATTACTCAATTGTTTTACTCTATATTGATGCGAAATGAATAGAAGTTCAACCAGACCAAATTTAGTTCAGTTTGAACTTAGCAGTATAAATGGACATCCCCAAATGCTACCAGCCTACCACTATGGCATGCTTAATGCAAGAGCTCTTGAAATTGAATGTTGGAAATGTTAGCGACCAAGCTGGGAAATGAATCATACTTTTGACCATTTGTACAATTTACTTTTGTGGAAAGATTCTTAAATTCCGCTATTTGAGATCCTACAACTTTGCCATAAGGCTCATTAGTACTCCAAAACATGGCCTACTTGAACTGCCATAAGGCTAGTTTGATCTTTATTATGAGATACATCTCATACTGCTGCCAAGGGCACATTTGCTTTTATCACTTCCAATTGATGGTACCAGTTGCAGTTCTAAATGTCTGTTTTATGTCTTTTGTTTTGTTGGGTTTGATTTTATATTTAGGTTTAAATTGGAAATTTTTTTAAAAAAAAGAACTGAAAAATCATACTGTACTGGTATTTAATGATCTTTATCATGTCCATAAGATCCAGAACCAGTATTTAATGGTCTGTGTTTTATAACTGCAACTTTTTTTAATATTTTACATGCTCTTTTTCTCAAGCAATATCTGTTCCTCTTTTTATAATTTCTCATTTTTTTTTGTGTTTTTCATGTAGAATGGAGGAAATTTGGCCATGCTGGCAGACCGTTTTCTACATGAAGTGGCATTCAAACTTTGGAAGGCTCCCAAGTATGGTGCTTGATGATTGACTTAACAATAGGGATTTGAGTCTTCTTTTGTTGTTTTTTTATTCTAATTCAAAATGGTGGGACCTAAGAGTTAACTTTTGCACATAATCTAGTTCGGTTTTACATGTTAAACCTACTTTTATTTAACAGGGAGAAAATAAAAAACAAATGCAAAGTTAGCATTGAAGATGACTTGCTCGGAAATTATGTTACTTGAAGCCAAGTTTCATTTTAATTGCATCTATTTGTCATTATTATTATTTTCATTTGGGTTTAATAAGTAGCATATATATTGGCTTAATTTTGCAGTTTTAGTACCATGCAAACTGGCTGGTTGTTTCTGAAGCCATAGTTAAGTATACACATCTTGCCTCTGGAAAATCTGGCTTTGAATTCTTCCATAACTTCTTTTGTTAATTAAGATGCGCTCGCTCACCTATTAGGAATTATATTATACCGAGTAAAAAGTATGCTGTCTTCCAACTGTGAGTTTAAAGTTAGAAATGAAAAAAGGTAAAGAAAAGGAGGAGAGATTTTTGCAGAGTATGGAAGCTCATCGTTTGCAAAGCATATTTCAAAAAAGTATGGTAGTCTGTACATTCTGATAAAGGTTTCAACTGCAAAGCATATATCAGGCTTAGATAATAAGGCCTGTATCGGACCGGCCTTTCTTATAATTCGGAAATAAACTCAAGCCCGCATAATCAACGTATTACAAATAGCACTGTCCGGTTTTTTCTGTGTTATTACTTGCTAGTTGCTACACAAGCGCTTCTTTAGTCCCACATGACCAAATCACAAGAGAGGTAGCGGTTGGGAGATTGTAAAAGAGGTAGGAGGACAACAGAGAAAGGCACTTACCTGGACGGGGTCAATGGGCGATCAAGAAGGCTCATGGCCTAGGCCAGTGGCCTCCATTGCACGTGGGAGGAGCGCTGGCTTACCATCTGCCCAAGCGGCAGAGTGGACGTCGTAATTTGTGGTCGAGGGGGTACGCGTCCGCGCGGCCCCTGCCATTACTTTAGTCAATTCTTTTTTAATTTAAGTGGAAGTAGAAATAGAAAAATTAAAATAGTTTAGTTGATTTGAAATCAAATAATCTAACGTCAGATTCTGCAATTATTGGCATTGACGACTGACGAGGTCTTTGTAATTGTCCGTTCCTTTTTGGTTTCGTGCGGGACTTTTCTGTATGCACGGAATCTGTTGGAGATGGAGCAAGAGGAGACTTCATCATCCTCAGCCCCTCTTCTCCTGCCAAATTCGCGCTCTCTCCTTGATGAGATACGGAGGCAGTTATACTTGGCTGGTCCGCTGGTCCTTGTGAACCTGCTTCAGTACTGCATCCAGGTACTTAGGTTCACAATTTATTTTTTTTTTTCCTTAGGTTTGACTCAGCAAGGTTTGTTTTGGTTCTGGACCTACTGGTGAGATAGATGATCAATTCAGAAATTACAAGAGAACTTGAAACCTTTATCCGTATGTGGATGTTGGTTTTATTGAATAATAATGAATTTTATTACAGCCCAAATTTGAAACATACTCTTATTTGGGTCTCTATAACCCATACCTCTGGCATGACTCCATGCTGGTTAGGGTCTCTATGGCTCCGTTTGGATAGGTGTGGGAAGAAGTATTGGGAAGTGTGTAACTTTGTGAAGAATTTGGATTGTTTATAATTTTTTTTCTTCCCTTCTTCCTTCTTCCTACTTCTTCTCAACGCATCCAAACGGAGACTATAATTATTGGGAGCTTATATCAAAGACAAAGAAGCACCTTATTTGGAGCCAATTACTAAAGTAATTTTGAAAAGTTCTGACAACATTTTGCAAAATGTTGATAACTCTAGTCTATTGTTTCTCATCTTTGCATTTACCTTCAACCCTTTAAATTTTCATGTGATGGTAAAAGAGAATTTTCATGTTAATTTGTACAAAATTCTGCCTGTACATTAGTAACAATTAAGCCATTTTGCTTAATACAAAATTCAGGCTGAAATCATATTTGAGGACATTTATGCCCCAACACAAAATAAATAACTAGGAAAGATTAAGAGGACCTGAGGTGCAGTACTTTCAAAAATTGTTATACATATAGCACTGTCCGATATACTTGTGTGGTGTCAGTATCAGACTTGGAATAAGGCAACTGTGGTAGAGACCTAGTAATGAAGTTCACTGTTTTTGTGTCAATGCGTACAGGTGATCTCCCTTATGTTTGCTGGACATCTCGGTGAGCTGGCGCTCTCGGGTGCCTCTGTTGCAACGTCCTTTGCAAATGTCACTGGATTCAGTGTTTTGGTATGTTTAATAGTTATATACGTATTTCTCCTTTTTTTCCTCATGGAAATGTGTTGAAGAGTTATATATAGTATGGCACTGGTATTTTGAAAATGATTGACGTGCATGTTGCAATTATCATAATATTCTTTGGTGTACCATCTGAAGTTTCTGTAGGGTCTTTTGTAAGAAGCCTCAGGTTCTTATCATGAATTTTAGTCAAAATCTAGCAAAGTTCTAATAAAGGAAAGATGCATTTACCTTAAATTGGTACAAATTGGTCACTTAACCACTCCAAAGTCCAAACCCGAATTGGACTTCCTTCTCATTTGCTCCTTACTTTATCATACACCTGTGACCAAATCTACCCATTTTACTAGTCATAATTAAATGAATAAAGATATCTACCCGTTCTTTCTTTTTGGCAAGCTAGGGATGGGGACTGCACTTGACACATTTTGTGGTCAGGCATATGGTGCGAAACAGTATCACACTCTTGGTATGTACCTCCAAAGAGCCATGTTTGTGCTTCTCCTAGCAAGCATACCTCTGGCCATGATCTGGGCCTTCACAGGCAGAATTCTCAAATTTTTGGGCCAGAATCCTGAGATATCAGCTGAGGCTGGGATCTATACTCGTTGGCTGATACCAAGCCTCTTTGCCTATGGTCTCCTGCAATGCCATGTGAGGTTTCTACAGAGCCAAAACATAGTACTTCCCATGGTTATTTGCTCTGGTATTACTGTGCTTGTGCATGTGCCATTGTGTTGGGTTCTAGTGGTAAAAGCTGGATTTGGAAATAGAGGTGCTGCATTGGCTACAGCAGTTTCGTACTGGATCAATTTGGTAATGTTGGGAATGTATGTGAATTTCTCGAGGGCATGTAGGAGGACTTGGACTGGGTTGAGCAAGGATGCTTTCAGTGATTTGATTGCGTTTGTTAGGTTGGCTATTCCTTCAGCCTTTATGATTTGGTGAGTATTATATTTGCCAGCCTCGCACGCTGGGGCTTGATGCATCTTAATACAAAAGAAAAATAAATGAAAATGCTGACATTTCAGATTTTAATCATTTTTCTCCGGTACAAATCAGTTGTTATCATTGATCCTAATTTGGTGACTTTGCTCTTGTTGCTGTTGGGTTTCATTTCTAGCCTTACCCAAATTGTTTTGGGCTGAAGGTTTTGTTGTGTTGTTGTTATTGTATCAGTAAATCCTAATTTCAACGTTGTTGTTGTTTGTGACATTTTATTCAATTGAGGCTACCGGGGGATCATGATAGGTGTTTAACATGAATATATAACTTCTGTTGTTCAGACCCAAACTAATATTGTAAAATAGAAACAAAAGAATAGCAGATAGCTAAACTGGTATAATTCTGAGATTTCATTCATGAATTTTTCAGTCAAATTTTGCCTAGTTGATGAATGCCTCCTCTGGTATACCAATGGAAAAAATCTTTCTGTCACATAGTTCAGTAGCCAGCTTGTCCTTCAATTGTCGAGTTCAAGAATTTCTTAATTTTTTTGAATGCTCTTTTATGTATATGCAATTTGTGATTATAAGTTCTGATAAACTCTATAGCAATAATGCAGCCTGGAATATTGGGCCTTTGAGATGGTGGTTCTTCTTGCTGGCTTTCTTCCTGACCCAAAGCTAGAGACTTCTGTTCTTTCCATTACGTAAGGAAAGAAACTGCAGCACTTATTTATTTCTTTGCCTTTAAAGAATGATTTTGTTTTGTTTTATTTTTTGATATACTTGACAGTGGCTATCAAGGTGTGTGAATGCTTTGGTTTTGTTAATTATTCCACATGTTACTTTGTCAGATTATCAATTGTCTTGTATGACCTTAGAAATTACATATACTTCATAGTCCCTTTGGGAATGGTAAGGAAACCCTCCACTGGTCACTTTGAAGCATACCAAATTACCCCTCTTTTATCCTTTATTTTTTACACAGTGAACATGTAATAGAAAAGGAAGGGTAAAAGGATATAATTCATACTTTGTAGTGTATTTGGTTATTTTAAACTATTCATTTGGTTGTTCCATCATAAAGTATATAATTTTTTTTGCTATATTAGGAGTATTTTTTTCTTTTTCCTGGTTCATTACTACTTAAAACAATACATTCTAACAAATTTGCATCAATGGCAGCCTTAACACAATGTGGATGGTTTATATGATACCAACTGGTCTCAGCAGCGCTATTAGGTTTGTAAGAGAATCATCAAGCTAATAAATTGTATTATTGATATGAGTCCCTTATTTCATATATTGAATTATTATATCTTTCTTTCATTGACAGCATCAGGGTTTCAAATGAATTGGGCTCTGGCAACCCTCGAGGGACGCAGCTGTCAGTTAAAGCTGCTTTTGTTATATGCCTTACACAGGGTCTAATCGTGGCCACAATTACCATTTTGGTGCGTGATATTTGGGGCTTTCTTTATAGCAATGAGATGGAAGTCGTGAGATATGTGTCTGCTATGATGCCAATTTTAGCCACTTCTGATTTTATGGATGGCATTCAATGCACTCTTTCAGGTTCAAAATTAAATAAGTTAGTATTATGGTGGTGGTGGATCTAATACGATCAAATTTTGGTTCTGATTACATCCTTAACTCCTAACCTATAAATTGTCTTGATCCTTAGGCTGGTCTAAACAGTGTTGCATTTGATCAAATTATAGTATTATGACAATTTGTAAAGAGTTGGTGCATTTGATTGAATTGTAGTAATATTGTGACAATTTGCAAAATGTTAAGCTAAATGGAGTAGGTTTTCCTTATTTTAAAAAAGTTTTTGGAAAACTACTAGATGGGTCAGATAGAACCGCCCAGACCTAATCAGTTCAGGTTGCCTTGCAGAATGAAAATCTACCATATAACTTCCATTAGCACAACTTGAGCCAAAAAAATAAAGGAAAAAAGGAAAAAAAAAACAGTACAAAAATGACCAGACCAGTATTTGACCTGGCTAGTACAGTATAGGTACACTTGAAGCAATCAATTGAAATTCATGATTTCTGTTATGAAGGGGTGGCGAGAGGGTGTGGTTGGCAGAATATATGTTCCATAATAAACCTTGCAGCCTACTACCTTGTTGGCATCCCTTCTGCCGTCTTCCTTGCGTTTTCCTTGCATTTTGGTGGTCAGGTTGGAAACTAAAATTTTAATTTCCTATTAATACATAACACTGGTGATACTGTTCAAGTCAAGCCACTACCCAGCCTTTAGCTAATTGCAGCCTACAACAATAATAGTAAGGGGGGAAACAAAAAAGAAGTAAAGATGGCAGCCTGGGTTGGTGTAACCGTGGGCAGTAATTTCCCAATTTTCTGTTTTGCTGCTCTACTATGATCTTAAGCTAACCCAAACAGTTGTAACAGATATGATGAAAATAAATGAAGAAAAAATTAATAAAATTATAGGACAAAATGCATATCTAATTATCTATTGATAGAATAAAATTAAATTGAAAAATCCATGTTCTGGTTGGCTGGCAGGGTCTGTGGATGGGAATAATTTGTGCCATGGTTGTTCAATTAATTATACTTGTTTGGATTATTGTACGCACTGATTGGCATCACGAAACTGTGTCAGCTCAAGAGAGAATCCAGAAATCTCATGGGGTTAATGAATCCATGTAAGAGAAGCTCTTAACCTACCTGAGTTACCTTTATTGTACTATTAACACTTTGAGTATGATTACCATGGCCATGTTTTATAGAAAGGCATTTTTTTTTGTGTTTTTCCAAACTATTGAGATAATTGATGTACTTTGTTAAGCATAGAATTTACACCCTGTAATGTGCATGTACTTAGCCTTATAGCTTTCTTTATTGAAATAGTAGAAAGGCAGACGGGCATAAAGGGGAGAGAAATAATATTCTTCTATAAAATTTGTATTGGGTTGCTCTTTTATAAAAGAATGATGCTTCAAGCCTTCAGCTCATACAAAGTGTTTCTTTATTTTTTCTGTTCTGAAAAGATTTATATCTATGATTATCAGTACTAAACGGGGACACTAAATTATTCTGTATACCAAAGCCAGTGGTTTCTCTACGCTTCAGTGGGACTGGAAAATTACTATAATATATGCGTTATAAATAGCTGTAGGGGATTGGGAATTAGTATATCATTTATCTAAGATACATTTTTTTTTTCAGCTTTAAGGCCCGTAGGCAAATACCAGTAAACTGAATTCAGAAGTACAGATACAATATCAAACACTCAATAATGGATAAGTGAACCCCTGAACCCCTATTCTATTTCTCCTAGCATAATTAGTAAGGCAATGTGCCTCTGCATTTAAATCCCTCCGACAGAAAACACAATTATAGTTACACGCATTGAACATTCTCACTCCATAGCAACAGAACAGGCAGTCAGTAAAGAAAGTGCAATCTTTTAGTCCTTCTTGATAACCTTCACGCATAGCAAGTATAATTGCATTCAGCTCTCCATGAAAGGGAGAGGAAATGATCCCAGTGTAAACCTAGACGGTTTACAAAGAATCCAGAAACTTGATCAGGGTTTAAACTCTTTATATTGTTAGTCATTTAAACTTAATCATTCTATATGCGTATTTGCACCACATCATTGAAATTCTCAAATGATATTCAGAATTACATTATTTGCACTTTACATGCGTATTTGCACCGTATAATCTAATTTTTTAAAATAAATAACATATGAATCATATTTTTGACAGTATAAAGAGTTTAAATGTAGATTATTGTGATGAAATGACATAGAATGAATCCAGAAACGATTGAAATGCTCAAATGATTCTTAGAATTGCATTATTTGCACTTTACATGCATATTTGCACCGTATAATCCAATCTTTTTAAATAAATAACACATGAATCATATTCTTGACAGTATAAAGAGTTTAAATGTAGATCATTGTGATGAAATGACATAGAATGACCAGAAACGATTAAAATGCTCAAAATAATTTTCAGAATTGAATTATTTGAAATTTATATGCGTAAATGCAGTGTATAATCCAATCTTTTTGAAAAAATAACACATGAATCATATTCTTGACAGTATAAATAATTTAAATGTAGATTATTGTGATGAAATGACTTAGAATGATTAAAAAACGATTGAAATGCTAAATGATGCTTAGAATTGCATTATTTGCACTTTATATGCGTATTTGCACTGTATAATCCAATCTTTTTAAATAAATAACACATTAAGCACATTCTTGACCGTATAAAGAGTTTTGTAACACCCTGAAATTTTAACAAAATATTTCATTTACATTTGATTCCGGTGATTCGATTTCTCACCATAGATTTTCATGACATGCATACAAATTTCTCACGATAGGTTTTCACTTTTCAGAATTGCATTATTTCCAGGAGGCTTTTCTACCGTACTCAAATGACGTCAGCGATTAATCCTCACTCCCACCATGTGTATGGAGCCATATTTTTACCCTTTAATTTTATTTTAGGTGGCTAATGAATGACAATGTTGGCTCCAAAATCAAGCTTTCATTATAAGCTGAGTGAAGACCTTCTATATATAATGATTAGGAAAAATTTATAAATCCCATTTGGAACTAATGAGGCGTACCAAAGCGGATAGTATTTACATTGACGGATGAAAGTAGATCAAAGGGGGTGCAATGTCACCACTATTTTTTTGTGAGTCTAATATTTTTGTATGTATTTTGTGGTTAAGTAGATCATATTCATAAAAAATTATGCATTTGAATTCCATAAAAATATAAATATATTTCAATTGTTGAACCCCATAATTAAAAATCAAGAATTTTCATGTTCAAATTCTATTAATATTATTATGAAATTGATAATCAGATTTTAATTACACCCATTAAAAAAAATTGCTCCGTCCCTGAGTATTCATCATCCTTCTTCCTGAATTTGTCTTCATTTACTCTTAAACTAGACGTCCCCATTTAATTATTTTGGTAGAAAATATTACATTAGCTTTTTAATTATTTCAGAACATTTTAAAATTCATTTCAAAATTAAATTTTGATATGCATGCACAAAAATATGTGAGGAATACACTAATGTTTTTTTTTTAATTGAGACTTCAAAATGTTTTAAGAAATATATTTAATTTCTATAATTTAAGAAATGTATTCATGTGTTAAAATGTTTGAGGATCTTCTTAATTTTTTTGGGATGAATTTTTTTCGTGCATAGTCACAAAATTAAAAAAATATATATTACTGATAATTTATTATTTTATAATTTTAAAATATTTTACATAATTTTTTATATCTTACAAATGTCATGAATGATATTTTACATTTTAATGGTTTGAATTTAGCAAACATCTTCTATAATTTATTTATTATTTTTAATTTTATTGTTGCGTTATTGAGATCTTATTATTTTAAAAAAAAATAAAAATGTAATATAAATATAGAGTAATGCTACTGCGTATCATGATGCGCAGGCCCATTTGTGCATCTTAAGTTTAACTTTTATATTTATTTGAATGATAAATCTAATTTAATCAACTCATTCAAAATCTATTAAATCTCATAAGTTATGAATTATACATTTTTAATTAAATCATTTAAGATTTTAGTTTTTTTTATTTAATTGTTCACTAGCCTTCAAAATTATGTTTTTCTGAAATTTTATAGATGTTCTGGAAAAATTATATAAATTACAATGATACATTATTCTATTTTCTATTTTATATTTTTTATCAAAAATTTATGAAAAAAATAATCGCGCAAAGCTCGAAAAATATGGCTAGTTATTTCCATTTCAAATCTTTCCTAGGCCTAGCCTATATATTTTGCTCGTGTTGACCACTCATTGACCGAAATGGTAACACCAATTAATGAATGTTTCAAATTTTATCACCCGGCCAAATTATGCATTTATGCATCTTCTTTAAATATTTTATTTTTATTCCTTTATATATGTGGTACACTTCATTATTCTGTTTACATCTCATGAATATCCGATTTTAACTTGGCTTCGAGCCCACGTATTATTTTCATTTCTCTTTGTTCTTCGTATAAGTTATAACTGCTTCATGAAAATAACCGTATCATTTTACTTTGCCTACGGTTTTCAGTCAAAAACAAAAATAATTGTTCCATTATGACACCCATCTTTCTGTCACCAATTCCCTGCTTGAATTCAGAAATGATTGAAATGCTCGAATAATGCTCAGAATTATTTTATTTAAACTTCATCTGCGTATTTGCAATGTCTAATCCAAACTTTTTGAATAAATAACACATGAATCATATTCTTGAAAGTATAGAGTTTAAATGTAGATTATTATGATGAAAAAGATTAGAATGAATCCAGAAACGATTAAAATGCTCAACTGATGCATATAATTGCATTATTTAATATTTATGTGTGTTATTTCCCAGTATAAACCAATCTTTTTGAATAAATAACACATGAATCATATTCTTGACAGTATAAAGAGTTTAAATGTATATTATTGTGATGAAATGACTTAGAATGAATAGAAAAATGATTGAAATTCTCAAATGTTGCTCAGAATTGCATTGTATGAAATTTATATGCGCAATTGACCTCTATAAACCAATCATTTGAATAAATAACACATGAATCATATTTTTGACTGTATAAAGAGTTTAAATGTAAATTATTGTGATGAAATAATTTAGAATGAATCAAGAAACGTCTGAAATGATCATATAATGATCAGAATTGCGTTATTTGCACTTTATATGCGTATTTGCATCGTATAATCCAATCTTTTTGAAAAAATAACACATGAATCATATTCTTGACAGTATAAAAAGTTTAAATGTATATTATTGTGATGAAATGACTTAGAATCAATCCAGAAATGATTGAAATACTCAAATGATGCTCAGAATTGCATAATTTGAAATTTATATGCATAATTGCCCTACATAAACCAATATTTTTTTAATAAATAACATATGCATAATATTTTTGACAGTATAAAGAGTTTAAATGTAGATTATTGTGATGAAATGACTTAGAAAAAATTCTGAAACGATTGAAATGTTCAAATGACAATCAGAATTGCAATATTTGCAATTTATATGTGTATTTGCCTTATATAATCCAATATTTTTGAATAAATACCACATGAATCATATTTTTGCAAGTATAAAGAGTTTAAATGTTGATTATTGTGATGAAATTACTTATAATGAATCCAGAAACGCCTGAAATGCTCAAATGATGCTCAGAATTCTTTTATTTGCACTTCATATGAGTAACTACTTTGTATAATCCAATCTTTTTGAATAAATACCACATGAATCATATTCGTGCAACTATAAAGAGTTTAAAAGTTCATTATTGTTATGAAATGACATAGAATGAATCCAAAAACGATTGAAATACTCAAATAATTCTCAGAATTGAATTATTTCACTTTATATGTGTAATTGCCCACTATAATCCAATCAATTTGAATAAATAACACATGAATCATATTCTTGAAAGTACGAAGAATATAAATGTAGATTATTGTGATGAAATTACTTAGAATGAATCCAGAAACGTTTGAAATGCTCATGTAATATCCAGAATTGCGTTATTGGCACTTTATATGCGTATTTGCGCCATATAATCCAATATTTTTGAATAAATAACACATGAATCATATTCTTCACAGTATATAGAGTGTAAATGTAAATTATTGTGATGAAATGACTTAGAATGAATCCAGAAACGTTTGAAATGCTCAAATGATGCTCCGTATCGCATTATTTGCACTTTATATGCGTATTTGCACTGTATAATCCAATATTCTTAATAAATAACACATAAATCATATTCTTGACTGTATAAAGAGTTTAAATATCGGTTATTTTGATGAAATGACTAATAATGAATCCAGAAACGTTTGAAATTCTCAAGTAATTCTCAGAATTGCATTGTTTGAAATTTCTATGCGCAATTGCCCCCTATAAACCAATATTTTTGAATAAATAACACATGAATCATATTCTTGACAGTATAAAGAGTTTAAATGTATATTATTGTGATGAAATGACTTAGAATGAATCAAGAAATGATTGAAATTCTCAAATGTTTCTCAGAATTTCATTGTTTGAAATTTATATGCGCAATTGACCTCTATAAACCAATTTTTTAAATAAATAACACATGAATCATATTTTTGACAGTATAAAGAGTTTAAATGTAAATTATTGTGACGAAATAACTTAGAATGAATCAAGAAACGTCTGAAATGATCAGATAATAATCAGAATTGCGTTATTTTCACTTTATATGCGTATTTGCGTCGTATAATACAATCTTTTTTAATAAATAACACATGAATCATATTCTTGACAGTATAAAAAGTTTAAATGTATATTATTGTGATGAAATGATTTAGAATCAATCCAGAAATGATTGAAATACACAAATGATGCTCCGAATTGCATAATTTGAAATTTATATGCATAATTGCCCTACATAAACCAATATTTTTTTAATAAATAACATATGAATAATATTTTTGACAGTATAAAGAGTTTAAATGTAGATTATTGTGATGAAATGACTTAGAATAAATTCGGAAACGATTGAAATGTTCAAATGACAATCAGAATTGCAATATTTGCAATTTATATGTGTATTTTTGCCTGATATAATCCAATATTTTTGAATAAAAACCACATGAATCAAATTTTTGCAAGTATAAAGAGTTTAAATGTTGATTATTGAGATGAAATTACTTATAATGAATCCAGAAATGCCTGAAATGCTCAAATGATGCTCAGAATTCTTTTATTTGCACTTCATATGAGTAATTAATTTGTATAATCCAATCTTTTTGAATAAATACCACATGAATCATATTCGTGCAACTATAAAGAGTTTAAAAGTTCATTATTGTTATGAACTGACATAGAATGAATCCAAAAACGATTGAAATACTCAAATAATCCTCAGAATTGAATTATTTCACTTTATATGTGTAATTGCCCACTATAATCCAATCAATTTGAATAAATAACACATGAATCATATTCTTGAAAGTACGAAGAATATAAATGTAGATTATTGTGATGAAATTACTTAGAATGAATCCAGAAACGTTTGAAAAGCTCATGTAATATCCAGAATTGAGTTATTTGCACTTTATATGCGTATTTGCGCCATATAATCCAATATTTTTGAATAAATAACACATGAATCATATTCTTCACAGTATATAGAGTGTAAATGTAAATTATTGTGATGAAATGACTTAGAATGAATCCAGAAACGTTTGAAATGCTCAAATGATGCTCCGTATTGCATTATTTGCACTTTATATGCGTATTTGCACTGTATAATAGAATTATTTTAATAAATAACACATAAATCAAATTCTTGACAGTACAAGGAGTTTAAATATCGGTTATTGTGATGAAATGACTAATAATGAATCCAGAAACGTCTGAAATTCTCAAGTAATTCTCAGAATTGCATTGTTTGAAATTTCTATGCGCAATAAACCAATCTTTTTGAATAAATAACACATGAATCATATTCTTGACAGTATAAAGAGTTTAAATGTATATTATTGTGATGAAATGACTTAGAATGAATCAAGAAACGATTGAAATTCTCAAATGTTTCTCAGAATTGCATTGTTTGAAATTTATATGCGCAATTGACTTCTATAATCCAATCAAGTAGAATAAATAACACATGAATCACATTCTTGAAAGTACGAAGAATATAAATGTAGATTATTGTGATGAAATTACTTAGAATGAATCCAGAAACGTTTTAAATGCTCATGTAATATCCAGAATTGCGTTATTTGCACTTTATATGCGTATTTGCGCCATATAATCCAATATTTTTGAATAAATAACACATGAATCATATTCTTCACAGTATATAGAGTGTAAATGTAAATTATTGTGATGAAATGACTTAGAATGAATCCAGAAACGTTTGAAATGCTCAATTGATGCACCGTATCGCATTATTTGCACTTTATATGCGTATTTGCACTGTATAATCCAATTTTCATAATAAATAACACAAAAATCATATTCTTGACTGTATAAAGAGTTTAAATATCTGTTATTGTGATGAAATGACTAATAATGAATCCAGAAACGTTTGAAATTCTCAAGTAATTCTCAGAATTGCATTGTTTGAAATTTCTATGCGCAATTGCCCCCTATAAACCAATCTTTTTGAATAAATAACACATGAATCATATTCTTGACAGTATAAAGAGTTTAAATGTATATTATTATGATGAAATGACTTAGAATGAATCAAGAAACGATTGAAATTCTCAAATGTTTCTCAGAATTGCATTGTTTGAAATTTATATGCGCAATTGACCTCTATAAACCAATCTTTTGAATAAATAACACATGAATCATATTTTTGACAGTATACAGAGTTTAAATGTAAATTATTGTGACGAAATAACTTAGAATGAATCAAGAAACGTCTGAAATGATCAGATAATGATCAGAATTGCGTTATTTGCACTTTATATGCGTATTTGCGTCGTATAATACAATCTTTTTTAATAAATAACACATGAATCATATTCTTGACAGTATAAAAAGTTTAAATGTATATTATTGTGATGAAATGATTTAGAATCAATCCAGAAATGATTGAAATACACAAATGATGCTCCGAATTGCATAATTTGAAATTTATATGCATAATTGCCCTACATAAACCAATATTTTTTTAATAAATAACATATGAATAATATTTTTGACAGTATAAAGAGTTTAAATGTAGATTATTGTGATGAAATGACTTAGAATAAATTCTGAAACGATTGAAATGTTCAAATGACAATCAGAATTGCAATATTTGCAATTTATATGCGTATTTGCCTGATATAATCCAATATTTTTGAATAAAAACCACATGAATCAAATTTTTGCAAGTATAAAGAGTTTAAATGTTGATTATTGAGATGAAATTACTTATAATGAATCCAGAAATGACTGAAATGCTCAAATGATGCTCAGAATTCTTTTATTTGCACTTCATATGAGTAATTAATTTGTATAATCCAATCTTTTTGAATAAATACCACATGAATCATATTCGTGCAACTATAAAGAGTTTAAAAGTTCCTTATTGTTATGAAATGACATAGAATGAATCCAAAAACGATTGAAATACTCAAATAATCCTCAGAATTGAATTATTTCAATTTATATGTGTAATTGCCCACTATAATCCAATCAATTTGAATAAATAACACATGAATCATATTCTTGAAAGTACGAAGAATATAAATGTAGATTATTGTGACGAAATTACTTAGAATGAATCCAGAAACGTTTGAAAAGCTCATGTAATATCCAGAATTGAGTTATTTGCACTTTATATGCGTATTTGCGCCATATAATCCAATATTTTTGAATAAATAACACATGAATCATATTATTCACAGTATATAGAGTGTAAATGTAAATTATTGTGATGAAATGACTTAGAATGAATCCAGAAACGTTTGAAATGCTCAAATGATGCTCCGTATTGCATTATTTGAACTTTATATGCGTATTTGCACTGTATAATAGAATGTTTTTAATAAATAACACATAAATCAAATTCTTGACAGTATAAGGAGTTTAAATATCGGTTATTGTGATGAAATGACTAATAATGAATCCAGAAACGTCTGAAATTCTCAAGTAATTCTCAGAATTGCATTGTTTGAAATTTCTATGCGCAATTGCCCCCTATAAACCAATCTTTTTGAATAAATAACACAAGAATCATATTCTTGACAGTATAAAGAGTTTAAATGTATATTATAGTGATGAAATGACTTAGAATGAATCAGAAACGATTGAAATTCTCAAATGTTTCTCAGAATTGCATTGTTTGAAATTTATATGCGCAATTGACTTCTATAATCCAATCAATTTGAATAAATAAATGTACGAAGAATATAAATGTAGATTATTGTGATGAAATTACTTAGAATGAATCCAGAAACGTTTGAAATGCTCATGTAATATCCAGAATTGCGTTATTTGCACTTTATATGCGTATTTGCGCCATATAATCCAATATTTTTGAATAAATAACACATGAATCATATTCTTCACAGTATATAGAGTTTAAATGTAAATTATTGTGATGAAATGACTTAGAATGAATCCAGAAACGTTTGAAATGCTCAAATGATGATCCGTATCGCATTATTTGCACTTTATATGCGTATTTGCACTGTATAATCCAATTTTCTTAATAAATAACACATAAATCATATTCTTGACTGTATAAAGAGTTTAAATATCGGTTATTGTGATGAAATGACTAATAATGAATCCAGAAACGTTTGAAATTCTAATGTAATTCTCAAAATTGCATTGTTTGAAATTTCTATGCGCAATTGCCCCCTATAAACCAATCTTTTTGAATAAATAACACATTAATCATATTCTTGACAGTATAAAGAGTTTAAATGTATATTATTGTGATGAAATGACTTAGAATGAATCAAGAAACGATTGAAATTCTCAAATGTTTCTCAGAATTGCATAGCTTGAAATTTATATGCGCAATTGACCTCTATAAACCAATCTTTTGAATAAATAACACATGAATCATATTTTTGACAGTATAAAGAGTTTAAATGTAAATTATTGTGACGAAATAACTTGGAATGAATCAAGAAACGTCTGAAATGATCAGATAATGATCAGAATTGCGTTATTTGCACTTTATATGCTTATTTGCGTCGTATAATACAATCTTTTTTAATAAATAACACATGAATCATATTCTTGACAGTATAAAAAGTTTAAATGTATATTATTGTGATGAAATGATTTAGAATCAATCCAGAAATGATTGAAATACTCAAATGATGCTCCGAATTGCATAATTTGAAATTTATATGCATAATTGCCCTACATAAACCAATATTTTTTTAATAAATAACATATGAATAATATTTTTGACAGTATAAAGAGTTTAAATGTAGATTATTGTGATGAAATGACTTAGAATAAATTCGGAAACGATTGAAATGTTCAAATGACAATCAGAATTGCAATATTTGCAATTTATATGTGTATTTTTGCCTGATATAATCCAATATTTTTGAATAAAAACCACATGAATCAAATTTTTGCAAGTATAAAGAGTTTAAATGTTGATTATTGAGATGAAATTACTTATAATGAATCCAGAAATGCCTGAAATGCTCAAATGATGCTCAGAATTCTTTTATTTGCACTTCATATGAGTAATTAATTTGTATAATCCAATCTTTTTGAATAAATACCACATGAATCATATTCGTGCAACTATAAAGAGTTTAAAAGTTCATTATTGTTATGAACTGACATAGAATGAATCCAAAAACGATTGAAATACTCAAATAATCCTCAGAATTGAATTATTTCACTTTATATGTGTAATTGCCCACTATAATCCAATCAATTTGAATAAATAACACATGAATCATATTCTTGAAAGTACGAAGAATATAAATGTAGATTATTGTGATGAAATTACTTAGAATGAATCCAGAAACGTTTGAAAAGCTCATGTAATATCCAGAATTGAGTTATTTGCACTTTATATGCGTATTTGCGCCATATAATCCAATATTTTTGAATAAATAACACATGAATCATATTCTTCACAGTATATAGAGTGTAAATGTAAATTATTGTGATGAAATGACTTAGAATGAATCCAGAAACGTTTGAAATGCTCAAATGATGCTCCGTATTGCATTATTTGCACTTTATATGCGTATTTGCACTGTATAATAGAATTATTTTAATAAATAACACATAAATCAAATTCTTGACAGTACAAGGAGTTTAAATATCGGTTATTGTGATGAAATGACTAATAATGAATCCAGAAACGTCTGAAATTCTCAAGTAATTCTCAGAATTGCATTGTTTGAAATTTCTATGCGCAATTGCCCCCTATAAACCAATCTTTTTGAATAAATAACACATGAATCATATTCTTGACAGTATAAAGAGTTTAAATGTATATTATTGTGATGAAATGACTTAGAATGAATCAAGAAACGATTGAAATTCTCAAATGTTTCTCAGAATTGCATTGTTTGAAATTTATATGCGCAATTGACTTCTATAATCCAATCAATTAGAATAAATAACACATGAATCACATTCTTGAAAGTACGAAGAATATAAATGTAGATTATTGTGATGAAATTACTTAGAATGAATCCAGAAACGTTTTAAATGCTCATGTAATATCCAGAATTGCGTTATTTGCACTTTATATGCGTATTTGCGCCATATAATCCAATATTTTTGAATAAATAACACATGAATCATATTCTTCACAGTATATAGAGTGTAAATGTAAATTATTGTGATGAAATGACTTAGAATGAATCCAGAAACGTTTGAAATGCTCAATTGATGCACCGTATCGCATTATTTGCACTTTATATGCGTATTTGCACTGTATAATCCAATTTTCATAATAAATAACACAAAAATCATATTCTTGACTGTATAAAGAGTTTAAATATCTGTTATTGTGATGAAATGACTAATAATGAATCCAGAAACGTTTGAAATTCTCAAGTAATTCTCAGAATTGCATTTTTTGAAATTTCTATGCGCAATTGCCCCCTATAAACCAATCTTTTTGAATAAATAACACATGAATCATATTCTTGACAGTATAAAGAGTTTAAATGTATATTATTATGATGAAATGACTTAGAATGAATCAAGAAACGATTGAAATTCTCAAATGTTTCTCAGAATTGCATTGTTTGAAATTTATATGCGCAATTGACCTCTATAAACCAATCTTTTGAATAAATAACACATGAATCATATTTTTGACAGTATATAGAGTTTAAATGTAAATTATTGTGACGAAATAACTTAGAATGAATCAAGAAACGTCTGAAATTATCAGATAATGATCAGAATTGCGTTATTTGCACTTTATATGCGTATTTGCGTCGTATAATACAATCTTTTTTAATAAATAACACATGAATCATATTCTTGACAGTATAAAAAGTTTAAATGTATATTATTGTGATGAAATGATTTAGAATCAATCCAGAAATGATTGAAATACACAAATGATGCTCCGAATTGCATAATTTGAAATTTATATGCATAATTGCCCTACATAAACCAATATGTTTTTAATAAATAACATATGAATAATATTTTTGACAGTATAAAGAGTTTAAATGTAGATTATTGTGATGAAATGACTTAGAATAAATTCTGAAACGATTGAAATGTTCAAATGACAATCAGAATTGCAATATTTGCAATTTATATGTGTATTTGCCTGATATAATCCAATATTTTTGAATAAAAACCACATGAATCAAATTTTTGCAAGTATAAAGAGTTTAAATGTTGATTATTGAGATGAAATTACTTATAATGAATCCAGAAATGCCTGAAATGCTCAAATGATGCTCAGAATTCTTTTATTTGCACTTCATATGAGTAATTAATTTGTATAATCCAATCTTTTTGAATAAATACCCCATGAATCAAATTCGTGCAACTATAAAGAGTTTAAAAGTTCATTATTGTTATGAAATGACATAGAATGAATCCAAAAACGATTGAAATACTCAAATAATCCTCAGAATTGAATTATTTCACTTTATATGTGTAATTGCCCACTATAATCCAATCAATTTGAATAAATAACACATGAATCATATTCTTGAAAGTACGAAGAATATAAATGTAGATTATTGTGATGAAATTACTTAGAATGAATCCAGAAACGTTTGAAAAGCTCATGTAATATCAAGAATTGAGTTATTTGCACTTTATATGCGTATTTGCGCCATATAAACCAATATTTTTGAATAAATAACACATGAATCATATTCTTCACAGTATATAGAGTGTAAATGTAAATTATTGTGATGAAATGACTTAGAATGAATCCAGAAACGTTTGAAATGCTCAAATGATGCTCCGTATTGCATTATTTGCAATTTATATGCGTATTTGCACTGTATAATCCAAATTTTTTTAATAAATAACACTTAAATCATATTCTTGACAGTATAAGGAGTTTAAATATCGGTTATTGTGATGAAATGACTAATAAAGAATCCAGAAACGTCTGAAATTCTCAAGTAATTCTCAGAATTGCATTGTTTGAAATTTCTATGCGCAATTGCCCCCTATAAACCAATCTTTTTGAATAAATAACACATGAATCATATTATTGACAGTATAAAGAGTTTAAATGTATATTATTGTGATGAAATGACTAAGAATGAATCTAGAAACGATTGAAATTCTCAAATGTTTCTCAGAATTTCATTGTTTGAAATTTATATGCGCAATTGACCTCTATAAACCAATCTTTTGAATAAATAACACACGAATCATATTTTTGTCAATATAAAGAGTTTAAATGTAAATTATTGTGATGAAATAACTTAGAATGAATCAAGAAACGCCGGAAATTATCATATAATTATCAGAATTGCGTTATTTGCACTTTATAGGCGTATTTGCGTCGTATATTGCAATCTTTTTGAATAAATAACACATGCGTCGTAATTCATGACAGTATAAAAAAGTTTAAATGTATATTATTTTGATGAAATGACTTAGAATCAATCCAGAAATGATTGAAATACTCAAATGATGCTCAGAATTGCATAATTTGAAATTTAAATGCATAATTGCCCTACATAAACCAATATTTTTTTAATAAATAACATATGAATAATATTTTTGACAGTATAAAGAGTTTAAATGTAGATTATGTCATGAAATGACTTAGAATAAATTCTGAAACGATTGAAATTTTCAAATGACAATCAGAATTGCAATATTTGCAATTTATATGTGTATTTGCCTTATATAATCCAATATTTTTGAATAAATACCACATGAATCATATTTTTGCAAGTATAAAGAGTTTAAATGTTGATTATTGTGACGAAATTACTTATAATGAATCCAGAAACGCCTGAAATGCTCAAATAATGCTCAGAATTCTTTTATTTGCACTTCATATGAGTAATTACTTTGTATAATCCAATCTTTTTGAATAAATACCACATGAATCATATTCGTGCAACTAAAAAGAGTTTAAAAGTTCATTATTGTTATGAAGTGACATAGAATGAATCCAAAAACGATTGAAATACTCAAATAATCCTCAGAATTGAATTATTTCACTTTATATGTGTAATTGGCAACTATAATCCAATCAATTTGAATAAATAACACATGAATCACATTCTTGAAAGTACGAAGAATATAAATGTAGATTATTGTGATGAAATTACTTAGAATGAATCCAGAAACGTTTGAAATGCTCATGTAATATCCAGAATTGCGTTATTGGCACTTTATATGCGTATTTGCGCCATATAATCCAATATTTTTGAATAAATAACACATGAATCATATTCTTCACAGTATATAGAGTGTAAATGTAAATTATTGTGATGAAATGACTTAGAATGAATCCAGAAACGTTTGAAAAGCTCAAATGATGCTCCGTATCGCATTATTTGCACTTTATATGCGTATTTGCACTGTATAATCCAATATTCTTAATAAATAACACATAAATCATATTCTTGACTGTATAAAGAGTTTAAATATCGGTTATTGTGATGAAATGACTAATAATGAATCCAGAAACGTTTGAAATTCTCAAGTAATTCTCAGAATTGCATTGTTTGAAATTTCTATGCGCAATTGCCCCCTATAAACCAATATTTTTGAATAAATAACACATGAATCATATTCTTGACTGTATAAAGAGTTTAAATGTATATTATTGTGATGAAATGACTTAGAATGAATCAAGAAATGATTGAAATTCTCAAATGTTTCTCAGAATTTCATTGTTTGAAATTTATATGCGCAATTGACCTCTATAAACCAATTTTTTGAATAAATAACACATGAATCATATTTTTGACAGTATAAAGATTTTAAATGTAAATTATTGTGACGAAATAACTTAGAATGAATCAAGAAACGTCTGAAATGATCAGATAATAATCAGAATTGCGTTATTTGCACTTTATATGCGTATTTGCGTCGTATAATACAATCTTTTTTAATAAATAACACATGAATCATATTCTTGACAGTATAAAAAGTTTAAATGTATATTATTGTGATGAAATGATTTAGAATCAATCCAGAAATGATTGAAATACACAAATGATGCTCCGAATTGCATAATTTGAAATTTATATGCATAATTGCCCTACATAAACCAATATTTTTTTAATAAATAACATATGAATAATATTTTTGACAGTATAAAGAGTTTAAATGTAGATTATTGTGATGAAATGACTTAAAATAAATTCTGAAACGATTGAAATGTTCAAATGACAATCAGAATTGCAATATTTGCAATTTATATGCGTATTTGCCTGATATAATCCAATATTTTTGAATAAAAACCACATGAATCAAATTTTTGCAAGTATAAAGAGTTTAAATGTTGATTATTGAGATGAAATTACTTATAATGAATCCAGAAATGCCTGAAATGCTCAAATGATGCTCAGGATTCTTTTATTTGCACTTCATATGAGTAATTAATTTGTATAATCCAATCTTTTCGAATAAATACCACATGAATAATATTCGTGCAACTATAAAGAGTTTAAAAGTTCATTATTGTTATGAAATGACATAGAATGAATCCAAAAACGATTCAAAATACTCAAATAATCCTCAGAAATGAATAATTTCACTTTATATGTGTAATTGCCCACTATAATCCAATCAATTTGAATAAATAACACATGAATCATATTCTTGAAAGTACGAAGAATATAACTGTAGATTATTGTGATGAAATTACTTAGAATGAATCCAGAAACGTTTGAAAAGCTCATGTAATATCCAGAATTGAGTTATTTGCACTTTATATCCGTATTTGCGCCATATAAACCAATATTTTTGAATAAATAACACATGAATCATATTCTTCACAGTATATAGAGTGTAAATGTAAATTATTGTGATGAAATGACTTAGAATGAATTCAGAAACGTTTGAAATGCTCAAATGATGCTCCGTATTGCATTATTTGCAATTTATATGCGTATTTGCACTGTATAATCCAATTTTTTTTAATAAATAACACTTAAATCATATTCTTGACAGTTTATGGAGTTTAAATATCGGTTATTGTGATGAAATGACTAATAATGAATCCAGAAACGTCTGAAATTCTCAAGTAATTCTCAGAATTGCATTGTTTGAAATTTCTATGCGCAATTGCCCCCTATAAACCAATCTTTTTGAATAAATAACACATGAATCATATTCTTGACAGTATTAAGAGTTTAAATGTATATTATTGTGATGAAATGACTTAGAATGAATCAAGAAACGATTGAAATTCTCAAATGTTTCTCAGAATTGCATTGTTTGAAATTTATATGCGCAATTGACCTCTATAAACCAATCTTTTGAATAAATAACACACGAATCATATTTTTGACAATATAATGAGTTTAAATGTAAATTATTGTGATGAAATAACTTAGAATGAATCAAGAAACGTCGGAAATTATCATATAATTATCAGAATTGCGTTATTTGCACTTTATAGGCGTATTTGCGTCGTATATTCCAATCTTTTTGAATAAATAACACATGAATCATATTCTTGACAGTATAAAAAGATTAAATGTATATTATTTTGATGAAATGACTTAGAATCAATCCAGAAATGATTGAAATACTCAAATGATGCTCAGAATTGCATAATTTGAAATTTAAATGCATAATTGCCCTACATAAACCAATATTTTTTTAATAAATAACATATGAATAATATTTTTGACAGTATAAAGAGTTTAAATGTAGATTATGTCATGAAATGACTAAGAATAAATTCTGAAACGATTGAAATGTTCAAATGACAATCAGAATTGCAATATTTGCAATTTATATGTGTATTTGCCTTATATAATCCAATATTTTTTAATAAATACCACATGAATCATATTTTTGCAAGTATAAAGAGTTTAAATGTTGATTATTGTGACGAAATTACTTATAATGAATCCACAAACGCCTGAAATGCTCAAATAATGCTCAGAATTCTTTTATTTGCACTTCATATGAGTAATTACTTTGTATAATCCAATCTTTTTGAATAAATACCACATGAATCACATTCGTGCAACTATAAAGAGTTTAAAAGTTCATTATTGTTATGAAGTGACATAGAATCCAAAAACGATTGAAATACTCAAATAATCCTCAGAATTGAATTATTTCACTTTATATGTGTAATTGCCAACTATAATCCAATCAATTTGAATAAATAACACATGAATCACATTCTTGAAAGTACGAAGAATATAAATGTAGATTATTGTGATGAAATTACTTAGAATGAATCCAGAAACGTTTGAAATGCTCATGTAATATCCAGAATTGCGTTCTTTGCACTTTATATGCGTATTTGCGCCATATAATCCAATATTTTTGAATAAATAACACATTAATCATATTCTTCACAGTATATAGAGTGTAAATGTAAATTATTGTGATGAAATGACTTAGAATGAAACCAGAAACGTTTGAAATGCTCAAATGATGCTCCGTATCGCATTATTTGCACTTTATATGCGTATTTGCACTGTATAATCCAATTTTCTTAATAAATAACACATAAATCATATTCTTGACTGTATAAATAGTTTAAATATCGGTTATTGTGATGAAATGACTAATAATGAATCCAGAAACGTTTGAAATTCTCAAGTAATTCCCAGAATTGCATTGTTTGAAATTTCTATGCGCAATTGCCCCCTATAAACCAATCTTTTTGAATAAATAACACATGAATCATATTCTTGACAGTATAAAGAGTTTAAATGTATATTATTGTGATGAAATGAGTTAGAATGAATCAAGAAACGATTGAAATTCTCAAATGTTTCTCAGAATTGCATTGTTTGAAATTTATATGCGCAATTGACCTCTATAAACCAATCTTTTGAATAAATAACACATGAATCATATTTTTGAAAGTATAAAGAGTTTAAATGTAAATTATTGTGACGAAATAACTTAGAATGAATCAAGAAACGTCTGAAATGATCAGATAATGATCAGAATTGCGTTATTTGCACTTTATATGCGTATTTGCGTCGTATAATACAATCTTTTTTAATAAATAACACATGAATCATATTCTTGACAGTATAAAAAGTTTAAATGTATATTATTGTGATGAAATGATTTAGAATCAATCCAGAAATGATTGAAATACTCAAATGATGCTCCGAATTGCATAATTTGAAATTTATATGCATAATTGCCCTACATAAACCAATATTTTTTTAATAAATAACATATGAATAATATTTTTGACAGTATAAAGAGTTTAAATGTAGATTATTGTGATGAAATGACTTAGAATAAATGCTGAAACGAATGAAATGTTCAAATGACAATCAGAATTGCAATATTTGCAATTTATATGTGTATTTGCCTGATATAATTCAATATTTTTGAATAAAAACCACATGAATCAAATTTTTGCAAGTATAAAGAGTTTAAATGTTGATTATTGAGATGAAATTACTTATAATGAATCCACAAACGCCTGAAATGCTCAAATAATGCTCAGAATTCTTTTATTTGCACTTCATATGAGTAATTACTTTGTATAATCCAATCTTTTTGAATAAATACCACATGAATCACATTCGTGCAACTATAAAGAGTTTAAAAGTTCATTATTGTTATGAAGTGACATAGAATCCAAAAACGATTGAAATACTCAAATAATCCTCAGAATTGAATTATTTCACTTTATATGTGTAATTGCCAACTATAATCCAATCAATTTGAATAAATAACACATGAATCACATTCTTGAAAGTACGAAGAATATAAATGTAGATTATTGTGATGAAATTACTTAGAATGAATCCAGAAACGTTTGAAATGCTCATGTAATATCCAGAATTGCGTTCTTTGCACTTTATATGCGTATTTGCGCCATATAATCCAATATTTTTGAATAAATAACACATTAATCATATTCTTCACAGTATATAGAGTGTAAATGTAAATTATTGTGATGAAATGACTTAGAATGAAACCAGAAACGTTTGAAATGCTCAAATGATGCTCCGTATCGCATTATTTGCACTTTATATGCGTATTTGCACTGTATAATCCAATTTTCTTAATAAATAACACATAAATCATATTCTTGACTGTATAAATAGTTTAAATATCGGTTATTGTGATGAAATGACTAATAATGAATCCAGAAACGTTTGAAATTCTCAAGTAATTCCCAGAATTGCATTGTTTGAAATTTCTATGCGCAATTGCCCCCTATAAACCAATCTTTTTAAATAAATAACACATGAATCATATTCTTGACAGTATAAAGAGTTTAAATGTATATTATTGTGATGAAATGACTTAGAATGAATCAAGAAACGATTGAAATTCTCAAATGTTTCTCAGAATTGCATTGTTTGAAATTTATATGCGCAATTGACCTCTATAAACCAATCTTTTGAATAAATAACACATGAATCATATTTTTGAAAGTATAAAGAGTTTAAATGTAAATTATTGTGACGAAATAACTTAGAATGAATCAAGAAACGTCTGAAATGATCAGATAATGATCAGAATTGCGTTATTTGCACTTTATATGCGTATTTGCGTCGTATAATACAATCTTTTTTAATAAATAACACATGAATCATATTCTTGACAGTATAAAAAGTTTAAATGTATATTATTGTGATGAAATGATTTAGAATCAATCCAGAAATGATTGAAATACTCAAATGATGCTCCGAATTGCATAATTTGAAATTTATATGCATAATTGCCCTACATAAACCAATATTTTTTTAATAAATAACATATGAATAATATTTTTGACAGTATAAAGAGTTTAAATGTAGATTATTGTGATGAAATGACTTAGAATAAATGCTGAAACGAATGAAATGTTCAAATGACAATCAGAATTGCAATATTTGCAATTTATATGTGTATTTGCCTGATATAATTCAATATTTTTGAATAAAAACCACATGAATCAAATTTTTGCAAGTATAAAGAGTTTAAATGTTGATTATTGAGATGAAATTACTTATAATGAATCCACAAACGCCTGAAATGCTCAAATAATGCTCAGAATTCTTTTATTTGCACTTCATATGAGTAATTACTTTGTATAATCCAATCTTTTTGAATAAATACCACATGAATCACATTCGTGCAACTATAAAGAGTTTAAAAGTTCATTATTGTTATGAAGTGACATAGAATCCAAAAACGATTGAAATACTCAAATAATCCTCAGAATTGAATTATTTCACTTTATATGTGTAATTGCCAACTATAATCCAATCAATTTGAATAAATAACACATGAATCACATTCTTGAAAGTACGAAGAATATAAATGTAGATTATTGTGATGAAATTACTTAGAATGAATCCAGAAACGTTTGAAATGCTCATGTAATATCCAGAATTGCGTTCTTTGCACTTTATATGCGTATTTGCGCCATATAATCCAATATTTTTGAATAAATAACACATTAATCATATTCTTCACAGTATATAGAGTGTAAATGTAAATTATTGTGATGAAATGACTTAGAATGAATCCAGAAACGTTTGAAATGCTCAAATGATGCTCCGTATCGCATTATTTGCACTTTATATGCGTATTTGCACTGTATAATCCAATTTTCTTAATAAATAACACATAAATCATATTCTTGACTGTATAAATAGTTTAAATATCGGTTATTGTGATGAAATGACTAATAATGAATCCAGAAACGTTTGAAATTCTCAAGTAATTCCCAGAATTGCATTGTTTGAAATTTCTATGCTCAATTGCCCCCTATAAACCAATCTTTTTGAATAAATAACACATGAATCATATTCTTGACAGTATAAAGAGTTTAAATGTATATTATTGTGATGAAATGACTTAGAATGAATCAAGAAACGATTGAAATTCTCAAATGTTTCTCAGAATTGCATTGTTTGAAATTTATATGCGCAATTGACCTCTATAAACCAATCTTTTGAATAAATAACACATGAATCATATTTTTGAAAGTATAAAGAGTTTAAATGTAAATTATTGTGACGAAATAACTTAGAATGAATCAAGAAACGTCTGAAATGATCAGATAATGATCAGAATTGCGTTATTTGCACTTTATATGCGTATTTGCGTCGTATAATACAATCTTTTTTAATAAATAACACATGAATCATATTCTTGACAGTATAAAAAGTTTAAATGTATATTATTGTGATGAAATGATTTAGAATCAATCCAGAAATGATTGAAATACTCAAATGATGCTCCGAATTGCATTATTTGAAATTTATATGCATAATTGCCCTACATAAACCAATATTTTTTTAATAAATAACATATGAATAATATTTTTGACAGTATAAAGAGTTTAAATGTAGATTATTGTGATGAAATGACTTAGAATAAATGCTGAAACGAATGAAATGTTCAAATGACAATCAGAATTGCAATATTTGCAATTTATATGTGTATTTGCCTGATATAATTCAATATTTTTGAATAAAAACCACATGAATCAAATTTTTGCAAGTATAAAGAGTTTAAATGTTGATTATTGAGATGAAATTACTTATAATGAATCCACAAACGCCTGAAATGCTCAAATAATGCTCAGAATTCTTTTATTTGCACTTCATATGAGTAATTACTTTGTATAATCCAATCTTTTTGAATAAATACCACATGAATCACATTCGTGCAACTATAAAGAGTTTAAAAGTTCATTATTGTTATGAAGTGACATAGAATCCAAAAACGATTGAAATACTCAAATAATCCTCAGAATTGAATTATTTCACTTTATATGTGTAATTGCCAACTATAATCCAATCAATTTGAATAAATAACACATGAATCACATTCTTGAAAGTACGAAGAATATAAATGTAGATTATTGTGATGAAATTACTTAGAATGAATCCAGAAACGTTTGAAATGCTCATGTAATATCCAGAATTGCGTTCTTTGCACTTTATATGCGTATTTGCGCCATATAATCCAATATTTTTGAATAAATAACACATGAATATGTTCTTCACAGTATATAGAGTGTAAATGTAAATTATTGTGATGAAATGACTTAGAATGAATACAGAAACGTTTGAAATGCTCAAATGATGCTCCGTATCGCATTATTTGTACTTTATATGCGTATTTGCACTGTATAATCCAATTTTCCTAATAAATAACACATAAATCATATTCTTGACTGTATAAGAAGTTTAAATATCGGTTATTGTGATGAAATGACTAATAATGAATCCAGAAACGTCTGAAATTCTCAAGTAATTCTCAGAATTGCATTGTTTGAAATTTCTATGCGCAATTGCCCCCTATAAACCAATCTTTTTGAATAAATAACACATGAATCATATTCTTGACAGTATAAAGAGTTTAAATATATATTATTGTGATGAAATGACTTAGAATGAATCAAGAAACGATTGAAATTCTCAAATGTTTCTCAGAATTGCATTGTTTGAAATTTATATGCGCAATTGACCTCTATAAACCAATCTTTTGAATAAATAACACATGAATCAAATTTTTGACAGTATAAAGAGTTAAATGTAAATTATTGTGACGAAATAACTTAGAATGAATCAAGAAACGTCTGAAATGATCAGATAATGATCAGAATTGCGTTATTTGCACATTATATGCGTATTTGCGTCGTATAATACAATCTTTTTTAATAAATAACACATGAATCATATTCTTGACAGTATAAAAAGTTTAAATGTATATTATTGTGATGAAATGATTTAGAATCAATCCAGAAATGATTGAAATACTCAAATGATGCTCCGAATTGCATAATTTGAAATTTATATGCATAATTGCCCAACATAAACCAATATTTTTTTAATAAATAACATATGAATAATATTTTTGACAGTATAAAGAGTTTAAATGTAGATTATATCATGAAATGACTAAGAATAAATTCTGAAACGATTGAAATGTTCAAATGACAATCAGAATTGCAATATTTGCAATTTATATGTGTATTTGCCTTATATAATCCAATATTTTTGAATAAATACCACATGAATCATATTTTTGCAAGTATAAAGAGTTTAAATGTTGATTATTGTGACGAAATTACTTATAATGAATCCAGAAACGCCTGAAATGCTCAAATGATGCTCAGAATTCTTTTATTTGCACTTCATATGAGTAATTACTTTGTATAATCCAATATTTTTGAATAAATACCACATGAATCATATTCGTGCAACTATAAAGAGTTTAAAAGTTTATTATTGTTATGAAGTGACATAGAATGAATCCAAAAACTATTGAAATACTCAAATAATCCTCAGAATTGAATTATTTCACTTTATATGTGTAATTGCCAACTATAATCCAATAAATTTGAATAAATAACACATGAATCACATTCTTGAAAGTACGAAGAATATAAATGTAGATTATTGTGATGAAATTACTTAGAATGAATCCAGAAACGTTTGAAATGCTCATGTAATATCCAGAATTGCGTTATTTGCACTTTATATGCGTATTTGCGCCATATAATCCAATATTTTTGAATAAATAACACATGAATCATATTCTTCACAGTACATAGAGTGTAAATGTAAATTATTGTGATGAAATGACTTAGAATGAATCCAGAAACGGTTGAAATGCTCAAATGATGCTCCGTATCGCATTATTTGCACTTTATATGCGTATTTGCACTGTATAATCCAATTTTCTTAATAAATAACACATAAATCATATTCTTGACTGTATAAAGAGTTTAAATATCGGTTATTGTGATGAAATGACTAATAATGAATCCAGAAACGTCTGAAATTTTCAAGTAATTCTCAGAATTGCATTGTTTGAAATTTCTATGCGCAATTGCCCCCTATAAACCAATCTTTTTGAATAAATAACACATGAATCATATTCTTGACAGTATAAAGAGTTTAAATATATATTATTGTGATGAAATGACTTAGAATGAATCTAGAAACGATTGAAATTCTCAAATGTTTCTCAGAATTGCATTGTTTGAAATTTATATGCGCAATTGACCTCTACAAACCAATCTTTTGAATAAATAACACATGAATCAAATTTTTGACAGTATAAAGAGTTAAATGTAAATTATTGTGACGAAATAACTTAGAATGAATCAAGAAACGTCTGAAATGATCAGAATTGCGTTATTTGCACATTATATGCGTATTTGCGTCGTATAATACAATCTTTTTTAATAAATAACACATGAATCATATTCTTGACAGTATAAAAAGTTTAAATGTATATTATTGTGATGAAATGATTTAGAATCAATCCAGAAATGATTGAAATACTCAAATGATGCTCTGAATTGCATAATTTGAAATTTATATGCATAATTGCCCAACATAAACCAATATTTTTTTAATAAATAACATATGAATAATATTTTTGACAGTATAAAGAGTTTAAATGTAGTTTATGTCATGAAATGACTAAGAATAAATTCTGAAACGATTGAAATGTTCAAATGACAATCAGAATTGCAATATTTGCAATTTATATGTGTATTTGCCTTATATAATCCAATATTTTTGAATAAATACCACATGAATCATATTTTTGCAAGTATAAAGAGTTTAAATGTTGATTATTGTGACGAAATTACTTATAATGAATCCAGAAACGCCTGAAATGCTCAAATGATGCTCAGAATTCTTTTATTTGCACTTCATATGAGTAATTACTTTGTATAATCCAATATTTTTGAATAAATACCACATGAATCATATTCGTGCAACTATAAAGAGTTTAAAAGTTTATTATTGTTATGAAGTGACATAGAATGAATCCAAAAACGATTGAAATACTCAAATAATCCTCAGAATTGAATTATTTCACTTTATATGTGTAATTGCCAACTATAATCCAATCAATTTGAATAAATAACACATGAATCACATTCTTGAAAGTACGAAGAATATAAATGTAGATTATTGTGATGAAATTACTTAGAATGAATCCAGAAACGTTTGAAATGCTCATGTAATATCCAGAATTGCGTTATTTGCACTTTATATGCGTATTTGCGCCATATAATCCAATATTTTTGAATAAATAACACATGAATCATATTCTTCACAGTATATAGAGTGTAAATGTAAATTATTGTGATGAAATGACTTAGAATGAATCCAGAAACGTTTGAAATGCTCAAATGATGCTCCGTATCGCATTATTTGCACTTTATATGCGTATTTGCACTGTATAATCCAATTTTCTTAATAAATAACACATAAATCATATTCTTGACTGTATAAAGAGTTTAAATATCGGTTATTGTGATGAAATGACTAATAATGAATCCAGAAACGTTTGAAATTCTCAAGTAATTCTCAGAATTGCATTGTTTGAAATTTCTATGCTCAATTGCCCCCTATAAACCAATCTTTTTGAATAAATAACACATGAATCATATTCTTGACAGTATAAAGAGTTTAAATGTATATTATTGTGATGAAATGACTTAGAATGAATCAAGAAACGATTGAAATTCTCAAATGTTTCTCAGAATTGCATTGTTTGAAATTTATATGCGCAATTGACCTCTATAAACCAATCTTTTGAATAAATAACACATGAATCATATTTTTGACAGTATAAAGAGTTTAAATGTAAATTATTGTGATGAAATAACTTAGAATGAATCAAGAAACGTCTGAAATGATCATAATTGCGTTATTTGCACTTTGTATTCGTATTTGCGTCGTATAATACAATCTTTTTTAATAAATAACACATGAATCATATTCTTGACAGTATAAAAAGTTTAAATGTATATTATTGTGATGAAATGACTTAGAATCAATACAGAAATGATTGAAATACTCAAATGATGCTCCGAATTGCATAATTTGAAATTTATATGCATAATTGCCCTACATAAACCAATATTTTTTTAATAAATAACATATGAATAATATTTTTGACAGTATAAAGAGTTTAAATGTAGATTATTGTGATGAAATGACTTAGAATAAATTCTGAAACGATTGAAATGTTCAAATGACAATCAGAATTGCAATATTTGCAATTTATATGTGTATTTGCCTGATATAATCCAATATTTTTGAATAAATACCACATGAATCATATTTTTGCAAGTATAAAGAGTTTAAATGTTGATTATTGTGATGAAATTACTTATAATGAATCCAGAAACGCCTGAAATGCTCAAATGATGCTCAGAATTCTTTTATTTGCACTTCATATGAGTAATTAATTTGTACAATCCAATATTTTTGAATAAATACCACATGAATCATATTCGTGCAACTATAAAGAGTTTAAAATTTCATTATTGTTATGAAATGACATAGAATGAATCCAAAAACGATTGAAATTTATATGTGCAATTGACCTCTATAAACCAATCTTTTGAATAAATAACACATGAATCATATTCTTGACAGTATAAAGAGTAGATTATTGTGATGAAATAACTGAGAATGAATCCAGAAACGTTTGAAATGATTATATAATGATCAGAATTGCGTTATTTGCACTTTATATGCATATTTGCGTTGTATAATCCAATCTTTTTGAATAAATAACACATGAATCATATTCGTTCAACTATAAAGATCTTAAACTTTCATTATTGTGATGAAATGACATTCAATGAATCCAGAAAGGAATGAAATACTCAAATAATCCATAGAATTGTATTATTTTCACATTATATGTGTAATTGCCTATTATAATCCAATTATTTTGAATACATAACGCGTTAATCATGTTCAAGTATAAGAAATTTAAATATAGATTAATGTGATGAAATGACTTAGAATGAAACCAGGAACGATTGAAATGCTCAGAATTGCATTATTTGTTCTTAAAATGCGTATTTGCCATGTATAATCCATTCTTTTTGAATAAATAAAACATGAATCATATTCTTGACAGTATAAAGAGTTTAAATATAGATTATTGTGATGAAATGACTTAGAGTGAATACAGAAATGACTGAAATGATCAAATGATGCTCCGAATTGTATTATTTGCACTTTATATGCGTAATTGCTTTGTATAATCCAATCTTCTTGAATAAATACCACATAAATCATATTCAAGCAAGTCTAAAGAGTTTAAATGTTCATTATTATGATGAAATGACATAGAATGAATCCAGAAATGATTGAAATACTCAAATAATTCATAGAATTGCATTATTTGAACTAAAAATGCGTATTTTCCCGGTATAATCCAATCTTTTTGAATAAATAAAACATCAATCATATTCTTGACAGTTCAAAGAGTTTAAATGAAGATTATTGTGATGAAATAACTTAGAATGTATCTAGAAACAATTATAATGCTCAAATGTTGCTCAGAATTGTTTTATTTGCATTTCATATGTGTATTTGCACTGTCTGAATCAATCTTTTTGAATAAATAACAAATGAATCATATTCTTGACAGTATAAAGAGTTTAAATGTATATTATTGTGATGAAATGACTAAGAATGAATCCAGAACCGATTGAAATATTCAAATGCTACTCAGAATTGCATTATTTTAAATTTATATGCATAATTGCCCTCTATAAACCAATCTTTTGTATAAATAATTCGTGAATCATATTCTTGACAGTATAAAGAGTTTAAATGTAGATTATTGTGATGAAATGACTTAGAATGATTCCAGAAACGATTGAAAGGCTCAAATAATACTCAGTATTGCGTTATTTGCACTTTATATGCATATTTTCACCCTATAATCCAATCTTTTTGAATAAATAAGGCATGAATCATATTCTTGACAGTATATAAAGTTAAGATGTCGACTATTGTGATGAAATTGACTTAGAATGAATCCAGAAATGATTGAAATGCTCAAATGATGCTTAGAATTGCATTATTTGATATTTATGTGCGTAATTGCCCTGTATAAACCATTCTTTTTGAATAAATAACATATGAATCATATTATTACCAGTATAAAGAATTTAAATGTAGATTAATGTGATGAAATGACTTAGAATGAAATTAGAAACAATTGAAATGCTCAGAAATGCATTATTCACACTTAAAATGCGTATTTGCCCTGTATATTCCAATGTTTTTGAATAAATAAAACATGAATCATATTGTTGACAGTATAAAGAGTTGAAATATAGATTATTAAGATGAAATAACTTAGAATGTATCTACAAAAAATTGAAATGCTCAAATGTTGCTCAGAATTGTTTTATTTGCATTTCATATGCATATTAGCCTAGTCTAATCCAATCTTTTTGAATAAATAACACATGAATTATATTCTTGACAGTATAAAGTGTTTAATTGTCGATTATTGTGATGAAATGACTAAGAATGAATCAAGAAACTATTGAAATTCTCAAATGTTGCTCAGAATTGCATTGAATGAAATTTATATGCGTAATTGCCCTCTATAAACCAATCGTTTTGAATAAATAACACATGAATCATATTTTTTACAGTATAAAGAGTGTAAATATAGATTAATGTGATGAAATGACTAATAATGAATCCAGAAACGTTTGAAATGCTCATATAATGCTCAGAATTGTGCTATTTGCACTTTATATGTGTATTTGTACCCTATAATCCAATCTTTTTGAATAAATAACACATGAATCATATTCTTGACAGTATATAGAGTTTAAATGTAGATTATTGTGATGAAATGACTTAGAATGAATCCAGAAACGATTGAAATGCTCAAATGATGCTCATAATTGCATTATTTGCACTTTATATGCGTATTTGCTTTGTACATTCCAAGCTTTTTGAATAAATAACACATTAAACATATTATTGACTATATAAAATTTTGAATTGCAGATTATAGTGATGAAATGATTTTGAATGAATCCATAAACAATTGGAATGCTCAGAATTGCATTATTTGCACTTTATATGCGTAATTGCGCTGTATAAACCAATTTTTTCGAATAAATAACAAATGAATCATATTGTTGACATTATAAAGAGTTTAAATGTAAATTATCATGATGAAATAACTAAGAATGAATTCAGAAGTGATTGAATTGCTCAAATGATGCTCAGAATTGCATTATTTGCACTTTTTGTATTGTATTTGTCATGTATAATCCAATCTTTTTTAATAAATAACACATGAATTATATTCTTGACAGTATGAAGAGTTTAAATGTGGATTATTGTGATGAAATGACTTAGAATGAATTCAGAAAGGATTGAAAAGCTCAAATAATACTCAGAATTTCATTATTTGCACTTTATATGCATATTTACCCTGTATAATCCATTTTTTTTTATAAATAACACATGAGTTATATTCTTTACAGTGTAAAGGGTTTAAATGTAGATTATTGTGATGAATAATTAGAATGAATCCAAAAATTATTGAAATGCTCAATTGATTTAAACGGTTAGTCATAACTTGCTCAAACGATCATTGTTTAAACTTCATCACAAGAAACCTAGATCACTAGGGTTGTAAACCTAGACTGTTAGTCATTTAAATTTGAATGATGTGGTGAGGTGCAAACTTGATGCAAAATTTAAAAACTATGTTTCATTACAAGCACTTGTAGGTAGATAGAAATGGAAAAAACAATATCAAGTACATTATAATTTATGTGAATAAATACAGTTTATAGCAAGAGACAATCTAGGTACTAAAAAATGCATATATGTTTCTTGTGATAGAATGTAGCCAACAGTTACTGAAGTTGATCATTTGACTAAACAGCGCTGGGATTGGGCCGGATCTGTCCGTGGGCTCACGGATCGAGCGTATCAATTTTCTTAAGTGGGCCGAGCTAATTTCAAATAGGGCCTGAAAACTCGGCTCGGTCCTCACACAAGTCTAAGCTCGACTGAAGATCGAGTTCTTCTTCTTCAAAACTGTGATCTTGCTAATATACTAGTTTTTAATCCATTTAATCCCTTCCAAAGGAGAAGGGAATACTGTGGTCTTGCTAATATACTCATTGGCTACATAAATAGCCAGATGTTAAAAGCCTAATATGTTACCATTTTTATAGTAGCAAAGAGTGCTTTTCTCCAAAACTGGCATCCAATCAAAATTGACTGGGTAGAGAAAAAGTATTACAAAACAAAGGTGATGACTATACCTAAATGTACAGATGAGTAAAGAAAATAATAAGTAAAAGAAAGTAAAAAGAAAATGAAAACATATCAGCTATTGCCTAAGGAAGTTCATTGCTTTCTCTAGAACAGGTCTAAATCTAACAAGGTCAAGTTTGACATTCTGCTGCTGTAGATATACCCTAGATAATTCAAGCCAACCCCTTTTGTGGATTGACATAGGATCTGTGAAAATGGGGTCGTCTCTCGGGTACAGATCTATGAGGGTACTTTCTTCCTCTAAAATTTCATACTGCAAGTATTTCAAGTTCATGTCTCGGGACGGCACCCCAAATTCGTCATAGAAAAGTTGGTTGAGTTTCCCAAGTGGAACTATCTGTATCACCACTGCATTCATAGGGAGGAAAACTATATTTGTCAGACCAGCTCCATGGACGCCCATCATAACATCACACGGGTTCACGACTCGAGCAGCTTCTTGCACATAAGGGCCTCGATTTAGGTCATCTACAACTACCTCAAAGCCTAGTTCCTCTGCCATTGAAATTACTTTATCAATATTTGTGAGCACTCGAGTGTGTTTCCTTCCTATGATTAACAGCCTCGGTTTCCTCCAGGGATTCTCTCCAATCTGAACAGCAAAGTCCTTCTCTAGTGAGTATTTTTCTCTGATGAATTTGGTGAAGCTGACCATGGAGAGGCCATATGGAGGCTTTGCTGGGTCTATGCTGAAATCCTTATGCTGGTATAGACTCAGAATTGCTTTCGGATAGCAATGCACTTGCTGTTCCTTGTCGAAATCGATTACTTCATATTTTGACAGCCCGCTGATGATAGGTTGGTATTTCGAAAAGAACCAATCTCGCTTTTGGGTTACCAGAAACTGGACCTCTCCATTGAATTTCCGGGTGGTTATGAAAAGGGGGACCAAGACATCATTAAAGTCATGCCAATAGTTGCCGCAGTAACCCCAGTCGCTGAAGATAACTGCAGCTACACTATGGTTGGTTGTGCATCTTGGGGCCTTCTCGAGACGTGCGAATGATTTCAAGGTTACATTCCTGATAGTTGCCATGGTACCATCATTCTTTCTCGCATATGGCTTGACAACCCAAGTCTTGTTCAAATCAGAGGCTGCTACTTCATTGGGATTGTTTGGGGCAAAAAGTACCAACGATGAATTGCCATGGATACGGATGTCGCCTTTCATTACACAAATGTCCGTTCGATATGCTGAGAAATCGCAAATTGATTTTGGTTCAGTTTTTGGTTTGGATAGAGGCTGCAGGACTTTCTCTGCCTTGATACCTTCATCATATCAAACTCACTAGCATAAGAAAATTATAACTTGTTTGATGCAAGTTTGATAATATTAGAAAAAAATAGAAGCACAATAGAAGGTTGTGTTTGATACTTTCGAGCAGCACAAACTTATTACCTGATTTTTCAGACTTTCTGGTATCAACGATCAATGGCATAGCTTTCAATTTCTCTACAAATTGGAAAATAATAAGGAGAAATCGCTTAAATAATAAACAAACAAACATTCAAACATATATGACAAGCTAATTTAACTGGATCTTTTCTTCTTTTGAGTAGCCAGCAAATGGCCCTACCTTGAACATCCATCAAACTTAAAACTGAAAGTTTATACGAATGATGTGTTTACAATATGTAAGGTGTATAGAAAGATAAAAAAGAGAAAAAATAATTAAAAAAAAACACTGCATGATTTTGAGGACTTTATTCAACATTAAAGTCTAAAACGGAGAAAAGCAATGATCAAAAGTCCAAAACTATGCCCTATAGATGATATGAAAACATAAGGCATATTGTGAAACAACTTTCTAAATATACCTGATTTAGTGATGACAATGCTCTGTCGGTCTATATACGGGAAGAGTGTCAAAAAGATGAAAAAACCAACGACAAGAAAAAACAACCCTACAATACGCCCACCGACCTGACTTGAACTCTTGCTCAAATTCATCTCCTTAAAAGCCATGGTTCTAGCCTTTTTAAATTTGAGTGAAATATCATTTGAAGCTAATGGCCCCATGGGATCAAATATATGCAAAGAATTATTTTTCCCGCTTAGCATATCTGTTGTCGGAGCTTATTTAATTTGGTCAACCAATTGTGATGTGAAGATATGCTACGCATGTACGTATTTTTTTTTTATATAAGTTATTGTATCTTTAAATATTTCTAAGATGTAGTTTCTAATAATGTATATTATGTGCTCAATAATTATTACAATGGGCAATAAGTAGAGAATCGATTTCTCTAAAATACTTTGGCGTATATGAAAATCTCCCTACCTCATAGTCAGTGGCGGATCTAGAAAAAATATTTAGGTGGGTCTGACAATCTCTGTTGAAGTCTTCAGCCCCACCTTTGAGTGCTTCAATGGCAGAAAAAATTAGCTGGGGCTAAAGGGGGGGCTCCAAGGGCTCGACGGCGTGAGGTGGGGCTCTAGCCCCACCCGCCCCGGTGGTAGATCCGCCCCTGCTCATAGTCATATATACTGCTTTGATGTAAAAAGGTTGCACCAATTTATGAGGGAAAAAAGTATTTATTTTTATATCGATAAGTTTCTAATGACAAAAATATTTATATTTTTAAATGTTTTTTTAATAAAAGGTGATTGATCAAAATTTTCATAAATCTTAACTTATGTTTGTTACTGTTAGAAAAGAATTTATATGCACGTAAAGATATAACTATTTTTTTGTTATTCGATATAGATTCTTCCAAGTATAAATATTTTGGAAGGTGTATGAATCATCATTTTTATCATATTGTATGTGTTAATTGTGGAACTTATCAGAATTGACTACTTTGGATTTTTCTCCATTAACTTCTAAATATAAACCAAATTGTTCTTATGCCAAACTCTGCAGCATCAATTCCTGACAGACATATCATCAAGAGCTCAGCAACATACTTTAGGATTGGTTTTGCTTCGGTAATAAAAGTTTATAAGATAATTTAAGCTCTTTTATAAACTTTCAAGTTTTGGATATATTAGAAAACCAAACTTTATATAATTTGAGCAGTTTGGTTTCTAACTTTGATGACCTCCTCAACTCCGAATTAGACAAATACAATTATGCTATCAAATTCTAGAGAAAAAGATTATAGACAACTTTCTAAGCTAAAATGTGAACCGTCGGATGTGCTGGTCGTAGATAGGCTTGTCAAACGTTGACAACAGATAAGGAATTATACATTTCCGTTATCTGTTACGTTTGATCAACGGTGGGAATTTCTTTTCCGTTGTATGTTGGATTTGATGGACGGCACAAATTTTTGAAGTCGTTGATGTTCCGTTTTGTTAAACGTTCATAACGTTATCTAACTTATATTTGCTATCAAAGTGTTACACATATGAATCAAAAAATCGATGACATCACCATGGCCATGGCCTCGGACAGAGAGTAAGAAATGGAGATGGATGGAAGAGAGAGAGGCCACGGAGGAGAACAAGAGAAGAATTAATTGGCCAACAGAACGGCAAATTCTGTGATTGAGAGGACAGAGGAGAGATGAGTGAGCGGCTGAAGGAAGCTATTAGGTCAAGGATTTTTGTCTTTTTCTCTGCCAAAATTTTATCTGTTATCAACTCTCTATTCCATATCCATAGAATTCTGGACGAAATCACAGAACAGATATAAACGTATACGAAATGAGCTTATTTCATTTACCGTTTGTTTCAGCCAACGTTACTACTTTAATTTTCGCTTACTGTTTCGTTTTTCTAACGAAATCAAATTTTGTTTCGTTTGATGTGCCGTTCGGAACAGACACGGAAAACGTAAAACGTTTGGTAGAGGAATTTTCTTATTTCTTGTCAATGACCCCTCAATAATTAAAAACCCATAAAAGGAGGTCCATAATTGCGCACGGATCTTTAGTTTTGAAATATTGTTTCTTTATGAATGTTTTAAATTTTTGCCCAGCCAATAAATGTGGAGTTCTACCATGAAAATTGAAGAAATGTAATGTTAGTGTTTGATGTCATCAAACCTTTTAACTAAAAAAAAAATGCAGCTGGCTTCATTCAAGGTAGAATTTTCTTAATTATTTTTAGCTTTTCATGTCCCTTGTAAGGCCACATAATTAAACAAGTAATTTGTTTGCCTTGCTTCAGACTTTGTATTATTTAGAGGTTCATTTTCATTTGAATGCTGAGACTCTGTTATTCACTTACTCCTGCCATTATCTTAATCAATGTAGCCGGCGCCAAATAATTTTGTGCATAAATGTACGTGCATTTTTTTTGTTTAAAAGAGTTATTTAACAAGCGGCGGTTGGGACATAGAATAACACATAAGTCAAAATAAATGGAAATCGTGAAACATTCTCTAGTAAATGAAGTTCTGATCTGTTCCTTTGAAAAACATAAAATAATAGAAGTCAGAACGACAATTATCAAACTTAAAACTGGCAATCAACGAATTGAACTTCATGCTTTAAAATTTAATAAACCAAAAGGAGGCAAACTAGAAGTCCATTAATTTTTGTCCCTTCTAAATTAAGAAATTCATGCCGACTATCAATTTTTTTTAATTGCAATTGGATCAATGAGACTCAGCGATTTCCTACTGTTTATTGTGCCGGCAGCTAAAGCAATTCGTATCCACTATGTACTGCAAGAACATTTTTAGGTAAATAAATAAATAAATAGACTAAGTTAAAAACAAATGTCCAATTTCTTGCCAAAATATTCTCTCGCTTTGTTAAATTTTGAACTAATTAACTACATTTGGTGCCATTTCTATATTTTTCTGCACCGATTATTATGCAATTGTTTCTCCGGGCAAGGTTGCTGCAAAAACATATATATAGATAATCTCCTCTTTTACCATTATTTGCTCTGTCATAATTCATCAGGGACGTCATGGTCACTTCACTTATATCAGAATTGTCCACCTAAGTAATAAAAAATTTAAGAATCAGGTCCTCCTCTTAGATGCATTATGGCTCCTCTTAACATCAAGCTTCATATTTATTCGATTAAAATTTCCAAACTAATATGGGGCCGTTTGGATCACTTAGTAATAAGAGGAATAGTCTCTTCTTAGACGGAAATTTATTTCTAACTATTCAAACTCTTCACAAAATTACACACTTCCCAATATTTTCCGCCTAGGAATAAACTATTCCTCTTATTCCTAAGCGATCCAAACGGGCGTATAGGAATCTGAATGTCTAAATATAATTTATACGCAATAATTAAATTTAACAAATCAACATATTTGCTGTGATTTACGCAAATTTATTAAACGTGTTTTCTATTTTTGGCTCTACGTGTTTTCTATTTCTGGAAATCCTTATCCCACGTATTCCCTCCCTCTCGCGTACGTTGTCCCCCCTCCCTCCGTCACTCTATTCCCCTCCCTTCCGCGTTCGCCCTCCCCCTCCCCCCTCCCGAACACTTCATAACCGTTGAAATTAATATATTTAAATGTTGAAGGTAATATCGTAACTGTTTAAGTTAATATATATAACTATAACAGTTATATATATTAATTTCAACAATTACTATATTACCTTCAACATTTAAATATATTAACTTCAACAGTTATAAAGTGTGTAGGAAGGGGAGGGGGAGGGGGGGACAGCGTACGTGGGAGGAAGAAGGAGAAAGGGGGGGACAACATACGCGGGAGGGGGGGTTAGTTGATGCGTACTTCAACATTTAATTTCGCAACTGCAATTACGTATGCGTACGCTGGATAACGTGAGGATGATGGAGATGATAGAATCTTAGAGATGGTCCTAAGTAATTTCGAAAGTTATACTTCGAACAATATTTCTAAAATGGTAGTTGATAGAAATTAGCCTATCCAATTTGTTTGGAAAAAAAAACTTAGTTGTTGTACTTGTGGTTGTAGTTAAAAAAACTTTTAAAGTTTACTCATCAGCTTAGCCATATTGGACATTGCCTACTATAAAGCACTCCCCGTCACATACAAATTAATTCACTTTAGCCACATATATGTTTTTGCATGTTAAAATACTTTCGAAAATCCTAAGCTGGCAAGCATGTTGGATAAAGAACTAAACATTTCTCATGAAATTTATGAATTCTGACAGGTGGCTCCGCAAATTTAAGAACCATAATATACCCATACAACATTATGAACTTCAATCTTCATTCCAATATTTAAAAGGCGCATTCTGGGTCTTAATTAATTTAGTTAGTTCATATCTTTACTGGATCTTTTGTGGTTAAGTTAAGACTTATTGGGGCCGTTTGGATGTTGTAGGATTTTGGGGAATTTGGAAAATTTGCAATTTCTAGGAATAAATTTATTAGAAAGTGTGTAACGTTGTGAAGAGTTTAGATTGTTTATAATAAATTAAATTCCGGAATTTGCTATTCTTGCAAATTCCGGATTCATCCAAACGGCCCCATTGTTCGGCTCTGTTGGAAGAAGAAGCATCAGCAGCAGCAGAAGAAACTAATGAGTAATTTTAAAGACCATATATCTTGAATAAGGAATGAACAGTGCGTGGCCGTATTTTTTCTAACGCCTTTTAGTGTGGCTAATGTTTCACAAGATAAGATGATCCATGCTATATTGTAATTTGAACCATCATATGAACGGTTACACCAAAGCAGACTCATGTGGCTTCACAAAAGTGGAGAGTTACGCCTTTATTTGATTTGTGTGCACTATGTGCAATTAGCTTTGGCAGGACCATTTCTTTTTGTAGAGAGAGATGGGACCCGTGTATCTCTTGGTCTATAGAATTTGTATTCTGTAATGTGTCCATGTGCATTCAGGACAACATGATTTGGATTTATTGTGTCCAATTCTTTTGTTGGGAATTGAATGATTGTAAGTCGAAATTTATCGTTATTGTGATTTGTTACACGATGGGTTGCATGGAGGTGTGTCCGTAAATATTTAGGTATTCATTTTTCTGTTTGCTCATGTTCTATCACTAGCCCAATGATCCTGATATTATTTTCTGGTTTGATGGGGCCGATTTTGATATGGTGTTCGCTATAAATGGTGCGTCATCCTGAAAATATAGAAATAAAAAAGATTCCTTCTTTTCGTTTTACATAGCACTTATTTATTAATTCTCATAGAATTGAAATTTTCTGATTGCGTACACCGTACAGTATGGAGTTTTATGTTGTGGAAAAAATTGTGGCAGTATTGTATAATTAATACTTTGATTTTTGGTTTACAATATTTTGGTTTTGTAAATCAAATATGGACGAAAATGTTTTTATCAATCAAATATCAACATTTTGGTCAAATCATTTTTATTGCATTTGCTAGATCCATTGAAAAATTGTGCATGTTTTTTACTTTTTTCACATTCAATTGTCAAAATGAATGAGGTTCATTACATATTTTTTACTCCAATTCTTCTTAACTAATTTATTAAAGAAAAAAAATAAAAACACACTAAAGTCTTTACAGTAGGAAAACTAAACAAAAACAAAAGAAACGGAGAATGTCAAACAAGCAAATAATTACCTTGAATCTATATTGGAGAAAGCAAACAATTACTTAAAATCAGCTTCGCAAATCTTACTACAATTAATAAATATAGTACTAACATTAAATAATTCTCCACATACTCCTTCATATCCGCGACGGAAGAATCTAGTGAACAATAAAAAGGAAAAAGATATTTTAGAACAACTTGTAGTCTGTAGCTAACAGCGAAACCAGCCTGTAAGGAACAAGAAGCCTATCTGAAGTTTGGGTAATCATCAGGCTTATAATCATAGCCTGAGATGAACTAGATATTTTTAGGCTTATTTGGGCCGTTCCAGTTTTAGGCCTATTAACACTACAGTAGTGGTAGTGCTTTTCTTCCTTTGGAAGTTCAACTTCTGTTACTATTTTTCATTTTGCAATAAACCGGCATACTCAGAAAAAATATTTTTGTTAAATAAAAAAAGATTGTGGTAGGAAACAAGGGTTTAGAAGTCTTTTTTATATATCTTTTCCCTTTAAATTGGATATCTCCGTGGCAACTACTGTTGTTGGTTTTCTCCTTTCATCGCCTTTATTTTTGCTTTTACTTCAAGTTTATTGAAGCAAGCTAAATAGCTTAATGTCTAATTTCCTCAATGTCCTTTGTTTTCAACTAGAAATTCATTATCAATTTACCATAATAAAATATTTTTAAGAATAAAGAACAGCACAGAACCACCGCCAAATCACTTTGATTATGGCATTAAGAACTCTAACACCCGGGGCTAATGATTGCTCTGAAAATTTTTATTTTCTTTGTCCTGACATTGGCATCTAGAGTTGCCTAACTACCTAAGTGTGTACTACATTTTGTTTGTTTCCATTAAAGACAGAAGCCTCATGGCATGAGGTTTTACAATTATTTATATATTATAAATAGATTCCGTTAGCATACTTCGCGTTGGAGACATGATTGGTTGTCTAGTTGAAACCAACAAGTCAAGAACTTGTGTATAATCGCTGGTTCCACGTTCATTCAAAATTAATTGATGAAATGCTTTTTGATGTGAAATAGGGTAACTTTTTCATATGAAAATAATACTTCTTTAATTAATTAAGGCGTTCAACTGACAATTAACAAACCTACTAATTGTCATAGTCGGATCATGTACAGGAAAAACCCGATTGGACCCGCTAACATCCCTACTTTGTCTTTGAATATAATTTGCTTAATGTTGTAATTAAGAGGAAAAAGTTTGGTCACCAAATAAGTGATCAGGACCCTGTAACAATTTTAAAATGAAGATCAACCAATGATTTCCCTTTTAATAAAGATTGATGGCTGAGCTTGAAGTTGCTAATTAACGTGAGCGTCGTTTTAACTCTTTGGAGACCAATCTTGTAGAAAGACATCAAGGGGGCTGTCATTGAAGTGAACACCCCACCATTAGTCCATTACTCAGTTCTTACTTCAATTTATAAAATATTTCTCAACCTTCAAAATTAAGTTTTAAAACAACTTTCAAAATTTATAAAATATTTCTGATAGTAGCCTTTAGATTGGATTATTATAGGACTTTCTTTCCCGGTTTAAACATAGTTTAATTTTAAAAATTATTGGATTGGCAACAAAAAAAAATACGATTGTTAATTTTCATTTGCTTTGTCATTTACATTTTTAGTTTTGATTTATATATATTGAGGCAAAAGCTTAAAACATTGGTATTTTTAATGCACAATTTTCAGTACTCTCATTTTCTTGATCTTTTTTACAAAAAATAAAATTGCAAACTTGAAACTTGAATTTAAGTTTGACTCATCGAGTAGATAAAAAAAAATCATGGTGGATGTTATAGATTGGATAAGTGTAAAGTTAAACAAATAAACGTTTTAGAGAAGCCAAATTCATATTACCTTTATTTTATTTTACTTTAATTTATTTTCCAGGCAGATGTTATATACAATGACGTGGGAATTATATCATCTTAAACTGTTGGAATTAACTATCTATTTGAAAAGGTATCATTTATCTGAACCAAAAGTATCAATCAGGATCACAACCTGACCATTTTTTTAATATGTGATAAAGGGAGGATACAGATGCAATTTTGCAAATATAAATGCATTTAAAAGAGAAGAAAATTTTATACTTCATGCAGAATGCGGAAGCTTCGAAATTTTTACTAAATCAACCCAAAACGGTGTGACTCGGTCGCTGCTTTCGTCACTTGAATTTGAATGATTCATAAGTTTAACTAATTATTTATTTCTTTAGTTAGTTAAATTGTTAGAATATTGATTTATTTATTGAAAAAAAGTATACCAATTCAAAGTTTAAACCAAAAATGACATGAATAAATATGATAGCAATCATTCGTCTATATTTAAGCCCACAACCCAATAAACCCGTCAAAATGAAATCAACAAATTTTTGAAAAGAAAGTAAATTTACACTAATAATAATTTTTTAGATAAAAAAAGTAAGTCAAATTGCAACAATAAATTAACACAAGTTTCATTGTTATCGTTGGGCTTTAAATAGGTTTAACACAAGTTCTTGTGCTCTCTAGTGGTTGTCACCTAGTCATTGACTATCATGTGGGAGGTCGCAAACATTGCGCTGTAAGCCTGTAACCCATTTTCCAATTATTTTTATAAACTTAAATTATTCTGATTATTGACGTTATACTAGTAAATAATAATATGCTTAACTTAATAGCCCCCACTCCTTGTTATATCATCCAAAAGTCTTCACAACCCCGAAGGGTTTGAGGAGAGAGAGAGAGAGGGAGAGGGAGAGGGAGAGAGGGAGAGATGAAGGCACAAAGGCACTATGCAAGGGGAGAACCCAAGAGGATAGGAAATGTGGTGATCATAGCTTCTATGCTTCTCTCTCTACTCTTTCTCTCTTTTATCAAGTCCCACTACTGTGGTTCTGGTTCTTCTCATGGTGCGTTTCTATTTCTCACTTCTTTTTCTTTCTTTCTTTTTGACTTCTTTGGTTCTGATTTGAGCTGAATTGGCAGTGAGATCGGATGTACATTTGAATTCTGTGGTAAATACTAACGAGGTTGTGAGGCATGAAGAAAGACACAGCACCGATTCAACTGTAGAAGGTAAGTTGCAACTTTGTTCTCTTTTTTTTTGTGGTTTTTTATCTCTTTTTTTTAGGTTATTTTTTCCTGGATTCCTTGTTTGAAACTTGGTCGAGAATAAAATGGCTGGAAATCAAAAGTGCCTTCATTTGCTTTGACAAAGATTGGGGCAACTTTCACAAAATCGATTATAAATTGGGAAATTTGGAAACAAAGGGTGGTTTGAACAACCTTCAATCAATACGTGTTTCTATAGGAAACTAATTTTCATACTTTTGGGGGGATCCCTTTGAAATCTTCTTTGGTATCTGGTTTATTCCTTGTTAAACTGTGCTTTGACATATTTTTTTGCAATCAATCCAGATAATTAAGATAGATCGACTTTAAAAAATTACCATAAAAGAGATATTTTTTTTTTAAGTGGAAAATGTCAACCAATCTGATCATGACATTGGAATTAGGCTGGGATGACCAAAAAAGAGTTCAATAAATTCATGCCTCTCTTATTTCCAAGAGCAACAAACAATGATTACAAAAGTACCAAACCGTGGACGAATTCAAAATTGCTAACTTAGGTTAATGAATTTTTGCTCCCTCCATAGAGGATGAAGACGAAGAAGTCCAAATCAACCCTGCTGCTATTGGGACTGTCAGCTTAGCAGATGTCAACAATAGACCAATTTGCTTCGTGCCTACGAAGCGATCTGAAACATGTGATGCAAAAGGTGACATTCGGATTCAAGGCTCCACAGCCACCGTCTTCATCCCAACAATCACACAAGAGCACAAGATCAAACCATATGCACGAAAGCACGATGAATTTGCACTTTCATATGTGAAAGAGTGGACAGTAAAGCCCTCAAATGGAGACCAGGCCCCTCCCAAATGCACACAGAAGCACTCTGTACCAGCAATGCTGTTCTCGTCTAACGGATTTACTGGTAACCTGTTTCATGATTACACTGATGTATTGGTGCCGCTGTTCATCAACACATACCCATTTCACGGTGAGGTCAAATTAGTGGTTTCCCAGGTCAAGTCATGGTGGATTAAGAAGTTCATGTTGGTATTCAAGCAATTGACAAATTATGACATAATCGATGTGGATAACGATGGTGAGGTGCATTGCTTCCCAAGAGTTATAGCCGGCCCCACTTATCATAAGGAGCTTGGTGTCGACCCATCAAAGACCCCGACTGGTTTCTCAATTTTGGAATTCAAACGGATGCTTAGGACTGCATTCAAGTTGGAGCGGGCAGAGGTGGTTGTGACGCGCAAACCGAAGTTGCTTATTATTTCTAGGAAGAAATCACGCCGGTTCATGAACCTGAAGGCCATGATTGAAGCAGCTGAAAAATTAGGGTTTGAGGTCAAGAATGCTGAAGCTGACATGAACACGGACCCACCGACCTTCGCCCGATTAGTTAACTCAGTCGATGTCATGCTTGGGGTCCATGGTGCTGGCCTAACCAACATGGTTTTTCTCCCAGTAGGTTCTGTGCTGATCCAGTTAACGCCTTACGGGAACTTAGAGTGGCTCACTAAAGAGACATTCAAGGACCCGGCACCCGACATGGGGATACACTACATAGATTACTTTGTGCAGTTGAATGAATCTACGCTGAGTGAACAGTACCCGAAAGACCATCCTGTGTTGAAGGATCCGACGGCGATTCACACACAAGGGGGATGGGATGCTTTGAAATCAATATACCTCGATAAGCAAAATATTAGGCCCGATATCGAGAAGTTCAAGAGAACATTGATTGAAGCTCAGAAGCTGCTGCGAAGCAAGAAGAAACACCATGTGCAGATGCATTAAGCTAGATGGCAAGTTAGTTGATTTGTTTTGTTTTATTTATTTAATTTTTTTTTTGGTTCACTTCATTGTTTCAAGTACAAATAATTAATATAATTTTCCAAATGCCAAGAGTAACACCATTGTGTTGTAAGGATTTTTCTTTTTCCTCTTGTTTTTGTAATTTCACTACGTTATAGGGATGGGAATCAACAAAAGACTGTGAAGGACATCTTTGTTGTCATGCTTTTCTTTTTTCGCCTTTTTTAGTCAGACTGATATATCCCAGTCTTTTTCTTCCTCAACATAATATTTGGGAGGAGGCTTCTGAGTTCTCTGAGTTTTATTTTCTAGAGCTCATAAACCAAAAGTGGTAAATAATCATCACAAGTGTACAAATTTCTACTATTATTTTCTAGAGAATGAAATATATTTTTGTCACGATTATCATCTTTTAGAAAGAACTAGGGGTGCGTTTGGATAGGTGTGGGAAGAAGAGAAGAAGGAAAGAAGTGGGAAGAAGTATTGGAAAGTGTGTAACTTAGTGAAGAGTTTGGATTGTTTATATTTTTTTTTCTTCTTCTTCCTTCTTCTTCTTCTTTCTTCCAACAATCCAAACAAGGCTAGAAAGGGAAGCAGTTTTGTGTTATTTTCTCTCCTCCGTAAATTGGCTATGCCTAGTCATAAATAAACTTTTAGTTTATGTAGAACAGCTTGCTAATATTGTGCTTCCTTTTTTGGCGGCCATTAAATGGTAAGGAAAGACTGGTTCGAGGTAGGTTGCTTTTTGCGGGAATCAAGCAATAGTTGTCAAAATAATGCGTTGATCCAAACACAAGAAGAGTCTATTCAAAGGAAGCATTCGGCTCACCAAACCAAATGGACCACCCAATGTATTGTACTTTTTCCTTTATTATTTTCATCTTTTCTCATTAGTTAAGATTTACAAGAATGGCTTTTGTGTGCACAAGTTCTCGTACGGAATCACGATAAAAGAAAATTAAGATGGACCACCAAAATTACAATTATCTAACGCATACAAATGAGGATGTATGTACTAACACCTACTAGGGCTACTTGCTTGTCTCTTTATTTTGAGGACATGTTTGTAGTAATAAAACATTCACAATTTATAAATAATTATACTATTCAATGTTGGAGTGTGATCTAAATATTTTTTTACTATTAAAAATAGTCTAAACAACAACTATAATATTACTAGCTAGCCGAACTTAACCATCAAATAACAAAGTATTCTTTTTTCTTTAATAGTACCGTTAAAATTATAAAATTTGAACAACACTTTTACTACTCCGAATAGTTTTAAATTAATACTCTTCCTACAATAATTCAAAAAATACAGGATTTTATAGAGAGTCATTGTCATTTTGCTTTTTAAACTCCTTTATTAGCAATGCTTTTGTGCTTTTAATTTCTTTTGACTTTCGAGTATCAATTTGTCAGCAAACTACCACCCATGACAGCGCATCCGTGTGGCCATAATTAATCCGAGAATTCTGGATCTCTATAAAAGATAATTTTTTTAAGAAATCAGAAAATCAATTTCAAAAAATGAAGAAGAAATTCAACCAATCTGCTGAGGCAATTTCCGTTGAAACCTTCATTTAAAATCATTGATTATCCATGCCTACAAGCTTTTCAAAGCAAAAGAAAAATAGAAAACAAAAGGGGTGCCTTTATTTGGAGTTGAATTGTCTTTGGGTTTGGGACCTGATCAGACCTAGTCATAATGTATTAATGTCTCTCATTTTGTAAAAGTAGTCATACTATATCTCAGAGTCACGCGAACCTTTTGCATAGACTTGTCTAACGTAGACGACGGTGGCGAAAGTAGGTACTTTCGCTATCCGTTTCGATAACATAGCGTAAGTACAAATTTTTTCGTTACTCGTTGCGTATTTTGAACGGAAGTTAAAAAAATTCCGCTGATCGTTTCGCCTGGAATCGCGAAAAAAAACGATCAACCGCGATCAAATTTAAATTTCGCTGTGAAGACACAGTTCATATAAGATATGACAAAGAATAATTCAAAAAAATGCACTAAAATACTTAAAAAAAAAGAGCACAATAACAGAAGACTGTAAACACATGTTTCATTTAAAAAATACATCAAAATAATTTCAAACTAATACCTAATTTAACAAGGGATTATTTCCATATGAATTATGGTGGTCTCAGTTATAAGTTCAAATCATTGGGGAGATATCAACAAACCCAATAATTCCGACTAACCCATCGAAATTACTAAGTAAGAGTCATATCCCCTCGAACAAGCACTTGGCAATTTTGTACCCTTCATCATTGACCCATCCATATAGAATTAATCCCATTGTTAAATTAACAGACTCTCCTTAGTCCTATAGGCACCAAAATAAACAAAAAAACAACTGTTTCTTTATCAAAATAAAAAAACAAACTTGCAATCACCAAGTTCAACTGTTAAAAAATCATAACACAGAGATCATTCAATAATCTCATCAATTGCATCATCATCTGCATCACCAAGTTCACCACCACTTTCTACATTAATATCAAACAAAATAGAAATTAGTAATAATTGAATTGAATTAAAATGGAAATTAATTATAATTAAAAATAATACCAATCACTGCTGTCCTCAACCAATTCTGTGCACACACTAGAGCTTCAATGCTCTCATCATTCAATGAGCTTCTAGTTGGGCTAAGTGTTCTACCAGCAGTATTGAAGGTTGACTCTGATGCCACAGTACTAATTGGTACAGCCAATATGTCCCTAGCTAACTTAGACAAAACTGGATATTTAGGGGCTTTTAATTTCCACCATGACAAAATGTCAAAGTCATCATCCAAGCTACAAGGATCAAGTGGTTCAGATAGATACTGATCAAGCTCAGCCAAGATGGGGTCAGCCTGCTTCTTATCATTCAAGAAATTTTTCAAACCAGCTCTTGAATCAGTTTCTTCCTTTGATCCACTAGAACTGAAAAGAAGACATTTTCAACTTTGATTGCAACACACATAACAAAATAAAAAATATATATACATATCAGATTGCTAGTGGAGTACCTTGGTGCTGTACTTTGACTAGTTTGGCTTTGTGACTGTGGTTGTTTGTTGTTTGAGATCAAATACTCATTGAACAAATCATCAAAGCAAGTCTTCAAGTTGGTCATAAATGATTGCAACTCTTCAGGATGCAACATTTTGAAGTAGTACTCAACCACTGCTAGCTTACACCTTGGGTCTAGAGAACAAGCAAGAGCCAACAGAACACTTCCAATTTCCCAATACTTGTTCCACTTCTGGAACATTTTTTGTCCCATATTCACAACAAATGTATATGGACTACTATTTATTTTTTGAATATTCAGATAAACCTCACAGAAATCAGGAAAATACAAATTCAAGGTTGGATACTTGGCCCCACTCAATCTTAGAGTTGAATCATAGAAGACTTTCAAATGTCCATGTAGGGCTTTCACATGATCCCAATTCTGATCAGATGGACAAAAAGAATAAGTCTTATCTAACTCTGCATACCTGATGATAGCATCCTTCAATTGTAATGCCAATTCCAGCATAATATATGTGGAGTTCCACCTGGTCTGCACATCCCATGTTGGTTTCTTATCAGGAGCATTTACCTAAAAATAAACATAGACAAGGTCAAATTGAAACACATTAAAATAACATTAAAATAAATGAAATAAAAAAATAAATTACCTGAGAAGCAGCCAACTTGAACTTCTCCATTCTAGGTTGTGAATGCCTAATAAATTTCATGGTTTCCCTTATGGCATCTATCTCACCAGACATCACACTCAAACCATCTTGCACAATCAGATTTAAAATGTGGCATCCACATCTTAGATGAAAGATGTGACCATCACAAGGTAGGTTCTTTCTAAAATGACTCTTACTCAACAAGTCCTTGATGGCAGCATCATTTGCAGATGCATTGTCCAACACCAAACTAAAAGCTTTTTTGTCCAAGTTCCACAAAACTAACATATCATAAATGACTTCTGAAATGTGTTTTCCAGTGTGAGGAGAGGGCATTGGTGTAAAGCTGAGAAGTCTTTTCCTCAACTTCCAATTGTCATCAATAAAATGACAAGTGAGAGCCATGAAAGCCCTATCTTTACCCTTACAAGTCCACAAATCACTAGTGAAACTAAACTTACAATCCATATTCCCAAGTAATTCATACGATTTTAACTTCTCTTCCTCATAAACACCCATACAATCTGACCTAAGTGTGGTCCTTGATGGCATTTTAAAACAAGGCTGCAGATCAGTTGCAAAAACTTTCAAAAAATGATGTGTTGCACTGTTAAAAGGGTACTCATGGCCAATTACCATATTTGACAAGTTTTTTCTACTTCTTTTCTGGTCAAATTGCCAAACTGAAGGCTTGGGTTGACCTGACAATTGTACAAATACAATACATTATACATATTAGTGCCAAATGCTAAGTAATAATTATACATTATTGGTGACAACTGACAAGTGCCAACTGAGAAGTATACCTTCACCACTGCCAAGTGCAAGCAGTCTCTGCAAGGCATCAGGTTTCATCCTTTTTGTGGGTGGCATTTTTTTACAACCACCCTGACAATGATGCAACAGTGAGCTAGTGCTCCTAGAGTTGCCTTGCAAATATTCAATGCCACAATACTTACAAGTGGCTGTAAAGTTATCATCTTCATCTTTCTCTGTACTATCAAAGTGTTCCCACACTTTTGATTTCCTTGGATTGTTCCTCTTTTTTTTTTGCTACTGAATCAGCATTATCAGCAGCAGGTTGAGGTTCATTTGGGGTTGGAGTACCAGTACCACCATCAGCATTTGGGGTTGGGGTACCAGTACCACCATCAGCCAGTTCAGCATCAATTTGGATCCTTTCAATTTCCTCTGCAGTTTCAAAATGCAATCCTGGTCCCATACTATAAATTGGAAGCAATCAAGTCATACATACCAACTCAAATGATAATCTTAAACAGTTCAACTTGCTCTTTACTCTACATAACCATAACATGCTTGCAAAGGTGTGTCATGGGAGACATCCACGCCTGGCAACTATGAAACAAGGCACATAGCAAGCACAATTGCACAAACATTCAAAGTTTCAAACACACAAAGCACAAGCATACAACATATAAATAACTAACAAGCACACATATGAGTGGCATTAACATACTGTCAGGAATGGATGTTTCCCATGCCACACGCCAATAACAAGCACAAGTATTAAAAACATTAAAAAAAAATCATACTCATCATCTATTAGATCAAAATCTCTGTGAGTCAGCCATGTGGGGGTACTTTGAGATTTATGTAAATTTCCTACAATTACAAAGAGTCACAGAACACAACAAGAAAAGAATTAAAACCCAAAAAAAAATAAACAACTAATAAAATTAAAACCAAAATAGAAGTTATGAAGTTAATACCTTTCTGTCTCTCTTTACTTTCGTTCTTCTTTTTTTCCTACAAAGAAGAAGAAGTAAAATTAAACTTAGGTTAAGAACTAATAGATAAAAAATTCGGAAAAAATTAAAATAAGATAGAAAATCAGAGAAGAAATACCTTTCTCTCTCTCTCTCTTCCTCTTTTCCTTCCTTCCTTTCTGTCTTGTTTCTTCATCTTATAACTTATATAGCCAACAGACCCTGACTGATCGACTACTCTGTCACCAGTCTCACAAAAACTAGCAATCATTAACCTTTCTCAAGCCTTTTAAGCTACCAAGCCTACACTTAAGCTAAGATTTTGGAAACCAAGAGACAGAGAGTACTAATCAGTCTAGGGTTTCGATAGTAATGATGAGGATTTCATCGAAACCAACAGAAAAGGAGGAAAATCAAACATCGAGATGACTCAATGTCATCAATCGTCAATCATCAGCTCTCCAAGAGCATGCGTGAGAGAGATAGAGAGAGAGAGAGAGAGAGAGAGAAGATTATAGAGACAGGGAAGATAGAGAGACAAAAGGAGATCTCGAATCGACAGAGGCAACTGAAAAGACATGGCGCCGCTTCAGAGAGAGAGAGGCGGAGAAAAATAGATTAGGGTTTGATCTCTCTCTGACTCTCTCCCAGTGGAATTATATATACATAATTTATATTAATTATGTTAAATAATTTAATATTAATTAATATATTAAATAATAACGCGTTTTCGGGAAAGGATACGAAACGAAAAGACATAGTTTCGTAACTCGTTACGCTAAACTCACGAAACCATAAAACGTTCCGTAGATCGTTTCGCTAACCCAGACGAAACCAAAAATTCTTTCGGAGATCGTTCCGCAGCAGACGAAACGCACGAAATTACGTAAATATTTTTTCGTTGTGCTGGCCTACTTTTGCATGGACATGAGTGCTTTTGTGCCCAGTCATTTGCAAATTGCAATTATGAATACTTTACAACTGTGCGAACCCATCCATCCTAACTCCAATGCGCTTTTAACGACTTTGCATGTGCTGACATTATTTTGTTTAGATCCGATTAGCAAATTCTAACATCAATATAATAGTAGTGTGTTAGACAGAAGTTGTCGTTAATTAAAATATAACTTCGTTATCTACAATTATTTTCAATGTTACTGTTTCGCAATACAATTGAAATAAAATCATTATATTGCTGGAATAATGGAGATGGCAAAAAAAAAAAGTTAATTAATTGCTAAAAATTACTGATGGTAAATAAATCAAATCGGTTGCAGTACCACAAAATTGTCCATTCACGTACCATGCTTCTTTTTTTTTTAATCTCATTTCCACTATTTGTTTTAATTCCTTTAAATAGTTCTCTTTCGGCATTCTTCCAAATAGTATTCTTTAGTCTGGCAAAGTTTTTTCATTCGAAAAAATTCTGGAAAAGAAGTTGTCAAATTATTCTGAAAAAATAAGTTGATTAGATTAATTGGAAGTATTAAATAAGATTAAATATAAACCTATCTTAAAAAAGATTAAATATAAACCAAATGAGATCAAACGGTCTAAATATATATGTCCCCTTGTATCATTAAAAAAAAAATTGTACATTAGCAAACTTTACAAACATATACTGATATAAGAGTTAGAGGGAATCGAAATTAATGAACATCAAAGTATTAAAATTAACGAGGCATAAAATATGAATACGACATCGACATAAGTTGTCTTAATGGACAAATCACTTTTTCTGCTTCAATGAGACTGCGTCTTGTGCCTTGGTGGTCTCGAGCAATAAACGAGTATTTATTTAAAAGAAAATTGTCTTTCTAAGGCAATAATTGAGAGATAAGTAATGAATATTAAATTCAAGTAAGACGACAAAAACATAATCAGAACAAAACTTCCACATTAAGAAAAATGTTTACACAACTCGCAACACTACCGTCATTGTTACCTTAACCAGAATCAGTTGAAAATGAAATCGTTAAAATTATCTTAATATCTATTTTAACTTAATATTGCATAACTCAGTTAAGTTGAAATAAAAAATATATATATTTCTTTTTTATTGTTAAAACCGTTACAAGACTCCTCAATTCGCAGTAGATTAATTTTCGTTTCTTTATTTCGTTTATTGAATTTTGTTGCATTCGATGTCAGTTCAAAAACTGAGAATCATTCTAACTAATTCAACAATACTTAGTAATTTAATTAAGCAATAACTCATAAAGCTGTATATTAAAGATGATGATAACGTTAATAGTAAAATATTAGTCCTTCAAATTTATATGGAAGTAAATTTCTTGAATTACTATTTAAATTCAGTTTAATAAAACAGCGCTACAAAAGTGTACTGACAAGAGCTTAAAATTTGCAAGTTAATTAAGCTGAAAGTCTGAAACCAACAAGTAGGGCTGTACAACGGACGGGTTTTTAATTTTTTATTAATATTTCAACCCAACCCAATTGTACCGGGTTAAAAAATTTCTGTAGTTAACCCACCCGTAACCCAACCCAACCCAGATGATTTTTCACGTACGGGTTATTACGGGTTATGCGGGTTACACGGGTTTAACGGGTTATAATTTCAATAGTATAAAAATAAAAATAATCACATTATTGAAATAAAAATAACTAACACATAACATACAAAACACTTTCGGGTTCAAATAACAACACACATCAGTAGCTTTAGGATATAAATGATTTAATAAAAATAACTTTAAGTTCAAATGACTTGACAAAAATAACAACAGCGCCAGGAGACTTCTTACTTTTGAGTTCAATTACATTCAAAATACAAATATAAAAAGCATGACAAAATAAAAATCATAATAATAATTAGAATTCAAAGATCCGAGACTCCAGATCTTAATTCCTTTTACCTGCAATGAAAATGTAGTGTTATATTAGTTAATTGAAGTATATTATCAATGATTACATATATCTATCAATGCACGTACCTTGTAATTGAACAATGTTATATAAATATACCTATCAATACACAGACCTTGAAGATTCTTTGTCATATACACAGACAAAGTTGTTGAACAATATTATATACACTGACCTTGTTTAAATTACCTCTAGTCTCGGATTCTAATGATAGACCTAGCATTTGATAGCTTCCCTGTTGCAATTTCTGAAAAGAAAATAAGAATGAATGTGACATGCTAAGTACAGAAAAAAATAAAGCATATTTAAACACAAAATAAAGTTATCATAGTGAAATTTGAAAAAAAAAAATTACCTTCTGTTGTTATATCATATTTTTCTGCATCTTCCATCTCATCACGAAAATCATAATGAATATCTAAAGATCTCAGCCAATTCTGACCACATACCAATGCCTCTACAGTTTTGGGGGAAAGAGAGCTTCTAAAGGGATCAAGAATTCGCCCACCGGTACTAAATGCCGACTCAGATGGGACTGTTGAAACCGACATTGCTAACACATCTTTGGCAATTAGAGAGAGAATAGGATACCTTGAAGCATTGACCTTCCACCATGCTAATATGTCAAAGGACATTTCATCTCCATTATCGCATGGTTCAGCTAAATACTTTGCAACTTCTGACTTACTCTCAATGCACTCCTCTTCCATTAGATGTCGCTTAAATTGGGACTTCACAAACTTCGAATAGTTCTCATCATCTACATCCACAGAACTAAGTCCCCCATTCAAGCTGCTGCTCACACCATCTTTTATAGCTGCACCTCCATCAGCACTTGAGTTGACTTTACCATGGTGCTGAAAATAATCTGCATATAAGCTCTCCATTGCATCATTTACATCTATCATTAGACCATATGCAATATCAGCCGGGTACATCTTCTCCAAACAAAACTTCACATATTTCAATTTATATCGAGGATCTAAAACAACAGCTATGTAAAGTAACAAGTTGAGGTTACAAGAATTTTCCCAGTACTTCTTAAATTTCAATTTCATACCCTCAGCCATAATTTTCAATTCATGATCACAAGCTTTACTCACCTCATTTAAACGTGTCTGAATTGATACAAGTTCATGAAAAAAACAGTGAGATATGGCATAAGAACTCCCAGAAAGACGCATTGTAACACCATAAAATAGTTTCAGAAATTTAACAAAGCATCTAGCTTTCACCCAATCTACTTCCTCTGGTGGTGAATTAACTACTTTACCTTTTCCTTTGTTATGAACGTCTCCATCTGCACCATAAAAGTACAAGTGATATTCCCTATCTGTATCACCAAGCCTTTCAAATGCCTTCTCAAATTTTTCTGCACACTCTAACATAAAGTAAGTTGAGTTCCACCTTGTTTCTACATCAAGACACAACAAACTTTTACACTTTATCTTCTCCTTTTCAACACAATCCTTAAATGCCAATAACCTTTTTGGAGAAGACTTAACATACTTAACTGCCTTTCTAATTTTCTGGATTGATTCAAAGTGCTCATCTAGACCCTCTTTCACAATGAGATTAACAATGTGAGCACAACAACGCAAGTGTATGTACTTGTGATCTAGAATGGTACATTTCCAATCTTTGGTTTTTCGTTTCAGATAACTAATTGCACCATTATTAGAAGTTGCATTGTCTACTGTTAGAGTAAATATACCACCTATACCCCATTCAATCAAACATTCCTCAATGGTTTTTCCAATTGTATCCCCTTTGTGGTCAGGAACTACACAAAAATTTAGTATTTTGTGGTTCAATTTCCAATCACTATCAATCCAATGTGCTGTTAAACACATATAGTTCATATTCTGAATAGAAGTCCAAGTATCTGTTGTTAGGGAAACTCGCTGATTTTTGAGGATTTTTTTCAGTTTTAATTTCTCTTCCTCAAAGAGTTTCAAACAATCCCTACTAACAGTAACTCGAGAAGGTACATTGAACATTGGTTGCAAGGTCTTTATGAAATTTCTGAAACCCTCTCCTTCTACTATCCTAAAGGGTTTCTCATCCACCATAACCATTTTGGCAAGAGCCTTCCTACAATCCTCTGCATTAAAAGTCACAGCTCTGAGTTTTGCACTTACTTGACCATCTTGAGGCTCAAAAGAAAGCTTTTTTTGCTTTGGGTCTTCCTCTATGCATGGAGAGAGCGGGCAGAGATGCAACAGATGGTTCCATAAGGACGTAGTGTCATGACGGCTCTTATCAGCAGCATATGACTTATCACAAAAGGCACAAGTAGCCCTTGGGTTCTTCTTGTCTCCATTGTGCTCGAAATAGTTCCAAATATCAGATTCTTTTCTTGAAGTTTTATACTGCCTTTTAGCCGGATTGCTTTCAGTGTTCTTTGGAGGTTGGGTCTCATGCACCTATTAAAGTTAAGAAATCAGCTATATATGATGCATTGATGCTTTACAAGTACAGTGTGTACAAATCAATCATATTTTGAAACTTTTAATCTTTAGAAATTATTTATGTAGGTTCTTCTATAAATCTTTCTTCTATTAATAAAAATCTTTATTCTCTACCGTTAGTTCTATATGTTGGACAATATTTAATATTACAAATATCATAATTTTTAACAATAAGAATCATAAAACAATTAGAAATTTACTGATATTGATTTTTTACAGTTTTTGTTTAACAGTTTACGGCATATATTTATTTTTTATACAGTTTTTGTTTATCGTTTTTTTAGATTTACAGTTTTTAGAGATAGTAAAGATCAAACAAATAGTACCTGTGTCTCTGTATTTGTCGAAACTGGATGGTTTGAAGTGTTCTCGGGTTGTTTTCCTGAGGTTGCCATCAAGAAAAGTACTCGTCTAATTTTAGTTTAGGTACCTTTTAGCAATTTAGAAAAGAAAGATTATCAGTTTTCAGAATAGTGGTATCATAAGAAAATAGTTGAGACTTGAGACCATCATGTATCACAATAAAATAGTGGTACAAACAGAGAAAAAAAAAATAAGCTCACCTGATGACTTCTTGACTTGATGTTTCAGCTTGATTGAGAGTTCAGACCTTGTATCTTGTACCCTTGTATAGCCTGCAAGATCCAATAAAAATTAGACATTCTCTTCTAAATCTGCAGAGTAATAAACTATCAAGTATATATCTAACATTAAATACAATTTTTTAATAAATCGGATCAGATTATATTTTTAATATGATCAACAGTTCTACTGGCCGATGAGGTCTGCTAATTTATTTTGTAACCATGCCGATTTGTTGATTGTAGCAGTATGATATATCCCAAATTTCTAGTTTACATGCCAGTATCACTATGACAGTATGTACTCGTCCACTTAAAAATCATAGGATTATCAGAAAATTTCCATAGCACAACTACAAAATACCAAAGAATAAAATAACAAATTACTCTTATGGCCTACCTGATTACTTCTTGAGTTAACGTTTCATGTTGGTTGAGAGTTGAGAACTTCTTCTTTTGTAGAGTTGTAGCCTCGTACAATGACTAGAAGTCAAGAACAACAGGATTGAACAGAAATACAAAATTAATAATTGACCAGAAGGAAATTGAGTCTCCAAGGAAAAGATGACATTTTAGGAAATAGGCAAATAACAAAGAAAACAGAAGACAATAGTATTTAACTATTTATAATGGAGATCGGAAATATGATTTGTAATAGTACCATTTTTCGAGACCCTATAGAAGATTGTGACGTGGCCTGAGACTTGAAGCCAGAAGGATGCTGACCGTCATATCGAAGTTGGCAGGGGAGAAGTCGAGGCATTGCGCCGAACGGCCGAAGGGAAGGGAGGAGTCGAGGCGTCGCAGTCTCGCAGAGATCGCTAATTCTAGGGACTAGGGTTGTTCCGTGTGCTTTGGGAAAGAGGATGAATCAAGTCTGTCGGAGATTTAATCATCTATAAATATCTAATCATCGATACTATCATCTAATTGGGCGGGTCGGGTAGAAGCGGGTTATCTGAAGTAAAAAATACAACCCAACCCAGTTATACCGGGTTAATAAAAACAAAACCCGACCCAACCCGCTTAATATTGAAACCCGTTAAAATACGGGTCGGGTCGGACGGGCTAAACGGGTCGGACGGGTTTTTGTTTTTTTTGTACAGCCCTACCAACAAGTGTCAAAACTATGAAGCTATCCCAGCAGGATTATAATTGAACTCATAATCATGGGTCTTCATAATAATTATATTGCGGGTTAACTTTTTGTTTTGCTTTGAGTGATATATTGTGAAAAGGTTAGACATGAAATAGAGTTGACCTAAATTGTACCAACCTTATCCAAGGTTAAAGTGGATATTTATTGTTAAGTGAATCCTTTACTAATTTAAGAGGGAAAAAAAATGACATTCAAGCCCAACTACCTTGAACTCCTCTCCTTTTCCAAGGTGTAAATGAAATGGCGATTTGAATCCCTTGCGTTTGGTGAATAAAGCTTTCAAAAGTTGGTAGCTAGGGGCCGGGATCCTAAAAACTAATTTAGAGGCACGTTTATTCAATGCACATTTGTTAATTAATATTCAACACGTTAAGGCTTTAATCAGAGTTTAGACTCGTTAACCTAGTTTGTTTTTTATTACATCTGATGTTACCCTTGACCAAGCTCCCTAAAAGAATGATAAAGGAATCTGGTAAATTATTGTTGAAGTACAACTTTTAAACCAATGACTTTATAATTTTTTGGAACAAAGACTGAGATTATAGCCATTTAATTAAGTCTTATCATTGAATTGTTAGTCACATGTGAACTATTGAATTATTTCATAAAACTTTTATTTTTCTTAAACGAGTATTACACTTTGAGGCTACTTGGACTTGAAAATTTTTAAAATTCAAATGATCGTAGTAAATTATGAAAATGGACTCATTTCCGCTTAAAGGGTGTGTTTGGATCGTTGGAAGAAAGAAGAAGAAGAAGGAAGAAGAAAAAAAAATTATAAACAATCCAAATTCTTCACAAAGTTACACACTTCCCAATTTGAATCTAATAATTGAGCAGCTATTGCTGCAGCCACATTTGAATCTAAAAATCAAGATTCAGAGTCATAGCATGACTAATTGATGCTATAAGTTTGAATCATAACCTTATAAGCAAGCTTCTAAAATGCGTTTTTTTCCGGTATGACGGTCCGAAGTTGATTTAACGGTGTGGCGTTTTTTTAAGTAAAAAGGGGGCAAAAAAACGGTGTATATATGAGAACATCTATGTCAAACTCATATGTATTTTTGTGTATAATATTACATTTGTATAGACGATTGGTATACGACATTTGTATAATATTACATTTGTGTATAATATTGTACTTAGAGAGGCAGTGGTACATGATATTGTACATGATATTAAACATCTCTAAGCATTTTATTCACGATATGTGCCAAATACACAATGTTCTCAATACACAATATGTCTTTTGATATTGTACACGCTTAATCGGCGAAAAAAAGTAATTTTTTTTACTTTTTTTGCCATCTTTTTTTCTATAACGTTCATGCTGTTGGCTACAAAATACCTTTATTTCGGAAAAAATGGCGTTGTTTAAAAACTTGCTTATAAGTTCTATACGGATTAATTATTACAAAGCTTATACAAAATTTGAAAAAATTGAATAGATTCGAAAATATTCTTGTTAATTATTTTCTTTGCTATATAAATATCCTAATTTATTTTTTAAACTTTTCATCTTTTAAATGGGTCACCACCTGAAAAAGCATATTAAAAAAATAGATACAACACGTGTATGCTCAAGCATGTGTTGATTCTAGCAAATATACATTATTTCGGTGAAAATATGACAAATTTACCCTAATTAATTATTTACTTACATCTTACTGTATATATTATTATATTATGGATGCTAGTATAATATATAGTAAGATGTAAGTAAATAATTGACATATTATATTATTTACTTAACATTGATAATACCTGAGCGATACTTATGCAGTTTTATGGATCAAAACGGTAATTGTACGACACATGTACGTAAGGACTAATTGTAAAATTATTACTCCAAAATAAATAGAAATGACCTCGTTTTCCAAGCCGTAAATAATATCAAATACAAACGAGAAGTCAAACTTGTCAATTTATGTTGGAGACTTTTACCTAAATCATGATGTGACAGAATGTATGTAATTAAGTTAACAACAAAGTATTCCAATTAATAATTAGTATATCTTTTATATTAGAGATATTGTGCTACAAGTTTAAACAGCACGACTGATTATTATAAAAAAAAAGAGGAGTTTAAACAACAAAAATAGAACCATTAATATTGCATATATTACTTAAAAACCAGTTGTTTTTGATGGACGGGTGGCAAAGTACTACACCGACAAATTTTGTTCGGACCAGTTGTTGTAATCTAAAAAATTAAAATTTCTTCATGCTGGATGAGTACACGTGTCCAACATATTTGACTTTACCCACCTTTACTTTCTATATATACATATTAAATTAGGAACTCTCGACTTTTGTTTTGATAAAAAACTAATTATAAAATTCACTGTATGGATCGTGTCACCGGATTGTTATAAGCTTCTCATTGTCAATTGAAATAAAATCGCAATATCGTTAAATTTTACGTGTATGTAAAATTATAAAGCAAAATTCCACACCTAATGATTTAGTTTGTTAAATATGAATTTAGTTGTTTAGTTAATAAGGACGTAAAAGCAAAAGTACTTATTCTTTGAAATAAATGTTATCGTCAAATTTAAGCGGAGATGGTTAAGCATCTTAAAAAACAGATCATCACTAAACCCTAAGAATCTGTCACTTATCTGATTTTGGTGCTATCAGCAGTTACTTTCCGCCCAAAGTTGAAAGTTTTACATAAGACACAATGGTCAACAGTTACAGAGAACACACGTTACTTCTATGATTGGAGGCTTGGAGGAAACTTGATGTGTACTTGTCCAAATTGATTATTACTTGTTTTGTTGCGTCAATTCAGACAAAACTATACATTAACTAGAACAGATTTTAGTTGAGATGTAATCGATCTAACGTTTGTTAGTTTGCTTCCATTCAATGACACGTCTTTGTACAACAAAATAAAAATACAACGGTATTATTACTAAAATTTGCATCGTGCATCCCAGTTCAGTTCACACGTTGTGGCTGTTGATCAAGCGATTTTCCCTAAAACAAACTAAATAGAAAATACTGATTGAAGTTGTAATGTTATTTTTTAAAAAAAATTCACCACCGTGCACAAAATACACGGCTTATATAGTTATATTTAATTATTATTTGCAAGCCTGCCACAGGATTTGGGTTTCATCAATAACAATGCAATTAATTGAACGGAGAATTCGCTATATACTTTAATAAAAGTTGAAGCGTATTTTAAAGACCCACGCTTTGCTTTGCAATAGTGTCGCTTTTGAGGAAAAGGTGAAAATGAAACCTTATCCATTCATGATTCATCCAATAGAAATTGGGTTTGTGGTAGTCTTGATTGCTACTACGAGACCATATTCTGACATTAATTTCATTCTTACATTTTTGTTTTCTATCCTTTGTCTTATTTTTATTTTAAACTAAAGAATCTCCGAATTCTAACCACTCCGTACCATGAATTATAGGCAGCTTTTCCTTGCAAAAAATAATAATAATAATAAAATAGACAACTTCTATGAACTTCCATAGATGTCTCTTTAGTTTTCTTTTTCTCAAATTCATCCTTTCCAGAACTACTATTACTCGACAAAATTTCCTTTTCCTACTGTTAACACTAAGCTTTCGTAACAGATATCTCCTTGTACTTTATTTGTTTTTTTCCTCTTCAATTATATGATTTCCTTTTTAAAGTAGCTGTTGCAATTTATTTCGAGCAGTGACTTTGCAATTATTCATATTTTTCCTTTATATAACATCTATAATTGATACATACTTTTTTTTCAAAAAAAAAAAGGGATCCGTTAAATAATTTCTTGTTTGTATTTGTCGCATTATTATGGCATCCGTTTAAGTTGTCAAGTACATTATGGCTGCTTAGCATACATTATATATATAAATAGTTCTTAATTCTTAAATTGTACAAAAATCATTTCCAAATAATAGTAAGAAATTGATATTTATATAAAAAAAAATTAATCCCAATTCCATACAGTCGTCTCAAATATTTGGAATTTCATTAATCGATGCATTAACGCGGAAGATTTTCTTTCTGCATTCTGAGAGAAAAATGTACTCCTTTTTCGAAGAAAAACATAATTATATATTTTTTTAGTTTAATATGATAAGACATGGTACACTTAAAAAAATATTTATATACATAAGAATCGCTCGAATAAATTTCAAATTTTACTAAAAATGGTTTACTTCTCATAAAAAATTCAAGTTTTTTATTTACAAACTGGACGTCGAAAATGGTTTTTAATTTTCCTCGCCTCAGTTAAATTTCTACAATCTTTCATCAAATGAAAAGAGGGTAAAAATAGAAAGAGAGAGAGGAGGAGGGAAAAGAACAAAAGGGAACCTAATTAAGAGGCATGACTTTAATTATTCATCACTGTGGTCTCAGTATTTTGGGAAACAAAAGTTGCATGCCGAAGAGAATCACATGGCTTGTGGCTAGTTAGCATTTAATGACTATTATTGACATAAGCATCTACCTACCACGGTACTTAGTTTTGTTCAGTTACGTAACGATGTTCACCAATATGGATCTTCTCCATCGTTTTCAGTATAAACTGTATTTCCTGCACGTTCACAAAAAAGGAGAAGTCTGGAGAGGATCCAAATTTTTTTGTGGGTCACAACGTGATGTAATTCCCAAACCGAAATGGGTGTCTGATTGTTCAAGTTCCCCACGGGTTCCCTCTTTGTTTGACATCTCCAGCAGACCAGCACTCTTCCAATCTCCACCATTTGTCCCTGGTCCCTATCATTATGCCAATCTCCAGATTTTTAAAATCAATCCACCATTGTTTGTATCTTCTCCAGTAGACATAATGCTTTGTATCTCCTGTTTAATTTGGATATGGCAAAGTAGCAAATTAGGTGAGTTATTTCCCTCAAATTATCTGAAGTAAAAACACACGAACAGAAAAGAGTTAAAATAACTATTTCATATTTAAGGCAAATAACGTACGGTATAAATATTAAGCTATGACATGCCCACTCATTGATTTTTTGTAGTTATAAGCTGTGTGGTTATTGTCATTCATTTAATGCCATGTATATAAATATCTTTCTAATTTACGTTTTTGTACTCTTAACTAATTATTTGGATAGGTTATTTGTTTGAGTTCGTATGATTAAAAATCTAAGTTAGTCTTAAATTTTTATTAAAATCAAATCTTGATTGGGACATTTAGTTATGTTTCTCAGAAAATTGACTTTGCAAGTGTGACTATCTACTATTGTTTAATTAGTTTTGTCAAGGATTTTATCATATATCCTTAATTTATTGGTGTATACGCCAAAGATTTTGATTTCAAGTAAAGTTAGTTTTATTTTGTCTAACTGTTATAATTAACGGGCACACTTGACTTCAAGTAAATATCCTTAAATATCTAACTGTTATTTTGTCTAGATATAAATATATCCTTATTTTATGGCATATATCCTTAATTAGGTTCACATAAATATGTGTAGAAATATTCAGATTAATTTTACTAATCAGACTTAAAAATTATTCAAATTTATAACTATAGTATAAGTCTATTGAATGTTAGAGTCAAGTAGAGAAATTATTTGTTATTCTAGCTGTTATATTTAACTCCACAAAAACATGTTACATGGTACTAATCAAACAGAGTGAAGATAATTTGCAACATTAATTAATTGGGGTGAATTTCAATTTGGATTCAGTCAGTTCCTGGACAGAACTTGAGACGATATTGCTCAAAGTAGCCAAAGGAAGTGGGAGAAAAGCAGTTAAGCAATCCTCAATCGGCTACATATAAAAAAAAAAAATCCTCAATCGGCTACATATGTTATATGTACAAGTATAGCTATATATATAAAAGTCGTATGTAAGTGGCCCAGACAAGGACGTTGTGCCTACCTCAACAGTTCTGGTCCCTCTAATTTAAAAAGAAATTAAAAAGAAGAACAACAATTTTAGGCCCAATGTACAATTTCATATAATTGATGCTATGTTTCCATCAGTCGTTGCCTTGCTGTAGCGATAGTTTAACGCTCCCGTTTCACATGAAAATTAGTAATTTACAAAAGGGTCTCTTTCCGAAAGCGATTTTTGTTATTTAATTCAATATGTGTCTACAATTGATTCCCCAACGTCCAGCTTTCTTTCTTTTCTGAAAAAAAGAACAAGACTTAATCATTGTGTAATAAAAAGAAAATAATTAATTAATGAGAAAAAAAAGATATTCTCCTGCACTCAGGTATTCTGAGCTTTTTTTTAAAAAAAAACACACACGATTTGCCATATATTTCTTCATTATTCACTCTAATTGTCAAAATAATAATATAATATTCTCTACTTATGTGATATTGTTGTTATTTTATTTTATTTTATTTAGAATTACGTACGGATGAAGAGATGTCTCTATCACAATGTTGCTTATATCCTAACTCCAAATTTATTCTATATTAGAAAAGAAACAATATTGGATTTTATTTTTACTTTTCTGTGGAGATAACCTTATTTTTGAATAATAACTAAACTATCCTATTTCCAAACGCCACTGAAAACTATATTTGGTCGAAAAATTAGGAAAAAAAGAACAACACTTTTATCACCATGCTCAAATGAGATGAAAACTATCTTTCTTAATCTTTCTACTAACAGATCCAGGGAATTATAATTACTCAGGTAGTGCCACATGAAACACTATTATTTTATTTTTTTTTTTGAAATTGTATGAAACACTATTTCATGCGTCACAGAAAAATGCATTATCATTATTTGTTGATACAGGCATAAAACAGCAATGGCTGAAAACAATTAAATGCGCAATAGTTGCCATTATTTTGTCATGTACTTTGTTGATGTGCTCCAATAGACCAAAGCCCAAATTAAGGCCTTGCAGTTTTGCACATGCATATGGCAAACATAGAAAAAGGTCGTTGCTGTTGCGAGAAAAAGTAGGTCCAAAAATAAGGGAGTTGCTAGTGTTAAATATATAGGACACGTACACTTATCCAACGCGATGAAATTTTAATTTTTAAAATTGGAATGGCCGATCCAAACCACTCAAATTGTTCTGTGTTATAAAATCTTCATGGAGACCAAATTTTATATTTTTTCAATTTTTTTTACTGTTTTTTTGGAATTTTTCAATATGCTCAATCTAAAAAGTTATGAACCCTTCAATTTTGAAAATTCGAAAAAAATAGTTAGAAAATATGAAAAAATATAAATTTTGATTATCAAAGATATTTTAATATAGAGATCATATTGAGCGGTTTGGATCGACCGTTTAAAATTTTAATGTGCTACGTTTGGATCGTGTTTGACGTCCTATATGTTTGATTCTAGCATTACTCCAAAAATAAATGACAAAAAATTGTCCCTCCCCAACTGACGTGGAGAAAGATGGACCATTAATTTCTTTTCTTTTTTTTGGACAATTCAATGTTGTACAGTTAATCTCTTTTTATTCTTAAAAAAAAAAGAAGAAAAACTATAGACACATATATGAACTTTATCATTCTATTGCTCTATGTTGGACATCAGCATTGGATAAATTCGAATCGTAAATTGCTTGTAATTGATTCGTTCGAATCATTCTCGATTTATTGAGCTAGAAAGTATGAATTTGACAAATGCACTCAATCTGGACAGGACACGATCCGCTCAGTAACTGAACTAACTCGATACATACATACTGCATATGAATATTTTATTTGGTTCAGAATAAATCAAGGTAGAGAATTCTAATCATTCTGCCAAACTTGAAATATAAGGTCTAAATTAACCCAACTACGGCCCATATAAAATCACTGGCCCATTTGGTAATCAGCATGAAATGCATCCATGTGTTAACATGAATTATAAGTGTCATCGGCATACCATCCCAGCCATTACTAAATACAAAGTGAACATGTACAGCAAATAAGATGAACATATAGACGATCTAAGTGAACACTTACAAATAAATAAGTGTTGTCATCACTTGTTCAGAAGTTTACATGCATATTCAACTTATTTTCATTGAACTTATTTGTTTGTATGTGTTCACTTAGATAGTCTATATGTTCACTTTGTTTGCTGTATATGTTCACTTTATATTTAGCGATGACAGAGATGACAAAATTGCAGATGGCAGTAATCAATTTCCAAGTGCTAATGTGTAAATTGGACAATTCGCCATAATGGTCCTCCTACGCCTCATTCCCCAATCCCCATTTTAGAGTGATGATATAATCTGAGCCGTTAATTTTCTTTGAAAATTGAAACCCTCCCATCCCAAACTTAGATCTGCACGGAGAGCTTCAATGTGATAGCTAGTAAACGGACGGTCATGATCATCATCACTGCTGCAATCTCGCGCGAGCAGATATCCCTACTACTGCTTGTAAAAGCACTAATTTAAAAGTGTAACAATTAAATCAAGAATGTAAACAATTATTTTCCTACATGCTTTTTTAATCATTGATCGTTTAATCTTATTTGATTAATGATAAGATGTGAATCATCATATATATGCTAGTACATGAACATGTCTAAGAATCTAAGATTTAAGTTCCACCGCAGTTTTTCTATCCGCTCCACGTCGTATATAGGAGGAAGCACTTTATAGTTATCCTTTTCTCTGATGTCACCAATTGCATGCGTGTACATTTTCTTTATTTATTACTTCGACAATTTTTTTTTTTCAAAAAATAACAATAGAGCTATTGAGATCATTATTGCACCTCCGTATTGAGCTCCAACACGCACAAAGCAACGAAATTACAAACAAAAAAAATACGAAAAATGGACAATTTGATGGAATTTAGAAAATGAATATTTTAAATCAACATAAATTAGTTGATTGTGTACCTACTGGTGAGATATATATGTTGTTAACTGATTTGACTAGATATGCTAGTACAAATGATAAAATCTCATATCAAGATGGTAAGGAAGTAGTTGTGTTTACTAGTTGACTCATTTGTTTATATCTGTTTTAGGGAACTTCTCGAATCAACGCAGTCTGGAAAAAAAAAATGAAACCCGAGGTAGCTCTTCTTAATGCATCACTGGTACAAATAAATACAAATTAGGCGTCTATTCTTCTAAGGTACCTTGGCATAAATCACTATTGTCTTACTCCCGTCGTATTAGTAGTGTTACTATTGTCATAAATAGCAATGGCACATATTTAGTAAAAATAACCTCATACAAGTACCAACTGAATATGAACATAGCAAGTTAGGTTAATGTGTCTCTGAATATGGCACTACTAATGTACACTTGTACAAATGACTGTGTGCTCTTGAAAACATGCAATAATCCTTATTTTTGGTTTGATGGATCCAAATTTGAAGTTACAAGTTTAAGTTAAGAACCTTGTGTCTTTATTAGCAGGTTAGTTTGGTAATTGGGATATTAACTTGGAATACATGAACGAGATATCTTCCTTGTTTTGGTTGCAGCTCACAAGGCACTGGTATCCAAGTCAAGAGAATCTCTCGCTATACGAACTCTACATTATGTGCTTGTGTACTAACTCGATAGTTTTCTCTTTCTTTCATTCTTTTTTTTTTTTGTTTCTAGAGTACAACTAACTCGATAGCTATATATTAAGAATATATGCATATTAAGTTCGAAAATGAAGCTTCTGAATTCTGATGATGTTCCAAACTTGAAACTTGGTCTAAATGAGCCCAATACGGCCTATGTAAAAAATGACTAGCCCGTCTGGAAATCAGCTTGAAATACACGTGCGTAAAATGAGCACAATCCACTAGTCATTTTACAGTGATAAACTAGAACTGATGATACTTAGTTTTGTTAGTTAATTTTCCAAACTCAGAGTCAGAGATCTGCCTGCGAGCGTTAATCGGACGGTTAGATCTTCACCTCAGTTGGAATCTCCAGCGATAATGTAAGGGTATTATTGTTATTAGATGTTGTTCTAAGTTAGAGCTTTCATATAATTAGTTAATTACATGATGTCAATTTTTTAATTCATTAGTTTTAGATTATCTTAATAATTTTAATTTAACAAAATAATTTCGAATGTAGATTAGTCGGTAAAAAATTCATACAGGTATCACTCTTTTGACTATAAAATTTGAAAAAGTTCATTTGGACGTATGCGTCTAAGCTAGCAGAGTCTCCTTTAATCCTTTTATTCGCAACGTTCATAGGGTTTACCAAACGAGGGCGCGGGGCGGGGCGGTCCAACCTGTGGCGGTCCACGGGTTAAGACGGGACGGGTTAAGGACGGTCCACGGATTAAGACGGAGAAGGTTAGGACGGTCCATCCTAGAAATCTTGGCTCTAACCCTTGTTAAACCCGCCCCTTGCAACCCGCACGGGTTATGACGGTCCGGTCGATCTGGTTCGACAGTTTTTTATTTATTTTATTGCTGTTTTTTTTCGTTAGTTATTTTTTCATTATATATAAATATATATTATAAACCACATATATGTTATTTTTCTATATGTTTTCTGTTTTTTATTTTTCCTTAATTATTTTTATTTTTTCTTTTGCATTTTTCCTTTATTTTTTTACTTATTTTTTCTGTTTTAAAATTTTTTTATTTTTTTATATTTGATTTGTAACTTTTTTATTAAAAGGAAAAAATTGAATATAATTATATAAAGTTATTCTTTTTTTTCGGGTTGGCGAATTTAGTACGGGTTTAAAACGGGTTGACGGGACGGGCCGGTCCGGTCGACGGGTTATTTTAGAAAAGACGGGCCAAACCCGCCGTAGACCCGTCCCGGTCTAAGCCTTCGGTCCATCGCGGTCTAGACGGTCCGGGACGGTCCGGTTCATGAAGCGGGTTTGGGGCTGGACTGGTTTGACCCGACGGGTTTCTGGTAAATACTAGCGTGGTCCTTCAAAAATTTGAACGGACTTATATGGACAGTCCGATTATAACAAATGGACCTCAGACCGAACTCAAGAATTAAAGGTGCAGACGTGGATCAGACAGAAAAGCTGATGAAATAGGACTGGTACTGAATATCCGGTCCAAACCCGTCCAATTTCACCCCTATCTCATATTAAGAGTTAGAAATTTTCTTTAATAAAAGAAGGCTGAAACACAGAGTATCATATCGAACACTGCCACATCCACATGTGATCCCATTGCAAACTGACATGGTTGACCCGCTGTCAGCCCGTATGGGTAAGTATTTCCCGTCTCGCTTCATTTCTATTTACTTCCTCTCAGTTCCGGCGGCGGCGCGGCGCACTTCTAGCTTTTATTTTTCTCTTTTACCTCCTCCCGATTTTCTCTCTCCTTTCTCTTCCAACACTTCCCAGTTCCCTCTCTCCCGCCGCCTCCTCTTTTTTCCTAGTTCCGACGCCTCACCTCCCCAACTGATCTGGTATGCGCTCTCCCTCTCGCCTTTGCTAAATTCTGTTGCACGCACCCTCTCTCTCTCTCTCTCTCTCTCTCTCTCTCTCCCCCATGCTCCTGTTCTGACATGCCTCTGCCTGTCTTGTCAGATTGGATTAGGAATTCATTCACTGCCTTGCATTCCAATTCCCACAATTATTTTACTCTTATCTTTTTTTATATATATATATTAGTACCCTTTTTATCAATAAGACTTTACTCTTGGCTGATTAATCCTCTGTGATTGCATTTTGTCAATAACTTCAATTAAAAAACGAAAATATAAACAACAAATGCAATGAACATTGCTTATTTTAAGAAAAATAACCAATGATTATTACTAGCTGAGATCTGGATAGTTATCTCTGCCAAGCTCATTTTTTTAGGAGCAAGGATTTTTTAACTGCTTGATTTCCAGTCCACTTTTAGGGAACTTAAGGCAAAATTGGAACTCTAGAACTCTATCTAAGTTTTTTGTTATTTAAATCTTGTGCCCCCTTTTTTAAGATCAGGGCCTCTCTTTTTAACTTTTGTTTTCTTATTTTATCCAGGATATTTTTATATCTCTATACAGAGTTCTCTTGAGTAAATGGAAGCAAAGCACCCAGCTGAAACACTAAGGTCCATAAAATTTTTAAAATTTTAAAATTAAAATGTTGATCTTGTTCAATTTTAAAATTAAAATGTTAAATCCAAACCGTTGATCTTGTTTAATTTTACGGGCGATGCGTTTTCACATAAGTTTTATAAAATTTGGAGTCGATTTGATACTGGATCAAATGATCAACAAATGAACGAATATGGTTAACTATCACTGATTGATTCTAATACGTTCATAGTTTAGTCACATAATTCAGTATCAAATCGACTCCAAATTTTATAAAACTTATATGAAAACGCATCGCCCGTAAAATTGAACAAGATCAACAGTTTGGATTTAACATTTTAATTTTAATTTTTTTTATATTAATAAAACTTTAATGGACAGCTCTACTGTCGTTAAGGATAGTAGAGGATGCTGGTCCGAATCTCCAGTGAGAATGTAAGGGTATTATTGTCATTAGATTGCCCTAAGTAAAAAGTCTTTTGTCCAGAGCACTTGCCGTCTAAAACCCTTCTCGCAATCCCGCTCCGTCGCCACTCGCCAATATAGAAAACCAAACCCCCAAATCCACGAACCAATGAAGTCGTTCCATGTGTCAGCAGGAAGCACTTTTTCCGTTGCCCTCTTCTCCGATGTCACCAATAGCCGGTATTTATCTCTCCCTTTACTAAAATATTTATCCCTTTGCTAATTTTTTTTTTTGCAAAAATTAACAATACTGGGTTACTGAGATCATTATTGCGCCTTTATATTAAGCTTCGATCACATAAAGCAACAAAATAACAAACGAAAAGCACCAGAAATTGACAATTTGACCAAAAAATAATGGTAAGGCGTTTGTTTATTCTTTTGACTGAATATGCTATAGAATCTCATATTAAGATGGCAAGGAAGTAGATGAGTTTCTCTATTTCACTTATATTTGTTTTATATCTGTTTTAGGGAACTTCTCGAATTAATGCAGTCTGCAAAAATGGAACCTGAAGTGGCTCTTCTTAATGCGTCACTGGTACAAATACAAATTACGCATCTTTACATCTATTTTTTTCCTCTGAGCTGTCAGTATATTATTAGAGCACTATGGTCGGCTGGATTTAACTTTTGGACTTTTTATAAGATAATAACTTGTAATTTCAACATAACAATTGAATGTAAAAAAGTTAACATAATAACTGGAACCCTAGGTGTAATGTGTCCCCAGTTCTGGCATTACTGATGCACACTTGTACGAATGACTGCTATGTTGTTGAAAACAGGCAAGATAGTCCTTATTTCTGGTCTTGAATTTAACCAAATTTAGAGTTAACAGTTTAAGACAGAACCTTGTGTCTATTATTTGATAACCAGGTTAGTTTGTAAAATATCTAGGTGTTAACTTTGGAATACAGGTACCAGATATCTTCCCTGTTTTGGCTGCAGCTCACAAGGCACTGGTATCCAAGTCAAGAGAATCTCTCACCACACGAACTCTACATTCTGAGCTTGTGTATAACTACGCGGCATCTAAGCATGTAAACACATCCCTCGATTAAGAATTTATTGCTGGAATTTTTTTCCATTTAACACTTATAAACCTGAAAAGCATTGCATGATGCTGAACACAACAGGAAGAATCTCTTGTTTTCTCTCTAGTACCTGTTTTTCCCTGTATCTTATAATATTTCCTGAGAAATGATGAGTATCATGAGTATGACCCTAGAGACTCCCTTTTTTATCACTTGTTCTCGTGGAGGAAACAAAGACGTGTTGTATTGTCTGTAATTCAAAAATGTTGCAGTGCTATATTGAAACGTTTCTCATATTTTACAAAGTCAAAACCTGAATGTGTTTTCACCTGAGAGAATTATTGACAACGTTAGGTCCTCATATTTGCCAATTTTCTCCATACATATTTGATTCATGAAAAATGTCGTTATGAGAGTAAATGGGTTGCTTGCATGAACTTTTAATTATGTCCTTTGGGAAATGTTCTTTTAACGCTATTGACTACAACTCTGTGCTATATATTGGTGCATACTGCATTGTTTGTAGATAAGTGAGTCATTGAAGAGGTGCGGCATTTCTGACCAGATGAGTTACATCCTTGCGGTCCGTTTCAATGCCTCCGATGATGAGGTTTTCTTTTCAACTCTTTATTTTATTTTGATATTGTGCATTATCTTCTAATTTCTCTAAATGTACATGATAAAAGAAGTCTAAATACAGGTGCAACAGTTTACAGACTATGTACCGGTTATGTTTGATAACTGACCAGTAAGATATCTACAAGATTTTTAATGTATTCACAAGTTGTACCTTGTTTATTGGCATTTTGTTTGTTCTTTTGTGCTTCTATTATGCTTAATTCTGGCCATGTATAGGGTAATTATGAATGACTCTTCATTGGGTTTTGCCTTTCTCATGCACCCACTTTGTCACTTGCCCACCAAAAAAAAATGTTAAAAGAAAGAAAATGGTAAGGGACTTTTGTCTGTTTCTGTATGTTTATATGATTTTTGTTTATTTTTGTGGTAGATGACATCTGTGACGAATCTTATTAATGGGAAGGAAATTGATCTGGAAGAACTAGAACCAAGATCGAACCGAGACCAAATACTAAAGGTTCTTTCTTTTGCTTTACCTCACTTGATTGGAATATTTCTGGGACAATGCCTGGAGACCCCCATAGTAACTTGCCTGTCTTAAAGAAAGGGAAATATTCTGCATGTATGCAAGACAAAGGGAATATCTCTTGCACCCTTATCCCTTCTATACTTTTCAAAATGTACAAGGGAAATATCTAATGAATTGTCAATATGTAGTTCTCATTTTCAACCTTAATCGTATATTAATTAATTGTTTTCTTGTAAATTGGTTATTTTTCAGCATTTCAAAATACCTCCACAGGAGTTGGCCATCTCTTCGCTCTCTGATGCAATTACTTGTCGAATTGCGGCCAGAGATGCCCTCTGAGATGTACAATTGGATATCATCTCTATTTTTATCTTCGTAGTATTGCTGGTATTTCATATTGTTGTAACTATATTGTTTGTGTTTTAAATTTGAGGTAGGAACTCTTTGAACTTCTCGTTTGATAATTTAGTCTGTTTCTGTTATCTTTTCTACCTAGTTTTAATCTTGATTTCATGGCATGCACTCGGAAACATAATTATTGAACTCAGTTACTAGATCTTACTGTTGCCTTCCCTTTTTTCTGACAAAGAAAACAAAAATAAAGGAAATGGTATATGTACTGGTAAGCCTGAATAAGATGCTTCCATCACCTACAAGCTCTTTGGAAACGCAATAAGCTACTAGAGGATCCGTTCTTTTTTTTTTTTTTTCCCTCTTGGTTTCCTAACTATCCTTTTGATGTTGTAACCGTTCAAGGAAATGCTCGGGACCTTCATAAATTGTGTTAGTGCCTTTTATAGGAATATTGTGCGTGCTGCTTTGAGCTTCTGAAAATTGCATGGAGGCAACCTTTTAAACTGTCTCCTTTTTGAGTTGAATTAGCCATAAAAATCATTAGTACCGTTATCGTATTTGATGAAATCTCTGATTCAGCAAAGCAAAACGAACTGTTATTTGTGTATCAAGAACTCGTTCCTCGCACTCCTGAAACAATAAATTATGTTGCAAATTGGCATGTCTTACGATAAACAGGGTCTGTTACTATTAATATCTTTTTTTTTTCCCTTTCGATTACTGATGCTAAGTCAAGACGGTGATTTTTATAAATATTATGTTTTTTTTTTCTAGCTTTTTATGAGGCAAGTATCCCCAATCTTAGGCACTGATTAGAATATTAAATTTTGAAAAGATTACGTGTTAAACGTGCAGCAGGATTAATGCACCAGGAGTTATTTTTGAACTTGAAAAAGAACAAAAGAGAACAAAACAGGCTGTTTGCTAATAAAACGGCATCCTTCATATGCAGAATAGGAACTAATCGATGACCAGTTTGGTGACCTAATACAGGTGCTTATTTCAGAACCTACAGAGGCAAAATAACATTAGTTCACCAAACAAGTCATATAAGATTGGTAAATTTGCAAAATAAAAAAAAACCAAAAGCAACTGTGGTGATTACAAAAAGGATATAGAAAATCAACTTTTAGTTCACTGATACAGCACTTTCTCTAGATTAATTGAACCTCTATATTTTTAATCTCATTCAGGAAAATGCATCCTCACTCAAAGTCTTTTAAGGAGGATAATTTTTTACTTGAGCAGCTAGCTAATAATATTATAATCTCTGAGAATAGCAAGATTGACATAGGACTAGGATGGTTGTTAGTGTTAACTTAGTCTCAATCATTTTACTTTGTCAAGCTGGGGTGGTTGTTAGTACTGTTGGTTGTGTGACTTGTGTCTCAATCATTTACTTTGTCAAGTCATTTTGTCTGCCAGATTTTTTCCTCGCCCCCTGAGAATCGAACCTTCACCACTTGTCTACCACATTAGCATATGTACCTTTTTGACGTTGATAAGACTAGTTCTACCAATGAAAATAATCATTTTTAATTTATCTTATGAAAGGCACAATACTTCTCATTAATTGTTTAGATTTGAGATTAGAAAAAGAAAATATTGCTCTTGAACTATGCCTCCGTTTGGATGCGTTGAGAAGAAGTAGGAAGAAGGAAGAAAGGAAGAAAAAAAATTATAAACAATCCAAACTCATTACAAAGTTACACACTTCCCAATACTTCTTCCCTTCTTCCCACACCTATCCAAACGGAGCCTATGTTTTCTGCGACATATATAAACCTTTAGTAAAATATTATTTGTATGATTGAACATTTTTCTCGCTCAATCAACACGTCAAACTTTGGTATTTTGTTCAACCTGTACCCTGCGTTCGATAGTGTGAAGAAAAGAAAGTGACGTAAGCTGCAAAAATATTGCACAAACTAGAAGACGGAAATATTTAAAAAAAGAAAGTTTGCAGTAAACGATCCCAAGTAATAAACCTTGTAAACAGATCAATATAAGACGAAACCAATGCTTAATTAAGGCACTAGATCCTACTTACTACTATATATATGTGCATCAAAGAATTAAATTAAAAGAAACATAAACACAAGCAGGTTTGCCTCAAACGCTGGAGGCGCAGATAGATTTATAAAAAGTTTAAGTGGTAATTAATGCTAATGCACCAACAACTGAAAGAGCTAGCAGGAGAAAAAAGGAACTAAGATGATGACAGAAGCATAGAGAGCACGAAGGAATGGGATGCATATTCTTATGAGCACCTCAACCTCTGTGCTCTCTATCTTCTGTCAACAGCATCATGCACCATTCTCTTCTTCATTCCTGCCTGCTCAGACGTGTATGTGTCAGTGTGTCTGTGTGTGTGTAACTAGATAGACATGCATCCTTGCATGTGTGATTTTGTATGCATGTAATATTTGTGTTGTGTGTGTGTAAACAGCTAGACATGTACTATTTCTCTGTGGGGAGGAGATTCTCAATGAGTTTCTATGTCAATTTTAAGTAGGAGTGTGGGTGAGTGAATGGACTGATGAGTCTTTGTGGTGTAGAGAGAGAAACCAAGAGGTAGATATGGAGAGAAGATGCTTAATGAGACAAAGGACTTCACTATGAGACCTATTTATAGATGGATGCCAAGAAGGGAAAAGAAATTTCTTTAACTTGAGCTTAGAGACGCTAACCATTCATGACTCCAGAAAGAATCATTTCCCAATTTGGAATAAAACAACTAACTACACCCAACTTAGTGTCCCTCATTTATTTGTTATAAGGCAAAATTGAGAAGTGAGATCACGTTTAATATAGTTGATTAAAAGTTCTGTTCGAAATTTTAACATCCTAGTATATCACCTCTAGATCTAGCTTGTACCCACATTTGTACCGTTTGATCGATTTAATTTGTATTGGATGTCAATCGGTAGACAAAAGATGTAATCATTTGAAGAAATAGCTCTTGATCTAGTGGCAAAGAGCAATGCACCTTGACTCCTTGAGTGAAAGGTCGCATGTTCGAAGTCCGGCTGGAGGTCTTTCATAGACATTTAATTTAAAAATAAGTTGGGTGGCTTAGACCTCTAATTGGGTGCGTTTGGATGAGAGAAGAAGAAGAGGAAGAAGGAAGATGGGAAGAAAAAAAATTATAAACAATCCAAACTCTTCACAAAATTACACACTTCCCAATACTTCTTCCCACTTCTTCCCTTCTTCCCTTCTTCCCACACCTATCCAAACGCACCCTATCTTAAAAAAATGTAATAATTTGACTTTACATGTAGAATGGAAAGAGCATTTATTAGAATAATAATAATTACTTTTAAAAGCACATATAGAAACTTTTATCACCTATATTTTTTTTTCAAATTTTTATTATAAAAGAATGGATATTTTTATTAAAGCATAAATATTTTTTAAATTTTTATTTACCCACACATTGAGTGGTTACTTTTGTAGTTATTTGAAAGCATTTAACCTCATCTCATGCAATGCAAGGGGGAAAAAATAATAATAATATTGCGTTTCCACGTATCACTGAGAAAAAAAAGGAAAAATGTTAATAATATTCAAATTGAGGACATTACATACAATCTTGAGTCCGCCACGGTTTTTCCATAGTTGGACCCTTTATTAATAAATTTTGCTCTGTATTCTTCCAACGACGTATGGCATGAGAAAAATATATTCCTAATTTATAGAGCTGGTTAAACTTTTTTTTTTAAGCTAGGCCAATTTCTTGTGTTTTCAACCGTTTGATCTTCTTTTTCTTGCCAAATTATGATATCGTGTGCTATATGCATTTACTCTCTCCATGACTATCTCATTCAATCCATGGAATAAATTATTATTGTGAATGATTCCTAGTTCTTTGTGCATTTTTTAGTTTGTATTATATTTTATTATCTCTATTAGATTTTACAATTTAAATCTGAAAAAAAAGCGACATAATATGCGGTAGGCACACTCTGTTTAATTTAATTAAACCATTTTTTTTCTCTTGGCATGATAATTATATCAGTTCTTTCGAGGATACATTCCTAATAATCGGAAAAATGTAAGAGCTTCTTATATATATAGATAGGAAAAATAATCTAAGAGTTGTAGTTAGGTTTCCATTATGGCATTTTATATCTTCTCATTTTACGTCAAAATCTAATTAAATATTTCAAGTGCGTGGAATTTGCGGCTGATTTGCCACCACTCATTATTTCCATTTTTTGTCATTATCACATCTGCTGGTTCTTACTTTTGACAATTACAACAAATTAAAGCACAGAATTTCAGCCTAGCTATTAGCTAGTGTTTGATATGGTAGACTGGTAGTGACCTCCTTTTAACATTTATAAGATGAAACGTTACACATCAATTTTTTTCAAGTACATAGGTCTTAACCGGTGGAGGTGCAAGTCACTATCAACATTTTGACATATGAAATTTCCATCCATACACGGTGAGATTTTTATACTATTTGTTTAGATCTGTTAACTGCACACTGTTATGCAAATCCAATATTATTGAAGTGACATATGAATACGTAGTTAAGTACCAATCTATCAATTGGGAAAACAGTACTGTCAAGCAGATGACACCGAATTTTTACCGAGTAATTCAAATATTTTTTCACATTGAGGTCTCAGGACATTTCTCAGTTGTTACAACAGAAATTTTCTAAGCTTTAGCCTGGATTAGATACTGTAGCAAATTGAGCTAGAAAGCATCTGTCCTTCAACATGGCAAGTTTTGTTTAAGATTAATTAAATTCCACTGCCATAGAATATTTGTTCAATCAACATGTCCAAAATGGGAATTTTTCGGAGTGGATGGTTATCCATCCAACAAGACAAACAACCCAATAGTTGATTTGCTTAATTTTAGTGCACCATTTACATGCCAAGTGGTAAAAAAAAAATGAAATAATAAATAATTTTAAGTATTGGTTTGTGAAATAATTATATATATAAAATAATATGTGATGAAAATGTCAAGTAATTTCATGCATTAATTATGAAAACAAGTGAAATATTAAAAAAAACATATTAGAAAAATTAGATATTTTATGGTTTAACTGTTAAGTGTTAATGTATTGATGAAATTGTTTAAACTCTATATGTTATTAATTTAAAACTCTAGTCCACCGTAAGAACTTTGCTTTGATGTATTAATACTTTTAAAGTTACTTAAATCATCATCGCTATATGTTGGAATTATGTCCTAGAAGCATATAATTTAATGACTTAATCATTATTGAGGAGGTAGTAAGATAATTCAATGATGTATGGCATTCACAGTATAGTTCAAAAATTATTTAAATAGGTTTTAATACATCAGGAGGGTTTTAGTAACCACCATTTTGATGCCTCCAAATGTTAAAAAAAACTCACTTTTTATTACTTTTTCAAATTTTAAAATTCAAATGTAGAATCCAAACTGTTGATCTTGCTCAATTTAACGAGCGATATGTTTCCATATAAGTTTTGCAATTTTTAGGTTCATTTAAAATTCACAAAATTCGTTAAATCAAACAATATCAACGGTTCATATTCGATGTTTAAATCTAAGATTTTTTTAAAGATAGTAAAAGTGTGAATTTTGAGGCATTTGGGGCACCAAAATAGTGGGCATTGGAACCTTCCTCTTAATAAATATTGTTTAAACAAAAAAAATTAAACGAGTTAATAAATAAATATTCTCTAAAATAAAACAAAAGATTTATCACTTTGTCTATTTTTTTGGATGTAATATTTCCGTTTTCTTGTAAATATTCTACACAACATATATTTTCTTTTAATCAATTTATTACGCAATCCACAGTAAAAAGAATCAGCACATCGCCAGGTAGGGCCTTGCATACTTTTTTTCTTGAGAGTGAACTATGGTAAATATCCCTGACCATTCGATTAGAATAGAATAGAGCTTTGCAATTTGTTGCAATTATTTTTTGGATGAGAATCGGTGGTTCCAGCCCCCGCCTTTTCTTTTTCCACCTAAAAGCTACGCCAATCGCATTCAAGGAGCCGTTTTGTCCCTGGACTGCAGAAAAGCGAAAACCTCAACTTTTACAAAATCTATGTGCTTGTTTTTACGCATTTAATGCACGGTTTTGCGTCTTGTCTACAAGAATATAGGGGTGGATTTAAATTTTATTATTATATAAAAAGTGTTTCCATTTAGATCATTTTTCAAAAGGACGACGTGTTGAAAAAAAAAATATTACATTCGTTGCATGCTTGTTTGTTACCTAGTAATTTGAGATATATAAATTCAACTTAATTAAGTTCATTGGTCACTAATGAAATGTTACCATCCAAATAGGCTGAAAGCCCGAAAAGATCATATTAATTTTAAGTTAAAACATCATATAACCTTTATATCTGAGAATGACTAAGCACAAGTATAAATATAAACTTAAATAACATTTCTTTACATTTTCCGCATCAATTTTAAAAGGAGTATAGCTAATCCAAATATTTTGCTCTTACTACTATATATTAGATTTGATAAAAAAAAAATAACCATTAGCATATTAGATTATTGCGACGAATTAATTTCCTTAGAAAGTTTCAAGAAATAATGTAAATTGTTCTGTCGAGGGAGTGAAATACAGAGTGATCAATAGGTTCTGAAGAAGTATGAACATAAATATGTGCACTTTTTGTTATAAAGTATATATGAAAGAGGTCAATTTAACTATGAAGAGCAATTCTTTTATTATAATAGGAAGTTCGCTCTTATTATGGTTCATAGAAAGAATTGTGATGTATTCTGTATTAATATATGACAGTTCTGGTGAGCCACAATAGTAGGAAGAAGACTTTTCTTCCTGGAAACATTCTTCCAACAAATACTTGGAAGGAACGAGTTAGAAGAACTCGAAAACAAGAGTCAGTGAATAAAATATATTTTTTTATCTCTCTGTGTATATTTTTTCTCTCTCAACAATATTATTATTATTGTTGTTGCCATTTATTACTATTTCATTATGTTTATAACAATATTATCATTATTTATTATATTATATTATATTATTTTAATATTACAATAATTATTTCTATAACATTCTTATTATTTTTACATATTTATTATTCTGATTATTAGTATTAAATAATTATAATTACTTTTATAATATTATTATAATAATTTTATTATATTATTATAATATTAAAATATTGATTATTATTTTAATATTCCAATTATTATTCTGATTATTGGTGTTAAATAATAATTATTATTTTTAAATATTATCATTATTATTAGTATTAAATAATAAAAATTACTTTATAATATTATAAGATCAATTATTAAAATAAATAAATAATAATAATAAATTTAGTTAAAAATAAAATAAATAATTATCTTATTTTTGTCTTACATTTTTTATTCTCAATTCACTATCCAAACAATATTATTTCTTCCTGGAATATCAATCTTTCCACTCTAGCCATTTTTGCCACTCTTTCAGGAATAACACTTTTTCTAAGTTTTCTCCCGAAAGAGTTTTTTCTTTTTTTTCTCAAACAATCCAAATAAATAAATAAATTATTGTTTGTGAACCACAATTTGGGACTCGTAAAAAGTATTTCAAACGTGTTGTTGTTTTCAAGAACAATATTTGCGAACCTATAAATGAATTCGAAAATATATAAGACGTGTGTTTTCTTGTTGTAAAGTTAATGTTGCGATTTCAGTTTTCATTCTACTTTTTTTTTTTTTGTTATTTGTGGGCTTTAATAGAGGATAAATTAAAAGGAATAAGAAGAATTTTTGAACGAAAATTAATATTCTCATAATGAACCTAATCTTATCTCTCTTGTGCTATACGTCATTTTGCCAGTCGTTACAATGTACTTTTGTTTTACTCATCATCAAATCTGTTTAATTATATTATAAAAAGAGGACGGGATATGCTAAGTACTCGTTGAGGCGTACTCTAGACCGTATGATTAGTTCTTTCTCTTGATCAAAAGGTCAGAGATCTACTTCTAGGAGGGTTGACATTCTATATTTATGCTCCAAATTGAAATTTTCTGAGATATTTTGAATAAAAAAGGATATATCTTATCTTCATTTAACAATATTATTTTTTTTCCTTTTTTTTAAAGCAAGAACCCCAAAATGGGGTACCATCAATATATTTAACATTAATTTATGTAAGTGCATGCATCAGATTGGCATGAATTTAAAAGAGAGACCAAATCCATCCATGTATAGAATTTAATTTTTGGAGCGTGGTGCCGCCTGCTTTTCAAGATGCATACCTTTTTTGGAGGCATTGGAAGAATCTATGCTCAAGCCAATAACTTTGGAGGGGCATGCAAGCTTTTATCCAGACGAATCAACAAAAGCGTTCAACTGGGGCAGCGTGTCGGAATCCAATTGGTTGCATCAAGTTGAGATCCTCTCAAGCACTACATGCATCCATCTTTGCTTTGTCGTTTGATCATTTTCTACTTTCTGGAGGAGCATCGAGTACAGCACTAAAAAATATTTGAAGTTCAATAAAATCTATAAATGCTCACTAAACTTTTGCGTATCAGCATTATTTATTTATTTTGAATCATTGTTGTGGTAGCTTGACGGAAATGTAATTGACAAAACAAAAGGAAATATGTTCACACATGAACTCCTTGTTTGAATTCTGTAATGGAGTTTATAATTGCTAGATATTGGCAAATCGTAATACTTGTTAAATATTTCAATATAATACTTCATAAAATGCATAACAAATTATATGCAGGGTTTAATAATATAATTTTACATGAATATTTATGGGACTCAAATATAACATTCTATATTCTATTTTAAAATACAAATTGTCATTTATATCAACATTATTTTAAAATAAATGGGGAGACATCGAACTCCACTTCAATAACTTCGACGCGCCTATGACTTCAATTTCTTTGTTTACAAACTTATTTTTATAGATGGCTTTAACATTGACTGTCAAATTAAATTTAACAAAAAAAAATAAGAATGCCTCTAGAAACAAATAATTAATGCAGTTAACTCAATGTAATTAATTCAAGTAAATTCTCAGTAGCCATAAAATTGCCTCAAAGTACATAGTTGATGTTTGGAGTACTATAAGATTAAACTACCCTTTTTTTTCCCCATTCGGAGCAAGACCTCATATTTTTTATTGAAGGTCATACGTGAATTTCTTCATTATTAGTTGCTCCTTGACAAAGTAAGTTAGGGAATAAAACTGATGTGGATTGTACAGTCATACCAGCATATATCTCGTCAATTTGTCGTTTTTAATGTATGGACGGCAGGCAGTGGCCAGTGGATAGCTTTAGTATTGACTTTTCCAAAGTCAATCAACGTTTTTTGTTAAAAAATTAATGCTATAAATATTATTTATAGAGGCATAGCCACTCTCGAAATAGAGCTTTTTCCTCTTCTGCGTTCAACGGAAATTTAACTCATCACCTCTAGAATAACAATGGAGCTACTAACTACCTGTGCTAGACTTTCACGTTCCCCAATTAATGTTTTCAGTCTACTTGATTGGTCAAATATGTTTATTTTGTCAATGATATCATATTGTTCTATTCTACTTGACTGATCGAAAATATTATTTTCGACCGATCTTGACAATATAAACAATGATTTTAGTCGATCACGTGTATAATAAGTAAGTACGTCACGACCGCCCAAATAATATCTTTGTTAATATGTACATAATAGATAACAATTAACTACAAAGATTTAACAATTTAAATAAAACTGTAATAAACTAATAATACATAACAACTTTCAACAATCCGAATAATACTTTTGTTAATGTGCGTAATAACTAACAATAAATTTTCGACATACACAACAATTTTGTTAACGTGTTTTGCAACCAATAATAATCTAACTAATAACTTTGTTAGTGTACATAACAACTAATAACAATATGAAAAATAGCTCAACTGAACAAATTAAATAAACTTTTATCACATCTTAATCTAAAATACTAACTCATTTTCTACAATCCTCCTTGGCAAGTCTGAACCGAGAAATTGTCAAGATGACAATTTGTGGAAGTTCTTTTTTTTTTTTTTGTAAGTGCTTCTAATTAGCTGCTAGCCTACTAATTAGATGAGGTTAATCAGAGCTCGAGACAAAAATGTTAATTAACAAATAGGCCCTATTGAGTTTACAATTTAGTGATTTTTCCTTATTCTCCTCTATGTTAACATGTATCGAAATAATGGATCATGCAAGTCTGTCAACAAGAATTTGAACTTTATGGAAGCCCAGGCCCATTTTTTCGCGCGCTAACGTCATCATTTTTGAATGATGATGCCATAAATTTTTTTCAGAAAAATTTTTTCCGAAATTTTTTTTTGCGCTGACATCATCAAATTGGACGGATTTTTTCGTTCAGTTAGATGTTGTCGTGGCTTTTTCGTCATCCCTCGAAAAATGGAATGGGTTTCCTCGAGGAATGGGAACATAGCCTTGGATTCACCCCCCTTAAGGTTCGATCTCCGTTCGAGTATCTCTTTACAACAAGAGAACCAAAACACGAGTCGCTTCTTAAAGAGGTTTGTTGATTTCGTGGGTCATTTCTTTCCAGTAGGCGCAAGCTCCTACTGTTAATTACCTCGTGATCGCTCACGAGAATCTCTGATTAAGGGATCTAAAGAATTATATGTAAAGGCTAGGGAAATCATTTGTTTTATGTTCATTTTAGGTTTATTTTTTTTTTGTTTAAATCAGGCTCAATTGGTGTACCAAACCTAATTAACGAGACACAATTGAGGACACTTGAATGATTTTGTTATTTGGGATAGACTTGATTTTCGTTTTTTGGTGTTGGGGCGTTGTTTCAGATCCTTAGGCTATGTTGGGCCTTTGGACGATTTGAATTTGGATTTGGGTTTTCAAGGCTATTTTGGGCCTTGGATTTGATTTGAAGGCTATTTTGGGCCTTTCGATTTAATTTGGATTTGACTTAAATTTCAAGGCTATTTTGGGCCTTTCGATTTGGATTTGATTTGAAGGCTATTTTGGGCCTTTCGATTTGTCTTGCATTTGATTTAAATTTCAAGGCTATTTTGGGTCTTGGGATTTGGATTTGATTTGAATTTCAAGGCTATTTTGGGCCTTTGTGAGAATTTCTGATTTTTGGATCACTTGGAGTTGGCTTCGATTTGCTGAAGGGATTTCGTTCACTTTTAATTGAAGAGGCTTCAGTCTAGATTTCGGGTTTCGTGTTTGGACTTTTAATTTCTTAAGTTTCTCTTTGGGTTTTACAATTTTCACAATTTTATTTTATTTTTTATTTTTTAATTTTAGACTTTTGAAATATCTTTTTATATTTCTAATTATGTTTATTTTTTAAAATACTTGATATTTAATGTATTTCTTTTTTTAAAATCATTTCTATTATTTTAAAATGATATCAATGTTTATTTTTGAAAATTTGTTGGAAGGATTTAATCAAGTTTTCAAATCATTTAGAATTTTACAAAATTGATTTAACATTATTTCAGAATTTTATAAGATTTATTTAATATTGAAAATACTTCAAAAATAGGAAAGATCAATAAATTGACAGATTTTTATATCAAAATATCAGTGAATTTGGTTTATTTAGATTTTTTTAATTTTATGGGTATTTTATTTGTATTTTTCTGAGTTTCCTACTATTTTTTAATGAATTTTCAAAGTTTCTGCTGATGTGGAGTTTTCTGACTGGTCCACGTGTGCACAGGGGCTTAGTTGGCTGCTGATCTGGTGCTGCCGTGTCTAGATGACGTGGCATTTATTTATTTTATTTTATGGTAGTGGGTCCCACATGTCAGATATATTTTTAATTTCAGAATTTTCGGTGTAACGAGTTTCTGACAGGTCAGTGACCCGCAACAAGTGATTTTGCCGCATCGAATCGCGTGTGGCACGGGTTTGAATCCTTCTTCCCCGCCTGGATTTGGCTTTTATGCAGTTTAGTCCTCGTCTTTTCTCCGGCGAAATTACGGTGACTCCGTCCACCGTTTCTGTTGAAATTGGGTTCGTTGGGATCGTGGGGCTGAGGAGGGCACAGCGGTGCAAGTTGTTCTTTCTGAGGAGGCTCGTGCCACCACCTGGGATCTGAGAAGTGTCGGGCCTCCATTAATGGAGTTCGAAGCTTTTGGATTCTTTTCTTTGCCAGCTTGAAGTTGTATACACTTCTGAAGGTCCTTTGAAGATTATGGTGGGTTTAATTTGTCGTGGAGATGCTTGGAAGGGGATGATCTCCACTGAGGAACTTCGATTTGACCTTGAGCAGAATGGAGTCAAGTTGGTGGAGCCCACACAATCACTTCTTTGTACCAGCAACCTCTTGATTAGCTTCAGGGGATTGATTTTAGTCTATTGATGCGTTCATTTCAACTTGAGGCATCACAATTTGGTGTAAGAGCCAAAGGGGCAGATTTGCATCTTTACTTCAATTTTCACTTGCATGCAATTGGACTTACAGCAATATGGCTTGATTTAATGTTCATTTTAGGTCAAATTAAGCTTGTTTTATGTGTTGAAATTGCTCAGAGAGTAAGAGTAAGGCGTTTGGCACTTTTCACAACTTACCATTTTCATTTTTACGTAATATTAGCAATGTTTTACATGAAACGTTATTTGAGTTGCCTAAATGCATGAAATTCAGTTACAGAGGCCATATTTCACCATAAGAAACTTATTTCAACAACACAAAGTCTTTTTGTTTGTAAAATCCAGAATTTTAGCAAAAATATTAATTTGTTAGCAACATACCCATGATTTACCCTTTATTGTTCATAAAACCACAAAATGAAAGAAGCTTAATCCCTGCTGTCCAGTGAACCTTGCATCTGCCATCAAGGTATCTTTTTGTGTTTTTTTATGTAAAGAAGACCCCCTTTTATTTTCATTTAGACAGATTTATACATAAACATATTTTTATTTGGCAATGTTATGGCACTAGCTTTAGGGCATGCAAAGGTATACAGAATTTATGTTCTTTTATGCACTTTGGTCCATTTTGGCAGCATAACAGTAGGCATTATTTGTATTGTACAGAAATTCCATAATTTGAGCTATTTTGAACTCAAACCATGAAATCGCAGCCTAACACTGAGGAAACCTCAGCTTAAGCTATTGTTTCACCTAGTCAAGAGGAAACCTCAGGCTAGGCGACTTCTCCTCAGTCTAGATCTGAGGATTCCTCAGTCTAAACCATGGGAGGAGAGGTCAGGAGATGAGAGGAAGGAAGAAGAAGAGCAAAACAGCACAATTTCACTTCAAATTTATTTCCTTTTGACTTGTAAACAAGGGGTTACACAGAAGAATCACTCAATTCTCACCTTTCTCTCTTATTTCAATCTGTTCGCTGAAATGTCTCTTATAATTACAATGGAATTCTCTCAATTGAGCACCACAAAGCTAACCTAGCTCAAGCCCAACCTTCCCCCTCCCTTCCTCTCTTCTTTCCTTCGATTTGGGGGTGCTTATATAGGCAGGGACCCTAGGGTTTCATCTTGGAGCCGTGTGCCATCCTCACCTTCTGATCTCCATCCAATGGTCGAAATGGAGCTGCGCTAGGGCTCTGGTTTCGCAAAACCGTGGGCAGCATTGCTGGTTTTGGGTTGGTGGCGCTGGAGGAGCCACGTCGCCTCTTCTCTTGCTTTTACCCGGCGTGCTACAGTAACTCGCAGTCTGTTCTCCTTTTCTTCTTTTTACCAGGGAAGGGACGCCTCTTACAAGTGGGGCCATGCGTGGGTTTAATGAGAGAGAGACGGATAGGTGAGTCTGTTTCGTCGTGAGCCAATGAAACGTTTTTGAATTTGTATGCACGGTCTATGAACAACAGGTGCATCCAAGCCTTTAAATGAAAACAGTAATTCATCAAGGGGGCAGCGACATACTTCGCCCCCTGGGATTCTCTCCAATGGATGCACGCGCCACCCCTTTTCTATTTTTCTGGATTTTTCATTTGATCTCCATACTTTTTTTATTTCTTTATGGCTAAAACAACATAAATTGTTTGGGAACCTTCCCATGGGTATTTTTGGATGAAATTTTACGGGTAGACTTAGAAAAATATAAGAAATTTAATGGTTCAACTGGTTTTGTAAAATTCCTTATGGATTTATTTTGGTAATTTTATGAATTTTTTGGGTTTGTTTGCAAACTTTGGCATTTCTGTAGGTATTTTTGGAGTTGAAAAATTATGATAAATCATCATAATTCATAAGGGATTTTTGGGTAAATTTTGAGAATTTTTGGAGTTCGTTTGGTATTTTTCGTAATTTGATTTTGACTTTTTGGCAATTTGGGAATTTGGTTTTTGGCATTTGACTTTTGGTTTTTCGCAATTTGGTTTTGGTTTTGATGTTTAATTTTTAGGGTCAACAGATGCGTCAAGGGATTTATTTAAAGTATTTATGTGTTCAGTTAGTTGCAGCAAAAATTTGATTTTGTAGTTTTTTCTGCTCAAGTAAACTCGTTAAGGAATGAATTTAACGTGTTTATGTGTCCTGTTAATTGCGGCAAAAATTTGATTTCGTTGTTTTTCGTGTTCAATTAAACTATTTAAGGAATCAATTAAAATTGCTTATTTGTTCAGTTAAATGCAATGAAGTGAACACTGTTTATTTATTAAGAATAATAATATCCATTATTTCAATAAACTGAACAATTCTATTAATAATAACATCCATTAATAGTAACACAAAATCCTACACAATTTTAACCACTACAAACTAACATAATTCATCAACTCCTCATTCGATTCCTTTCGCACAACTCTTCTCACCCTGTCCTGTAATTCTCACACAAACAAAATAAAATACAATTAAAATTAATTACTAATTAAATGATCTAATAATATTTAATGCTTTCGGATCATGTGAAGTATTAAAAAATACATAACGAAATAAGATGATCTCTTAGAGGTACTAACTTAATATATATGATTACTGATTAATCCATTAGAAAAACTAAATAATTAATTAGTATATCTGGATCAAATTAAAAAAAATTTAAAAATAGGAAACGTATTAAAACATAGCAACACAAAATTATAATAATTTAATTTTTTGCCTTGTGTATACTATTCAATTTGATAAAATATTCTATTCAGAGTTGCTGGGTTGTCACTTGCCATAAGTTGATAAAATACACTTTAGGATTAGAATATTTCTAATCGTCACAATCATGGTATTTCGGACAACCTTTCAAATGCCTCCCATAAACGGCAAATGAAATATCTCATGTGACGTATGGTCATAAATGAGAGTCTCAAAATTTCAACTCATACCTTGGTGAAGTATTTCTTGAATACTTAACCAATTATCTTTTTCACCAACAAGTGTGCGTAAAAGGTAACGTCATATCCTTTAATACTAGAAAGAGATCGTATGACAATATCAATAATCCTTGATATCGGAGATCAATATCTCTAGTTATCAATTAGCTACTTAAATCTTTCGATTTGTAAGCCAATGAAACGTTCATGTATCCTTTTATAAAAGAAGAATCTCTTTGTCAACTTATACTCTTTATACTCGATCATAAATGATGGAGTTAATATCTACTTTCTCCAAGAACACTTTCTTGAGTAAGTGGATAAGAGTGTACGAGTTAAATCTAGTCCATATGAATTCTCTAATTCAAAGGTCTAGAAATTTCTAATGAGGATATTAGCCATACGCTTCATTGAATAACTTTTCACCAAAAATCAATCAATCATCGCGTTGCTATGTTCGGGTAGTTTGAGGAAAGTTTTGAGAATTGATATACTCAAATTTCTCTTCACTAAGATCGTGTCTTAGGAATCGGTATTACTTCTTTAAGTAAATACTTTTAGAAACGAGTTTGTTAATTTTCAAAGATTGATCGCAACAAAATTAATAATTTTAACATCTATAACAAAATCATTTAAGGTCATTTATTTTATGCAATTATTTTATTTATAACAAATAAAACTCCCACTATATTTATTTAATGTCCCAAATGTAGTTGGTTTTCCAAGATCCCGGTTTTCATCAAGTAGAGTCTGCTATGGCACGTCACCCTACTTAATTAGACAAGGTAGGTTCTCCAACCAATCATATCGTTCCATATGATTCTTGGTTTGTGAATATCTAAGTATATTTACAAACTTCGCCCCGATGTCCAAACTCTAGTTAGGTCCATCGAAAAGTAACCTCTCACTATTTGCTCCTTGCAAATCTTAGCTATTTGCACCCCGACTACCGAATTGGCAACCATGACGTCCGCTTGGGTGGACCGCGCCATGAGTGACAATCGGCGTGAAGGGGATAGAGAGAAGGAGGGCGATTTAACTTAATCGAGTTTTAGTTGGGACTATCAATCATATGACACTTGTTTGGTGGTCGTGTAAGCATACACTCATACCTACCCTACGACAATTCATAGCAATCGCAAGCAATCACATATAAGCATCTCATAGTTGTGGGTTTGTATGGCTCCCACTTGCATTAGTTTCGCCACATCGTCCATGGAGCAAAACTAATCTAATCCTTGTCCCTCCCACTAAATTCTATAAGGATCTAAATCCTATATAAAATTAAGGTACAAAATACATGTGAAAACATCATATTCCCATCCTAACCTTAGGGGCATGCAAGCCTCACAAGTTACATAAAAAATTAATCAACAAATTAATTAATTAATGACACCAAAGGCCGCATTACAAACATTCACACATGCATTCAAATACAACCACAAGGCATTGAGTCATGAGCCATACTAAAACCACTTTCCACCTACAAAACAAAGTTAGCACATACAAGCACTTTGTTTCCAATTAACGATTTTCAAGCATCTTTGCGTATTGTTTGCCATAAGAAAATTCCGTGTACAAATTCTCAATTTTAAACAACAAAACTTGTTTAAATTCATTTAGAAAGTTCTTTCAACATCCCACAACTGAAAGGAGATCAAACAAGGAGTATTCCAATTGTTTTCAACTAGTTTGAATAATTAGAAAAACAGTAATTTACCAAAAAACGTAACTAATGGAATCCAACAAAATCAATAGTTTTAGGTCTCAAAAAATTATGAAATAAATTACTTAAGCTCCTTATCATAATTGTGATTACCAGTAAAAATTTTCAAGAAGAGATCTTAAACCATCTGGGAGAATAAAAAAAGACAAATCTCTTACAAGTGCACGAAACACCGTTATGAGATTTTCAACTTATCCTCTCAACCATTTGGTCTGTTAGACCACCTTCTATCTAGTTTTTATATATACAATATACATAGAAAAACTAGTTTAGACTATAGGCTATCCATCCATGAAAAGAAAACAACCAAGTTCAGTTCAAAAAAAATCGAGTTACATACTAAACAATCAACAAATTCTGTACTGGAACAGACTGTCGATCGAAATGTTTTAACCTAGTTGAAGGTCCAAACTTCCACGAAAAATTATGAAATTAATTTTCCTGGAATCCTAACTCAAAATAGAACAACTACATTTAAACAGAATTTTTAAAGGAGTTCTCAGTTGGTACAGTTTATTAGAACAATCGATTTGCTCAATAAACTGGATCTGACAAGATTTTCCTTTTCATACTTGAAAACCCGCAAATTAATCCGACTCATGCAACAATCTACACATGCTCAGAAAGAGTTTCAAGTCCTCTTTGATTCTAGCTATATAACACTGGTACTTATATTCAAAATATAAATCTTTCAAGCCATTCAAACAGGACAGTACGAGCAGAAACTGGTTCTGCGCACTGTCGCCGTTTTATTCACAATAAATCCATACAATTTCAGAAAAATGTGAATCTAACGCCAAAAGAATCACAATCCACATATCTACAACGTTCATGTAGACAGAAAAAACTTTCAGAGAAAATATCATAGCGAAAAATGCGAAACAACACAAAAAATGCCATTTTCAGACAGCAAACAAACGCATCATCTCTACTAATCTGTTAATTAACCAATTTCTCTTAATTAAGTGTCAAAATAACTTAAGTACGACCATGTGCTCTGATACCACTGTTAGGAAACTGCTCAATTTTAATTTTGTGACTAATTACGCTTAATTAATCCAATTAAAACACAAGCAACACGAGATCTAGTACTTTAAGCAATTCGACACAAGAGAATAAGGTGGAAATTATACCTCCCGCGAAATCGTATTCGCGGGGCTCGATCCTACGGCATAGAAATCGATGGCGTGCTTCTCCTTCGTCTCCAAATCGCCTCGAGTCCACCTAGAGATTAACCAAGGTCTAAATCGATTCGTGCTAGCGATTCGATTAGAACAAAGCTAATCCTAAGGATCAACCCTCTTCAAGAATCAACTTATTTGATTTTTGGTGGAGAGTTGTAGCTCAACACATGAGCATATGGAGGAGAGGAGGAGAGAGTGGCGCCGGCCTAGGAGGGAGGAAAGAGGTGGCGGCTAGGTATTCAAAGAGAAAAGGTTGAATTTTGCTACTTCAAGTGGTCCTTATATAGACCACTCTCCACCAACCTTTCCTTGACCTTTTTACCCTTCTAAGGCCGGCCATATACATGGGCCTTATGGTCCATGTGTTAGGTTTGTTCAATCTCTCTTAGTCCATATTAAATCAATTATTTAATAGGCCTTTCAAGTTGCATTCAATTTAGGCTCAAATAGACTATTAAATTAAAAGCCTATACTTTAATTTAATTCACTTAATTAAATTAAAGTGTGATGAATAAAATTAATTATCAATATATTGATAATCATTTTAGGATTAGCATGTGCATTAATTTGTTTCTATATGATCCATTTGACTTAATTAATTATAACGGTCCACAACGTTATTTAATTAATTAATCAACTTATCATATTTTGCAATACTCACTATTGCAAATAAATAAATAATGCACGTATGGTCAAAGTCCTATTTGTGTGACCCTTTGAGGATTTATGCTACGTTGGACATGGAATTAAATCGTTATTTAATTTCAATAATCATAAGCGGTATCTAGCAACACGTTATGATTCCCAATTCGCATAAATAGTGTACTACTACAGTATTTAAATCCTGCATAAGAGAATAAATGTATTTCCCTATTTTGATTCTTATGTCACACGATATCATCGTATAATCCAAGATAGGAATGCGTCATTCTTGCAGATTATATGTTTCTTGATCTAGAGATAATCGTATAAAGTTGCATGCAAACAATCTATCTCCATCAAGGGGCCCAAACAGATATCGTCACTCACTAAGTGAATTAATGAGGGACATACGGTTTTCTTGATGATTAGCTTTTCCCCGCACAATTCAAGAGAACGTAAATCAAGTCCGTATAGCAGCCCTTAACGGGAATCAGCGATAGACGAGATTTATAGAACCTATCCTCATGTGGAAAAGATAATCATCTCAAACTTAGAACCAAAATCATAACGAAATAAACAATGACACATAACACAATCCATATGTTTATTTCGATGGGTCAAGTCCTGTACTATATTCCATAACATATACATATGCAATTAAGTTGGTAACTCTTTACCTATGATTTGTAGAACTTAATCATCACTTAACTTGCATACTAATCTTATATGATAATTAATGTTCCTTGTTAATTATCAAGATTATGGACCGTTTAGATTTATTATTGTCATTCTAAAGAATGATCCACAAAAATCTACAATTCAGATCCTCAACTTGAATAATCTGTCAATAATAAACCTAGGAACAGATGATAAAATATCATCCATAACATAAACTAATAATTAAGTCATTAAATTATTGACTTTTAGGACATAACTCTAACAGAAGTACGATAGAGAAGAAGGAATGGTGGGAAGTTGCAAGGACGATCAGTTCTATTGAGGTGTGGCTGCGACTATCGCGGCTCGATGAATCGATGATGGAGATTCGAAGGAGAGAGTGAGTTCAAATGAGAGCGAAAGGGGTTCTCCAGATAAATGGGTGATTTTATTTTTTTTTGGAGAAGAAATGATATATGCTTCATATCTAACCGTCTATTTAATCGGATGACTTTGGTTATTCGCTGAGGAGGCGTTGGGAAGAGTCACGGTTACGTGGATGGTGTGTGGATGGTAAAAAGGTTGATGGTGAATAGTAATTACCTTTACCTATCACATCAGTTCTGTACCATCGGATAGCTTTAAAAAACGTGAAGAAATTTCCGATCAGAAGAGTCGATTAAAATAGAATTCTATTTCTAATTCTCGCGTTGTTTTTTTACTGTTAGATTGAATATTCATATCGAAAACTTATATGAAACCAAATTTTACATTTTTTTTATTTCTTTACTATTTATTTTCTATTTTTAAATTAGACGTTCCATAAAAGTTCTAGGAGCGGTTTTTTAAAAATACGAAATAAATAGTAAAAAAAAATTAAAATTTGGTTTCATATAAGTTTTCGATATGAATATTCAATCTAAGAGTTTGGATTGGTAATTTAAAATTTGATTACGCGAATATGATCATGTAGGACGGACATCCTGTAGAGACCTTTTTATCGCCACGGAATAAAATAAACTGAAAATCCGCGGGAAAGGGAAAGATCTATCCAGATACCCTCCGCGCGTCACAATTCGATATAAGTCCTTTCTTAATGAAGAGAGAAGAACTCATATGAATTTATATTCACGCGAAGGTTTATTGTTTTGTGAGTCCTTTCTTTCCAGCAGGCGCAAGCTCCTGCTATTAATTACCTCGGGAATAACCGCGAGAACCTCTGATTAATGGATTCGAAGAATTATATGTGTCTAGGCTAAAGAATTGTGAAATGCAACTTGTTGGGTGATTATGCATGTGACATTTGTTCATGGGATTTTTATGGTAAGTCGAGATTTTAAATTTTTAATCTAACTTGAACCATAATGGTAAATTACCGACCAGTCCATTAGTCGATCAAATACCGCTTTATTTTGGAGTTGAGATTTTTGTTCTCATTTTTGACATTTGATTTAGGATTTGAGTTATTTGTGTTAGTTAAGTGCACAAATTTAATTTTTCAAGGATAATTACTATTAATTACCCATAATTAAGCATGCACACACATAGGAACTAGTATTAAGCTATTCGCACAAGAGAAAAGGGTTCAAAGATGTACCTCCCTTGATATCGTAACCAAGGGGATTTGAACCGCGGCTAGGATCGAGGTGGTGGTTGCTCTTTCGCGTCTAGCTCCCGCCTCCTTGTCGAATCACCTCGAGTCCACTTGGTATTAACCAAATCCTCAACAAGTTATGCTAGTAACTTGGAGGATGTGACTAATCCCTAGCTTTCCCAATCTTCTAGCAAATCAACAAGTTATTTGAGGAAGAATGGAGGGCTCAACACATGAGCAATAGGGAGAGATGAGAGGGAGGAGGCGCACACCAAGGGAGGGGGCGGCTAGGTTAGTGGGAGAGAGAGAGAGGGGGATTTGCAACCATCCACATCCTTATATAGAGTGCAAACCCTACCTACCTCATACCATGTATTTACAACATTGCCATCCCACCTACCACCTATGTATGGCCGGCCACAATAAGGGCCTTTATGGGCCAATTGCATTGCCTCATGGGTCCACTTAATCACTCATTAAATGGCCCCTCTTGTTGCTCTCAATTTGGATCCCTATTGGGCCTTTAATTAACTATTTAATTAAAGCCCTATAATATGCATATGTGTTGAAATAAATAATTATTAACTTAATAATAATTATTTAGGGATTAGATAATGCATTAATTTATTTCTATATGATCCCTTTGATTTAATTAATTATAACGGTCTACAACGCTATTTAATTAATTAATCAACTCATCATATTTTGCAATACCAATTATTGCAAATAAATAAATAATGCAAGCATGGTTAAAACACCAATTCTGTGTGACCCTTTGAGGATTTATGCTACGTTGGACATGGAGTTAAATCGCTATTTAATTCCAATAATCATAAGCGGTATCTAGCAACACGTTATGATTCCCAATTCGCATAAATAGTGTACAGCTACAATATTTCAATCATGCATAAGAGAATAAAAGTATATCTCTATTTTGATTCCTATGCCTCACGATATCATCGTATAATCCAAGATAGGAATGTGTCATTCTTGCAGATTACACGTTTCTTGATCTAGAGATAATTGTATCAGTTGCTAGCAAACAATCTATCTCCATCAAGGGGCCCAAACAGATATCGTCACTCACTAAGTGAATTAATGAGGGACATACGGTTTTCTTGACTATTTAGCTTTTCCCCGCACAATTCAAGAGAACATAAATAACGTCCGTATAGCAGCCCTTATCGGGAATCAGCGGTAGACGATATTTATTGAACCTATCCTCATGTGGAAAAGATAAATATCTCAAACTTAGAATCAAAATCATAACGAAATAAATAATGACACCAAAACACAATCCATATATTTATTTCGTTGGGTCATGTCCTGTACTATGTTCAATTAACATAAACATATGCAATTAAGTTGGTTACTCTTAACCTGTGATTTATAGAACTTAATCAACACTTAACTTGCATACTAATCTTATTGATAATTAATGTTCCTTGTTAATTATCAAGATTATGGACGCTTTAGATTTATTGTTGTCATTTACTACTAAATGAATCACAGTGATCTATAATTCAGATCCTCAACCTGAATGAACTGTCAACACATAAATCAAGGAACAAATGATATAAAATCATCCATAACATAAAACCATAGAAGTAGCCAAATATGATTGGCTTCTAGGACATATCTCTAACAATCTCCCACTTGGTCTAGAGTCAATCAATAGTGACTTCTAGCCAGTGTATAGTACTCAATGTAATATCCAAATATACATGTCTCATACTATCGCCTAAATAAAAGATACAACTCAAAGCCAATCAGGCATACGCCTAATCCCCATGGATGCAACATGCAACTCATGCGCGGCTCGAGACAAAGGCTTTGTCAGAGGGTCCGCTGTGTTCGCGGCACCGTCCACCTTCTTGACCTTGACCCATCCGTCATTGACCAACTGACGGATGAGATGGAATCGTCGTAGAATGTGCCTAGTCTTCTGGTGAGACCTAGGCTCCTTGGACTGAGCTATGGCTCCCGTATTGTCGCAGTAGATATCCACTGGACCCGAGATGCTTGGAACCACCTCTAGCTCGGTCAAGAACTCCTTGATCCATACGGCTTCTTTTGCTGCTTCGGTGACGGAATCGGCCGTAGTATCTTGCTTGGAACTCTTCCAACTTACGGCACCACCATTAAGCAGAAATACAAAGCCGGACTGTGATTTGGAGTCATCTCGATCGGTTTGGAAACTAGCATCGGTGTAACCAGTTACAACGAGCTCTTGGTCTCCACCGTAAACGAGAATGCTCTCCTTGGTTCTCTTGAGATACTTGAGGATATTCTTGACTGCGGTCCAATGTGCCATGCCCGGGTTGGCTTGGTATCGACTAGTCACGCTAATCGGATGTGCCACATCGGGGCGAGTGCATAGCATGGCATACATAATCGATCCGACTACAGATGGATACTTGAATCGCTTCATGTACTCCCGATCTGTCTCCGTTGTCGGACCTTGAGTCTTGCTCAAGTAAATGCCATGTGACATAGGCAAGAATCCCTTCTTGGAATTCGCCATGTTGTGTTTTTGCAACACCTTGTCAATTTATGCATCTTGTCTCAAACCTAACATCCTCTTTGATCTATCTCTATAGATCTTGATTCCTAGGATGTAGGCGGCTTCGCCCAAGTCTTTCATTGAGAACACTTTCTTCAATGAATACTTGACTGCATTCAATTCGGGAATATCATTCCCGATCAAGAGTATATCGTCAACATATAGAACAAGAAACACAACCACGCTCCCACTAAACCTCTTGTAGACACAAGGTTCCTTTTCACTTTGAGAGAAGTTCAATTTCTTGACTTCCTCATCAAAGCGCTTGTTCCAACTCCTTGATGCTTGCTTCAATCCATAAATGGATCGTTGAAGCTTGCATACTTTGTTAGCATTCTTTGGATCCACAAAACACTCGGGTTGTGTCATATACACATCCTCTTCCAAATTTCCATTTAGGAAGGCAGTTTTGACATCCATTTGCCAAATCTCATAATCATAGAATGCGGCAATTGCTAACTTGATCCGAATTGACTTGAACATGACGACGGGCGAGAAGGTTTCCTCATAGTCAATACCATGAATTTGCTTGTAACCTTTCGCTACAAGTCGTGCTTTGTAAATGGTCAAGTTGCCATCCATGTCGACCTTTCTCTTAAAGATCCACTTGTTCTCAACGGGTTTTACTCCGTTGGGAAGGTCAACCAAGGTCCATACCTTGTTGTCATACATGGATTGCATTTCGGATTCCATGGCTTTTAGCCATTCCTTGGAGTCGGGTTTCTTTCTCATGTCATCAATGGTCAAAGGCTCATCGTTCTCCATGACGAGAACGTCGTGCAAACCTAAATATCTTATAGGTGGACGACTTTGCCTTGCCGATCTTCGTAGGGTAGAAGTTTGAGGTTCTTGAACTTGTTCCACAACGGTTTGTGGACTTTGTTCTTGAACTTCAAGTGAAGGTGCTTCCTCAACATCATCGACTCGCGATATGTTTGAGTTTTCATTTGAGGGAGCTTGTTCGTGAACCTCTTCTTCCACAACAACTTGTGGAATGGGTTCGGCTACAATCTCATTCGGTGCATCCACATTTTGTGCAACCTCATTTGGCACCATATTGGGAACAACTACATTGCCTACTTGAGGCATGCTTTGTTGTTGCGGTTCTTGAATTTCTTCAATCACCACGTTGCTCCCACTACTTCTTCTTGAGAGAAATTCTTTCTCCAAGAACACACCATAACGAGCAACAACTATCTTGTTCTCGTTGCGGTTATAGAAGTAATAACCCTTCGTTTCCTTAGGGTATCCTACGAAATGACATTTGTCCGATTTGGGTCCAAGCTTATCGCTCACTAGCCTTTTCACATAAGCTTCACAACCCCAAATCGTGAGAAACGACATGCTTGGTTTCTTCTTAAACCAAAGCTCATAGGGCGTCTTCTCAACGGACTTTGATGGAACACGGTTTAATGTAAAAGTTGCGGTTTCAAGGGCGTATCCCCAAAAGGACATAGGCAAATCGGCTTGGCTCATCATTGATCGAACCATGTCAAGCAAAGTTCGATTCCTCCTTTCGGATACACCATTCCATTGTGGTGTTCCGGGTGGAGTGAGTTGTGGAACGATTCCACACTCCTTTAGATAGTTGCCAAACTCATGGCTCAAGTACTCACCACCTCGATCGGATCGTAAGACCTTGATCTTTCGACCAAGTTGGTTCTCAACTTCATTCTTAAATTCTTTGAACTTGTCAAAGGATTCGGATTTGTGACGCATCAAGTAGATATACCCGTATCTACTATGATCATCGGTGAATGTGATGAAGTATGAATAACCACCACGCGCACAAATGCTCATAGGTCCGCATACATCGGTATGTACAAGGTCTAATAAGTCATTTGCCCTTGTTCATTTGTTAGGAAAAGGCGCTTTGGTCATCTTTCCCATCAAACAAGATTCGCATGTGTCAATTGGCTCGAAAGCGAATTGATCCAAGAGACCAACGGTTTGTAATCTCTTGATGCGTTTCTCATTGATATGACCTAAGCGGCAATGCCACATCAAAGTTGCATTCTCATGTGAAATCTTACGTTTCCTATTGTCATTCTCAACACTCAAGATAAGTCCGCTAGAATCAAGCACATAAAGACCATTCAATAAATGCGCATCACAAAAACGAACATCATTTCGAAACAAGGTCAACAACTTGTTCTTTATTACAACATCAAAACCATCCATGTCCAAACAAGAGATAGAGATAATGTTTCGAGTGATAGAGGGAACCAAAAATACATCTTTTAGTTCCAACACAAAACCGGAAGGTAAAGTTAAATCCACGCTCCCAATGGCCATAGCGGAGATGCACGTGCCATTCCCGACGCGGAGTTGAACTTCACCTTTCTCGAGCCGCCTCCTATTCTTTAGGACCTGCACATTTCGACAAATGTGAGCACACGAACCGGTATCGAATACCCAATCGGTGTTAGAGGTAGCGAGAAGGGTTTCGATGACAAATATACCTGAAGAAGAAGGTTGGACGGTTCCCGCCTTCTTGTCGGCAAGGTACTTGGGGCAGTTTCTCCTCCAATGACCCTTGTTGCTACAATAGTAGCAAACGGTCTCGGGAGTGGCCGGGTTCTTCTTCTTCTTGGAACCCACGGGAGCACCCTTGGCCGAACCTTGGGGCGTCACCGGGCCTTTGCCCTTGTTGGTTTTACGGCCTCGCTTCTTGATCTTCTTGCTCTTGTCACTCACGGCAAGAACATCTTTTGGGCCCTTCTCCTTCTTGAGACTATCCTCCGTCTCAACGAGCATGTTTTGGAGATCATCCATGCTCTTGTCCATGCCATTCATCCGGTAGTTCACAACAAAACCGGTGAAGCTTGGAGGGAGGGAGTTGAGAATGAAATCTTGAATCGCACCCGTAGGAAAGGGCGTATCAAGCTTTTCAAGCTGCCGAAACAACCCCGCCATCTTCATGACGTGTGGCCCGACTTCATGACCCTCCGCCAAGCGAGTGTTGGCGACGGCCTTGATGAGACGGGCCCTTTCGGTGCGGGCCTTGGTTTGGAACATGTTCTTGAGACGAGTGATCATTTCAAACACTCCATAACCACTATCGATGAACTCCTTTTGGAGTTCCGATTCCATGACCGCAACCATCAAGACCGACATCTCCATGTCGTCATTGACGTGCTTCTCATATTCCTCTTGCTTATCCTTTGGATCGGTGTCCTTAGGAGCAGAGGGAATCGGAGTGGAGAGGAGGTACTCCCTTTTTTCAAACCTAAAGGCAAGCCTTAGGTTGCGGTGCCAATCCAAGAAATTAGCACCGTTAAAGGCGAGTTTCTCTTTCTCAAGAAGAGAACGAAGCGTTAAAGAGGAGGAAGACATCTACAACAATTATCGAATTTAAAGGTCAATTAGTTTTATGTTTTTAGTTTTAACAAAAGTAAAACTTTCACTACACTTTTAAAGTCCCTAAGTATAGTGATTTCCAAGACCCCTATTTTCATCAAAATGGACCTGCTATGGCACGTCATCCAAAATGATTAGATAAGGTAGGTTCTCCAACCAATCATCTTACCATGACTCTTGGTTCGCATAAGCGAACTTCGCCCCGATGTCCAAACTCTAGTTGGGTCCATCGAAAAGTCACTTCTCACTATTTGCTCCTTGCAAATCTTAGTTATTTGCACCCCGACTACCGAATTGGCAATCATGACGTCCGCTTGGGCGGACCGCGCCATGAGTGACAATCGGCGTGAAGGGGATAGAGAGAAGGAGGGCGATTTAACTTATTCGATTTAGTTTGGGACAAACAATTCATATGACACTTTGTTTGGTGGTCGTGTAAGCATACACCCATACCTAACCTAACAAAATAATCATATAAGCATCTCATAGTTGTGGGTTTGTATGGCTCCCGCTTGCATTAGTTTCGCCACATCGTCCATGGAGCAAAACTAATCTAATACTTGCCCTCCCACTAAATTCTATAAGGATCTAAATCCTATATAAAATAAAGGTGCAAAATACATGTGAAAACATCCTATTCCCATCCTAACCTTAGGGGCATGCAAGCCTCACAAGTTACATCAAAAATTAATCAACAAATTAATTAATTAATGGCACCAAAGGCCGCATTACAAACATTCACACATGCATTCATTACAACCACAAGGCATTGAGTCTTGAGCCATACTAAACCCACTATCCACCTACAAAACAAAGTTAGCACATACAAGAACTTTGTTTCCAATTAACGATTTTCAAGTATCTTTGCGTATCGTTTGCCATAAGTAAATTCCGTGTACAAATCCTCAATTTTAAACAACAAAACTTGTTTAAATTCATTTAGAAAGTTCTTTCAACATCCCATAACAGAAAGGAGATCAAACAAGGAGTTTTCTAATTAATTTCAACTAGTTTGAATACTTAGAAAAACAGTAATTTATTAAAAAACGTAACTAATGGAATTCAATAAAAACAAAGGTTTTAGGTCTCCAAAAATTCTCAAATAAATTACTTAAGCTCCTTATCATAGTTGTGATTACCAGTAAAAATTTCAAGAAGAGATCTTACACCATCTGGGAGAATCAAAAATGACAAATCTCTTACAAGTGCACGAAACACCGTTATGAGACTTTCAGATTATCCTCTCAACCATTTGGTCTGTTAGACCACCTTCTAATCAGTTTTTTATATATACAATATACATAGAAAAACTAGTTTAGTCTATAGGCTAACTATCTATGAAAAGAAAACCACCAAGTTCAGTTCAAAAGGTTCGAGTTACAAACTAAACAATCAACAAATTCTGTACTGGAACAGACAGTCGATTGAAAAGTTCTAACCTAGTTGAAGGTCCTAACTTCCACGAAAAATTATGAAATTAATTTTCCTGGAATCCTAACTCAAAATAGAACAACTCCATTTAAACAGAATTTTTAAAGGAGTTCTCAGTTGGTACAGTTTATTAGAACAATCGATTTGTTCAATAAACTGGATCTGATGAGATCTTCCTTTTCATACTTGAAAACCCACAAATTAATCCAAGTCATGCAACAATTTATACATGCTCAGAAAGAGCTTCAAGTACTCTTTAAATCTATCCATAGAACACTGGTACTTATATTCAAAATATAAATCTTCCAAGCCATTCAAACAGGACAGTGCGAGCAGAAACTGGTTCTGCGCACTGTCGCCATTTTATTCACAGTAAATCCATACTAATTCAGAAAAATGTGAATCTAATGCCAAAAGAATCACAATCCACATATCTACAACTTTCATGTAGATGGAAAAAACTTCCAGAGAACTTATCAAAGCGAAAAACGCGAAACAACACAGAAAATACCATTTCCAGACAGCAAACAAACGCATCATCTCTACTAATCCGTTAATTAGCCAATTTCTCTTAATTAAGTGTCAAAATAGCTTAAGTACGACCATGTGCTCTGATACCACTGTTAGTTAAGTGCACAAATTTAATTTTTCAAGGATAATTACTATTAATTACCCATAATTAAGCATGCACACACATAGGAACTAGTATTAAGCTATTCGCACAAGAGAAAAGGGTTCAAAGATGTACCTCCCTTGATATCGTAACCAAGGGGATTTGAACCGCGGCTAGGATCGAGGTGGTGGTTGCTCTTTCGCGTCTAGCTCCCGCCTCCTTGTCGAATCATCTCGAGTCCACTTGGTATTAACCAAATCCTCAACAAGTTATGCTAGTAACTTGGAGGATGTGACTAATCCCTAGCTTTCCCAATCTTCTAGCAAATCAACAAGTTATTTGAGGAAGAATGGAGGGCTCAACACATGAGCAATAGGGAGAGATGAGAGGGAGGAGGCGCACACCAAGGGAGGGGGCGGCTAGGTTAGTGGGAGAGAGAGAGAGGGGGATTTGCAACCATCCACATCCTTATATAGAGTGCAAACCCTACCTACCTCATACCATGTATTTACAACATTGCCATCCCACCTACCACCTATGTATGGCCGGCCACAATAAGGGCCTTTATGGGCCAATTGCATTGCCTCATGGGTCCACTTAATCACTCATTAAATGGCCCCTCTTGTTGCTCTCAATTTGGATCCCTATTGGGCCTTTAATTAACTATTTAATTAAAGCCCTATAATATGCATATGTGTTGAAATAAATAATTATTAACTTAATAATAATTATTTAGGGATTAGATAATGCATTAATTTATTTCTATATGATCCCTTTGATTTAATTAATTATAACGGTCTACAACGCTATTTAATTAATTAATCAACTCATCATATTTTGCAATACCAATTATTGCAAATAAATAAATAATGCAAGCATGGTTAAAACACCAATTCTGTGTGACCCTTTGAGGATTTATGCTACGTTGGACATGGAGTTAAATCGCTATTTAATTCCAATAATCATAAGCATAAATAGTGTACAGCTACAATATTTCAATCATGCATAAGAGAATAAAAGTATATCTCTATTTTGATTCCTATGCCTCACGATATCATCGTATAATCCAAGATAGGAATGTGTCATTCTTGCAGATTACACGTTTCTTGATCTAGAGATAATTGTATCAGTTGCTAGCAAACAATCTATCTCCATCAAGGGGCCCAAACAGATATCGTCACTCACTAAGTGAATTAATGAGGGACATACGGTTTTCTTGACTATTTAGCTTTTCCCCGCACAATTCAAGAGAACATAAATAACGTCCGTATAGCAGCCCTTATCGGAAATCAGCGGTAGACGATATTTATTGAACATATCCTCATGTGGAAAAGATAAATATCTCAAACTTAGAATCAAAATCATAACGAAATAAATAATGACACCAAAACACAATCCATATATTTATTTCGTTGGGTCATGTCCTGTACTATGTTCAATTAACATAAACATATGCAATTAAGTTGGTTACTCTTAACCTGTGATTTATAGAACTTAATCAACACTTAACTTGCATACTAATCTTATTGATAATTAATGTTCCTTGTTAATTATCAAGATTATGGACGCTTTAGATTTATTGTTGTCATTTACTACTAAATGAATCACAGTGATCTATAATTCAGATCCTCAACCTGAATGAACTGTCAACACATAAATCAAGGAACAAATGATATAAAATCATCCATAACATAAAACCATAGAAGTAGCCAAATATGATTGGCTTCTAGGACATATCTCTAACAATTTGTTCTCGAATCCTGTGAAGTACCAGGTTCTAAGTACAGAGCATATTGTTGACTTAGAAACAAGGACTTCGCAAAGTTAGAGTCAAGAGTGTAACCGCACTGGTCACTCAGGCACAACAACCTTGCAACTCGTACACTGAATACAAAGCGGGCCGCTAATTCAGGTGACGAAGGAAACTTATGATCAAACTGGGGCTTTGGTCCAGTTAGACCGCTTTTGATATTATTTGGCACTTATTTGGATATAACTTGAGTTAATTTGAACTCAAATCATAATTTGATTTCACTTTTGTTAATTTGAATCAATTTGAATTCAAATTATGTTAGTTCGAGACGATTTGGGGTCTCAAACTAAGTTCTAGATAACTTGAGTGTATTTGATACTCAAGTTAGTTTTGATTTGGGATTTGACACAATTTGAGTCAACTTAGACTCAAATCGAAATTTAGTTTGGTTTAGTTTGTATTTGTGTCAATTTGAGTTAATTTAAACTCAAATCAGAATTTTACCACAAATTTCAAACATTGAAGTCACACAATTTCATTTTGGTTTTGTGGACTTTTAGAATTTCTAAAGAAATTTCAATTTAATTTGAATTTCACATGATGCATTACGATGAAAATGATCAAAGTCGGATTTGACCAATCTTTAGAAGATATTAACATCAAATGACCCTTGAAACTGAAATCTTTAGAATTTTCTGTGTTTTGAGACATTTCATTTGAGATTTTTCGAGTTTCCTGTGAATTTTAATGTATTTTGACATTTGGACAATTTACAAATTTTCTGGGCTGTACATTTTGGATAGCACCCACCAGACCACTAATCAGTTCGAAATTAGGAAATAGTCCCTCTGTTTCATCAAAAATTATGAAACCAGATTCGTTTGAAAGAAGACTCAGAGAGAATTTTTAATATCATTTTTATAGAATTTTCGGAATTTGTTTCATTGGGCTTTGGACTTGATCTTGCAGGGTCATTTTCTGAAAAACAGTTTTATCAGTTAACACGACCTTCAGTCACTATTTCAATGACTGTTTTCGTTCTTTTATGAATTTTGACATGAAGTTTGTTTTATTTGAAACTAGAGTTCAAAAGGAAAATTTTGATATCCAGAATGAAGTTTGCTGAGTTGGTTTGGTATTTTTACGAAATTTGCAATCTAAGCCAACTTTCTGGAAACAGTTTCCTGAGACAGACAGACATCAGTTCAGTTTTTGAATTTTCATTTGCTCTCTGTTTGTAGTTATGACTTGAAACTATCAGATTTGAAACTGTACATCTTGAGACAGTTACAGTAATTTTCGTAGAATTTTTAGAGATTTATTTCAAGGGTTTCAAGGCATGAACTTTCAGACATTTACTGGCACGATTTGCTGGTACAGTTTTCTGAAACTCAATTTCTATCTGATTTCAAAAATTCGTTATAAATAATCTGTGCATCAAAAAATCCTGAAATTTTTACCGGATGTGTATCATATCATGTTTCATCTTCAGTTAAAATTTCAATTGGTTCTGTTTAACCGTTTGTGAAATAAAAGTAGTTTTGTGAACTGTCCAGAATGCTTTTGCTGATACCAGAAAATTATCAAGAACATTTTAGATTTAACTTATGCCAGAAATATAAAATGAAACATGACTTCTCTGAGTAAATTTCGGCAGCATAACGACGTCTTTACATGGAATTTTGATCTTTGTTGTTCAAACAACCTAAATCGAATGGACTGAGCATGCTAAAGATCCAATTCAATTAGGTCCATACCATCTCCATAGGGACTGAGACATGCTGCAGACCCCTATAAAGCGGTTTCTTATTGTTTAAATCACAACTGAGCATGCTACAGATTGTGATATAAACAAATTTCGATTGAAGTGGTTGCGCTGGATCAAAACTCCCTGCAGAGATGTCGTGCTACAAACAAGGATCAACAAAAGAAATTCTTTTTGGTGTTTTGTTTTAAGATTAATTTATACAAGAAAGTCCTATAGTTACTAAAGGCAACTTACCAAGAATGATTCTACATGAATATGCAACTCAATTCTAAGACCTTGTCTGTACATGGCGTAGTTGAAAATTAAGTGCATATTAGACATGAAAGATTACAATGAGGATTGGAACTTACTGTATAAAACTTGTAGATTGTAACATACACGAATTAAAAAGAGAAAAGAAAAAAAATAATCAGATTGCAAAAATTCACTGAAATTTCATTCAAGACAAACCTTTCTTACAAATTCACTTTCTATATCTCTCTTACAATTTTTGTGGAAATAGAAGAAAAGAAATTCCAGAATGAAACTCACGAGATCCTTCAATTTTTTTTTTTGTCTTTCTCTTCCCTTTTCTTTTACTCGAAACCTCTCTCCCTTTTTTTTTCGCCCCTGGAGATGTAGTCTCAGGGGTATTTGAAAGCCTCCGGTCTTGGGAGAGGCGGTTCTGGAGACGGTTATCAAAATCTCATTTTCTTTTCATCTCTTCGCGCATGATGCACCAGGATTCACGCCTCATCTTCAGCATTTTTCGAATTTTTATTATCTCCATTAATTCAGAAATGGACGAATCCATTTGCGAATTTCAGCAAAAATGATTTCTCGTTTTAATTATTTGAAGATGCTCCCGAAATCATTTTCACATAAAATTTCATGGATATGCTCAGAAAATTACAAAGAATTCAATGATGCTAATTTTTTATTTTTAGACCATTGAAATATTTATCATAATTTTCTGAGCGTTATGTCATTTTGTCGCATTTCCATCTATTTGAGTGCCTTTTGAAAAATTTTACTGGTCAACAAATCCGTCCTACGCATAGGACCGTAGCATTCCTCATATTTTTTTTATTCAAACATGTTGACTAATTGTAAAATGAATCCTCCATGTAAAAAATTCGTAAGTTTGTAGGTTAAAACTAGTTTAAAGCTGTGCATTAATTCGCAAATAAATTCTCCATGATACGGCACAAGTTACTAAATATGTGAAAATCGTATGCGAAGGAATCAATAGAGAGAAACTAGCCAAATCATAGATTAACTGGTTAATATCGATTTTTGAAAAACCGATACTTGTCTCGCTTTTATCGGTTTTTCAAAAATTGATATTGTAATACTACTTAGCACAAGATGTACTCAATATCGTGGGCAAATGAAAAAAAAAATAAAATGTTGATATTTGTTATATATAAAATATTATGTGTTAGAAAATAAAGATATGGAAAAATCAATAATTTAGTCTTTCCTTTTAAATAAATAGCTAATTTGGTAAGAACTTAATTTTTTTAAGAAAAGTCTAACCTTGATCTAGACCACTAATCAAATCAAATTACACAAATCAATGGTCCATAATTGGTATAAAAATTATTTACACTCTTTTATCTGACAAGTCTACTCCTTTTATATGACAAGTTTATTTCTTTTATATGGGTGCTTTTTATAAGTAGTAATAGATTTAAAAAGATTATATTATTTTGGAATGTTTCCGGAATTCATAAAGGAAATTGATTACTACCATCTCTATTTCTACCATCGCTACCATCGCTCGAAGCGCTCCCCTCTCCTAACCCAGCGAAGCGAAGCAGTCCTCTCTCCCCAGCGAAGTGAGCCCTCTCCTCACCCTGCGAAGCGCTCCCCTCTCCTCATCCGGGTACGCTCCTCTCCCTTCGCACTCTTCAGTCTCTTCCTTCTGTGCATCTCTCTCCCTTCCCCCTCCCTTCGCACTCTTCAGTCTCTTCCTTATGTTCAATTTGTTGGTGTATATGTTCACTTTGTTCATTCATATGTTCAATTTGTTATTCTATATGTTCAATTTGTTTTGTTGCTTGTCAGATTTATGTGTTTATTTTATATCTCACTTTGTTAGTGTATATGTTCACTTTGTTCATTCATCTGTTCAATTTGTTATTTCTACGTGTTCAATTTGTTTTGTTGTGCGTCAGATTTCTGTGTTTTTTTTATGTCTCACTTTGTTGGTGTATATGTTCACTTTGTTCGTTCATATGTTCAATTTGTTATTCTATATGTTCAATTTGTTTTCTTGCTTGTCAGATTTATGTGTTTATTTTATATCTCACTTTGTTAGTGTATATGTTCACTTTGTTCATTCATCTGTTCAATTTGTTATTTCTATGTGTTCAATTTGTTCTGTTGTTCGTCAGATTTCTGTGTTTATTTTATGTCTCACTTTGTTGGTGTATATGTTCACTTTGTTCATTCATATGTTCAATTTGTTACTCTATATGTTCAATTTGTTTTCTTGCTTGTCAGATTTATGTGTATATGTTCACTTTGTTAATTTATATGTTCAATTTGTTATTCTATATGTTCAATTTGTTATTCTATATGTTCAATTTGTTACTTCTATGTGTTCAATTTGTTTTGCTGTGCGACAGAGTTCTTTGTTTATTTTATGTCTCACTTTGTTGGTGTATATGTTCACTTTGTTCATTCATATGTTCAATTTGTTATTCTATATGTTCAATTTGTTTTCTTGCTTGTCAGAGGAAAGACAGAGAAGAGAAGAAAAGACACGGGGTAGAAGGAGAGTGAAGAGGGACGGAGGGGAGTGTGGCAGAGAGAAGGGAAGAGAGGAGGTGGAGAAGATGAACGCGCTAGGGAAGAAGAGCGCGCGTGAGAGGAGAGAGCGGAAGGAGTGCGCGCGTGAGAGGAGAGGGAGCGGAAATTCTATTTTTGATTAGCGATGGTAGCGATGGTACAAAACGCGATGGTGGTTATAATTCCTGATTCATAAACATTTTTATTTTTTCGGTCCTCTACAATCGGAGCTGATAACACTTTTTAGCTCATGGGCTTGACTGACTCATGGTCTCAGCCTTAATTTATTCCGAAGTTTGGGCCCATCTAAGATGCATTTCAAAGTAAATTTGCATCGCAGAGACCAGAGTAGGGCTGAAAACGGAAGTCGTTTCGACCGTCCGACCGTTTCGTTTCGTCCGAAATGAAACAGTGACGGTTAAGGTTTTTGGTTTCGTTTTAGAAACGAAACGGTCAGCGCAACTTGAAATTTATTTCGTCTATGTAACGAAACAGTTAATGAAACATACCAGTTTCGTGATCGTTTATTTCGTCCGTTTCGTTTTACATTCTACGTGTATGCTATTACAGGATTGCAGATTGCAGATTACAGAGAAGAAGAGGCGAAGTCATCTCTCTCTCACAGCTGAAACCCATCATTCTCTCTCTTCCCTCACTCGAACCGTAGAGTCCTCCTCTCGCTCACTCACCTCGCCAAGTCCCTCCGTTCACCTCCCTCTTCTACACTCGAAACCCAACAAGAGAAACCCCTCCGATTTCTCCGCTCACTTATCACTGCCCTTCTATCCACTCTACCTCTCCCTCTCGCTCATTCATTGTCTCTCTCTTCTCACACTGCTCTCTTTCTCAAGCTGAGCCGGCGTCAATGGAGGCTGGCGGCAATCGACGGCCGATGGTGGTGGCTGACAGTGCATGTGCAAGTAACTCTTTTTCTCCCTCTTTCGCCAAGTCCTAGCCCGTCGCCTTTCGACAGAGCTCAGGTTGGAGATTCCTGGAATCAGTTTTTCTGGTTTTAAGCAATTATCAAGAACTTGTTGTAATTGTTGAAAATTCGCTGCAGTTTTTACTGGTAAAACCACAATTTGTCGCAATTATTGAAAATTTGTAGTAATTATTGAAAATTTGTTGCAATTGGTTTCGGATTATAGAACAAAATGACTTTCGGATTTGTTAACCTTATAGATTGTAATTGGTTTGATTTAGTTCTTCTTAAATAAAGAAGATATGGACCGGTTGATATGATTAGATTTCAAAGTTCAATTGCTTGGTTCTGTGTTTGCAAGCACAAATTGTTACTCTACTTCCTTCACTTTTTTAATTGCGAGAAATGGACATATTGTGAAAACGGTTATTAATTTCAACCGTTCTAATCGTTTTTTGTCGTTACATTCAACGAAACGGTTAACGGAAGGATTTGTTTTTGCGTTCAAAGTACGGAACGATTAGCGCAAAGATAACAAAATTTTCGTCCATTAACGCAACGACCAACGCAAGAGTTTATTTTCGTCTTCGTTTTGAACGTTATGCAGGTCTAGACCAGAGAGAGTCCCTTTTTTCAGATAAACTAGATAAGAAAAAGAAACCAATTTATCATCTTACCTCTTTATATATTATATATATAATTTTTGAAGAAAAAACATGTAAAGAATATATTTTTTTTTTATATTTTCACCACTTTATTTTCATAAATGCAATTTAGTTAATTTCACCCTTCTTTTTTGACAGAATATGGAGTGAGATGCTAGTGATAGTATGCTACTCTGTGTTCTCTCCGGAATGAAACGAGGCGCCAACTAAGAATTGGTATAGTACACATCAGGTGTGTGTGTGTGTACCAATTCTAACATTTTTCTTTTGTTTTTTTGCACTAATTCATCTTGTTGGGTTGGTATGTTCAACTCCCCTAACCTACTCTTTATCAATTTTTATTTTTGATAAAATGACGGTGTTCCTCAGCATTCTTTGAATTTAGCAGCTTCTTTTGCCGGATAATCATATATTTTTATTGTTTTCCTGTGCCTTTTTTATTTTATGATCTGACTAAATATTTTGAATCATATTTCTGCCCTTTCACATAGGCCCGTTTGGATTGTATGGGAATTGGAGGAATAGCTTCTTTCTAAACGTAATATTATAAATAATCCAAACTCTTTACAAAGTTACACACTTTCCAAATACTTTCCGTCTAGAAATAGGCTATTCCTCTTATTCCTAAGCAATCCAAACGGAGCCATAGTTAGGTATTCCCATTTATTATCGAATTTTTACGCTTTTCAATATTTTTCTCTTTGGTCCCCGTTTGGATGAGCCTAGGAATAAGGGAATAGCTTATTTATACTCTCAAATTTATTATAAACAATCCAAACTCTTCACAAAGTTACACACTTTCTAATACTTCTTTCTTTACTTCTCTTATTCCCACACCATCCAAACGGAGCCATTGTTTTAACTGTACATTACAGTTTTTTTGTTTTGTTTTGTATTTTACCTGATTTTCCGGAAATCTACTTTGAATGTGAAAATCAGAAAATACGAGCCACCCGATATATTGATAGTCATACTAGATTACAAAGAAAAAAATGATATTCATCATACGGTTTTAATGAAGTAAAAAACTAAAAAACACATTTTGACACTAGCCATACAACTCGTCGTGATCTTAAAAATGCATCTGCGCACTTGAGAAATAAAAGAATACATATATCAACGGTCATTTCAGTATTCCATCAATTCACACATTACCCTTCAGCTCATATCAAATCAAATAAATTAAAAATACTTAAAGGAAAGGAAAGTAGATCATTCAAAAAGGATCTCCCAATGAATTCATTTTCCCGCCAATTTCCCCTAGTGGAAGCGTGCTCGGATCCGCTGCTACTCAAACAGCATCCTCTTTCCATATTCTGTCCGCCTGATCAAAACACACGCCCAAGATCTAATTTAATACCCCGTCATAAAAAACCGTAGCGCATTTGACTCTTAATCCGCTCCGTCCGTTAAAATCCAACGGACAAAGAACGAGAAGAACCAAATGGATTCACAGCGAGATAACAGAGACAGAGCCGCCTCGGGAGCAGGTGCTTGCCATTTGCCAATGCCGAGAAATATTTTATTTATTTTGTTTTAGTGTCGGATGGTATTTATTCTTTTTTTGAGAAACGCTTCAAAAGTAACACAACACCAAAAAAGGCGCCATGAGCTTTCTGGTGCGATGACAGGGAAAACCCCCAAATCCAAAGCAAGAGGAAGGGGAAGAGGAAGAGGGAGAGGAAGGGGAAGAGGAAGAGGGTTACAAAGAGAAGAAGCAGTGGATCCTTCTCCTTCGTCGCATCCAGTTGCGATGGAAACTAGCGATCTGACCGTACAGCTCGGAGGCGTCACTCTTCTCCCTCCTCCTACCCGATTCCAGAAGCTTCTAGAGTCTTCTTGCTTGCCTGAGCCTGACGATCAGTCGCAGGATAGAGATTTCATCCTTAGTCAGGATTTCTTCTGGTATTTTTGAACTCAAATCTGTGCTCTTTATTTTCATTTTTGTCATTTGAAGTTTGGATTGACGCCTGACTTAAGCTTATTTTGGTTTGCAGTACACCGGACTATATTACGCCAGATGCACCACAGATTACTAGCTGCCTTGAGTTTGATAAGGTAGTGGGAATGTTCAATTTTGAATCTGAATCCTTTTAGTTTTTTGTTCATCTGTAAAATTATATTCTTTTGTTTTGTTCAGGAGAATGTATGCCCAAAGTCACCAGAAAAGTCTACAGTTGCTCGAAGTAAAAGATTTAAGAGAGGTATGCTAAGTCATATACTTCTCATCAACAAACTATGTTGATTTATCATTTTCTAGAAAGATAAACTGCAAATGACTTGGTAGATCAGGCATCAATGTATTAGGATGACTTTTCAAATGGTCAGGAATTTAAGACCCAATTGCAAAAAAATTAGGATTTCTGAGATCTGAGCCTTTACCGACTAATTAATGACACTTTTTTGGAAGAAAAATCATCTGCTAAGTGGCTTTCCTCGGGGAAATTCTAATTCTAGCTGTGAAGCACTAATTTGTAGAACTCAGGAACTCTTAATCAGGGAAATTCTAATTCTCATGTAGTATTGATTAAGAGGCATGCCGAATGTGGGTGAATGATACTGTTCAATTCTGAAATAGAATCTTTGTGTAGCCTTGCCATTGCTCAGTAATTCTTAATCATGTCAAGCTTACATGTAACCATGAGATTGATTTGATGTCTGAGTCTGATAAATGTGGCAGAGAGGAACAATTGAAGTACATACCAGATTGTACCAGATCTACACCTAGTGTATACTGTAGAAAGTGTTCATTTTTCTGCATGATTAATTATCTTCTCCTTCATTCTTGTACGAAAACTTCTCGTTCAATGAAATTGTCTCCCCACCTTCAAAAAAAAAAATTTATCTTCTCCTTCTCTAATTTTAAATCTTTCAATCTAATTTTCTTAAGTGATTTCAAATGTTACTAATTTCTTATTGCTATTGCTTTAGGCCTTTCACCAGGTGATCCACAGTCGACCAATTTGGTGTCCCAATATGAGCCGATGGAAATTCAGCTGGATGCCTCCAGCAAGGATGGGCTTGACCAATTGCTAAGTTCAAGGTGTGATCCACAAAAGAAGAACCATAGCTATGTCTCCCAGACTGCAGTTGCACTGAGATGCCGGGTCCTGCCACCACCGTGCATTAAGAATCCATATATCAATGCAACCTCCTCCTTACATGTTGATGCATTTTGTGATAGGAGGACTAAATTATCAGGTTTTTTTACTGCTTATTTATAGAATCCCCTCATGAATGTTCCAATGTCCTCACAAGTATTGTGCATACCTCAGTTGAAAACCATATCTGAAAGTCTTTTGGTGGCCAAAAGCCATTTGAGAATTCCCCCCCCCCCCCCCCCCCCCCATATTTGCCTGCAAAATGTTTGTGATTTTTTTTTTTTATGTTCCTGCAAAAATGGTCTTGTGAAACCATGCAAAAACCTTAGAGTACCTCAGTCTTGCACTCTTGCTATTTAAGGGACATAATACACCACCCTAATAAAACATTATAGGTATATAACCCATGCTATGAACCTCCCTCCTAATGCTTTCTGATCAATGATGTTTGAAGTAAGGTATATAGAGCATGGGCTAGAGTTGTGGTTTCAAGGTTTTTTGAGGGCACATTATTATTATAATTATTATGTAAATCTATTTCTATTCTCTTAATAATTGTTAAATTGTTGGTTTGTGCAGGATTTTCTCCCTCTGTTGGTGGAGATGGGCTTTCAAGGTACCGTACTGATTTCCATGAACTGGAGGTACCTCAATTGACTATATGTTTTGTGTTTATTTCTTTTCTTTTTTTTTCTCCAAAAGCAAAGCTTTACTGACTTAATATCACTTCCTGTTGTTTCAGCAAATCGGATATGGTAATTTCAGTAGAGTTTTTAAGGTTCTGAAAAGGATAGATGGCTGCTTGTATGCTGTCAAACAAAGCATTAAGCAGTTACATAATGAAACAGAAAGGTAACTTTTATCTATTCATTATTATTTTTCTTTTTGGTACTTTACTTTATAAAATAATTGATGGGAACCAGCTTTTTCATGGAGCATAGTTAAGTGAGTTCTTTTGTGACAACAAAACTAACTTGCTTTCTTATATTTTAGGAAAAAAGCATTGATGGAAGTTCAGGCTTTGGCTGCGCTAGGTGTGTAAATCTTTTGACCACCTTCTGTAGTAATTATTGACCCTTGAAATGTCACTTGATTCCAAATTGGTGCCTGAAATTATCATGATCAGGTTTTCTCAGTTTGTGTTGCTAAATATCGAAAAAGACACAATAAATGATGTAAAACATCAGTATACATCTTGAGATCTATCCTCCTTTTCATGTTTATGTATGCGATGTGAATATTAATATGTGGATTGGTTATAGATGGTCAACTTTGAGGACCAATTGATGTATTTAAACTACATGGACCACAACTGAATTTTATAAATTTGAAGGATCATTCTTTTTAATAAAATTTATATTCTTGAAATAACATGAAGTTCTTCTACCTTCCAGGGTTTCATGAGAACATAGTTGCATATCACACCTCCTGGTTTGAGAATGAGCGACTCTATATTCAGATGGAACTTTGTGATCACAGCCTGACTATAACTAAAAATCATGTTACCAAATGCACTGAAGTCCTTGAGATGCTTTATCAGGTCCAAATTATCTCTCTTTTTTATATTTTTATAAACTTGACAATGAGTTGATAACAAGCGCTTCTTGACTGACTGAAATTTGGTTGATTTGTTTGCATCTAAAGTGGGTCTTGTTTTAACCTTAGTTCCATTATTCGTGATTGATTGAGGGAAAATTTGCATTTATACTTGATTGTATGGAGATCACTGGTTTGATGTAAGATAGCCATCACACCAGCCACACCTTTTCTGGTACTTGTTAGTCTTTGTTGCTGTAGAAAATTGGCAGTTTCTGAAAGTTAGCTAGATGAGATCTATATAGGTTCTGTCACTTGTGCTGAGATAGTTGAATATATTTTTCTATAAATTTAAATGGCAGCAAGGCAACTGAAAGGTGTTCAATTTGCACCTCTTTTGTATAATTGTTGCATTATGACCCACCTTTATTTATTGGATATACTGCTTGTCACTTTGGTATGCCATTTAATTTGTGATATGCCTTCTGTTCATCTTGCATAGGGCTTTACTTGTTTGTCATATTGTTATTTTGTTGAATAAACTATTACTCATGGTGCCTATTTTCAAAATACATGTTTCAGATAGCCAAGGCTCTTAATTTCATCCACGAACGGGGCATAGCTCACCTAGATGTAAAACCTGACAATATATATGCCAAAAATGGCAGATATAAACTCGGTGACTTTGGTTGTGCTACTTTAATGGATCGCAGTCTTGGTGTAGAGGAAGGGGACGCACGATACTTGCCGCATGAGATGTTAAATGAGCAGTGCGAGTACTTAGATAAGGTTGATATATTTTCACTTGGTGCGGCCATGTATGAGATTTTGATAGGGACTCCGCTTCCCAAATCAGGACCAAAGTTTCTTAGTCTGAGGGAGGGGAAGATTTCTCTGCTTCCTGGGTATCCTGTACAATTTCAAAACTTGCTCAAGGTACTTTATTTTTGCATTTCTCATGAAAATCTGATATTTTGGTTTTTTAAGTTTCCAGAAGTAGCCTCTGTTAAATCTGGAGAAACGAAAAAATAATCTTAATCAGATCCACAAAAATAATACAAAATTGAAGCTGTCATTGGGGTCAATTCGGGTTCAGGTTAACTGAGGCTTTGTTAGATGTGGTTCTTTCTCAAGTAATTTTAATGTGAAGCTATCCAGGCAAGTCATTTCAGTTTCAAAATTTAGATCCTGGGTGAAGGTAAGGTCAATTCCAGGTTTGGATGTGTCAGTTTATCATCTAGGTTTGGTTGTCATGTGTTGGTCAGATATTAAAAATATGGTCATTTGATTAAAAAAATTTTGTTTTGAGCTTCATCATATTAAATAATTAATATAAAATACTACTGGTGGAAACTTTAGTGTCTAATGCAACAAGCTCTGCAAAGGCTGCTGGTCTGAAACAAGTTTTCTTTAGTCGGATCTGATTGAACTGCCCAGAATGAGTAACACAATGTGTATTCTTTTGCTTACAGGCCATGATGGATCCTGATCCAGTAAGGCGACCTTCAGCAAGAGAAATAATAGAACACCCAATCTTTGATAAGTTATTTTCTAAGACACAATCCACGTCCAAGCAGTGAAAGAGTCGGGAAATATCTTGTGTTTATGTTGTTAGTTTCCTAGCTTATTAAGGGTACTATTTTGGCACTATAGTAGGTTTCATCTCGTACCCTAATTTTGTAAAGATTTAGTTATATAGCCAGGAACTAGCTTTTTGTTAAATGAACACTTCCACTCTCCATGGGAGACCTATAGAAGATCATCTTTTTTCTCCATGATATTTAATGCCTCTGCTTCAGCATTTACTTGCTTATTGTGTCTTTAGTTCAGCAAGAGCGCTAGAAATGATGTTCAGTTAAAGATCCGGTTGCTAACTGGTGAATATTTCATTCCAACTACTATGCTTTTTTTTTTTTTTTTCAAATTTACTGTACAATCACAGGAGTCAGGAGGTGATTTTTTTTTGCTAACTGTACTAAATGGGAGCATTTACTATGTGATAAATTCATCTCAAACAGATTTAAATATTACATGTTTTGTATAGAAATTTATTATCTTCTATTTTATATACATGTGATGAATTTTCTAATTGTCACGTTAGCTTGTGGATCCTGTAAACAAAAACTACATGCTAATAAAATTATTAATTAGCTTCGCATTTTAGCATCAGAAATTGCACTTGTGAAGTATAAGCATTCTGTATTAGCAGAAAATAAGATCAATTCAATTGTAGCAAAATAGGCCTTTGCGATATGCGTCGAAGTAATGAATAGAAGCAGCAGACGATGATCCGCTTGTTTGATCTAGGCCATTAACGGGCCGGATCCAATATTGTTAATTTAGATACAGGAATTATAAGTGTCATCGGCAAATATACCATCCCAGCCATCGCGAAATACAAAGTGAACATACACAGTAAATAAGATGAACATATAGATGATATAAGTGAACACTTACAAATAAATAAGTGTTGTCATCACTTGTTCAGAAATTTACATGCATATTCAACTAATTTTCATTGAACTTATTTGTTTGTATGTGTTCACTTAGATCGTCTATATATTCACTTTGTTTGTCGTATATGTTCAATTTATATTTAACTATGCTGATGGTGTATTTCCTTCTCCGTTATTTTCCAATCTGACTTGCTCTGACACCTCTGAAATGCCTGCACGTGTCCCGTGTTTCCCGCTTTGTCCACTTTCCTCAGACGAGAAAGCGACAGGACAGGACAGAGGACTCAGGAGGCAACCATTCAATCATCATTCTCCATTCTACTCTCATGGGAGTCATGGTAGATACCAACACCAACACCATACCATCGACCGATTCGACCCAACCTAACAATCGAAAGATGCAAATCCAACTGCCGACCCGAGAAGCTGAGGAAGAGAAAGAGAAGGCGTCGTCGCCGTCGGACGTCGCGAGCTCGAATTCCGAGAGCGAGCCGCTCTTCCCGACGAACGGAGGCATCCGGCGCCGCGCGCCCGGCGAGTCGTCCCTCTCCGGTCGCGTCATGTCGCGGCGTCGCTCGTTCGGGCGCGACGTTCAGCACGCCGCCGAGGAGACCTTCCTCTTGACCCGCCTCACCTTGATCCTCCTCCGCTATCTCGGGTACGTAGATTTTTGTGTGATTCTCTGACTAGCGGGTCCCACCAAGACATGATTGAAGTCCGTGGGGCCCGTCCCGTCTGTCAGCTTCGATTTAATTTAATTGGACATGAATATTAGTTACTGAAAAAGACCTTTTTGCTCTTAAATAATTGAATATGTATTGCTCTATTGTGCATGAGGATGAGATGATATGATAGTTTTGAAATAATGCAACTAACAATTCTCTGATAATACGGATTGGTTGGCTTCTGACTTTACTGAGCTTGCTCTTGGTACTCATTTAAATTCAAGTTTTGGCTTCTGAATTTACATCAAAGTTATTGTTAGATTTAGGTCGTTTGATATGTATGTGAGAAATTTAGGGGAAGTGATTCTGTATTGATCTTACTTCTCACTCAGCTTCTGTTTAAAGGTTGGGTGAGTTGCAAATAAACTCCTAAATTGCCCCTATTACGTGTGATCCTACTTTTTGTAGTTCTATTTTTCAGAGCCTGCCACTCATTGACATGTACAACTTGTTTTGTATGGTCTATTAGACTCTGTGATAAATCACTGATATTCTAACATCTTAAATTTTCTGGGGGACTGTGTTGAGTTTCTTTAGTTATGTAATATCCAAATGAACACCAAATTCGGTGACAAATAAAATGTTTGAAGAGTAAATTTGAGGACAGATTCAGTTTGACCTACTAAACATCCTCGTTTGATTACTTCACATCTTAAAAGTATGTCTCTTGCTTCTGCTTCGTAAAAACTCAAATTAAGGTATGGTAGGCTTTGTATGCCATTGGTTAGACAAATTTTATAATTATAAGGGGCCAGAAAATAATTTCCAAACATTAGGAAGTTTTTTTTTTATGAATAATTTTCAGATAGTTTGCAGTTTTCTGCTTCAATAACAACATTTTTTTTTATCCAGAATAGGATATAGATGGATCATGAAGTTTCTGGCCCTTTGTTTATATGCTTTCTTGCTCATGCCTGGATTCATTCAAGGTTAGCAGAAGTTCTTCCATTGTTCAATTAAGCATGTTGCTACTATATACCAGGCTCTATTGATCAGTTCACATTTTATTACCTTAAAATTTGGTGCTGAGAATTTACTATCTTGTTAACTAAAGGACCTTCATGTTAAACTTATTCATTCATACCTTAGTCTCATAGGCCACTTATGAATAGTTGATTGGTACACGATCAGTGTATTGAGCAAGAACAGGTCATGCGTCTGAAGGTGTTATTATTCTAATATTTTGATTGTTTCATTCCAATAGTTGGGTATTATTATTTCTTCTCAAGCCAAGTTCGGCGAAGTGTGGTTTATGGTGAAGAGCCTAGAAATAGGTAAGCACAAATTTACTGTCATCCTTTTCTGTATTTTTCTCCTTTATTTTTGCTGTGCCCTATAACTCTGCATTTGGTAGGTTGGATTTGTATTTACCTTTGAATGCAAATGATCGGATGCCAGTGGTTGCTTTTATAACTGGAGGTGCTTGGATTATTGGGTAAGTAGGTTCAATATTCTGCCTGCTTTTATTTTTCAAGTATGAATATATAGTAATTGTATATAATATTTTTTTAAGATAAATTTAATTTTGTTGTTTCTTGGTTATTTTGGTTTCTTTACGGATGAAGTCTAAACATTAGGTTTTGTTCGAAATTCTATTATTTAGCGCTGTTAGCACTTCTACTAAATGAAGACTAGTATGGTCCAGTGCGATAATATTTGTAGACCACTATTTCAGTGATTTGTTTTGCCTGCTTTTGTTGTAGTTACAAAGCATGGGGTGCACTTTTAGGGAGAAGATTAGCAGAAAGGGGCATTATTGTTGCCTGCATAGACTACAGGTAAGCTGAACTCTCTCTCTACTTCCCCACCTGCCAGCACCAAATATATGACATAATCTAGGGCTCTATAATGTCACGAACTCATAAAAAATTTCTCCTGCTCGAATATTTATCGGTAATGTTTCACTTTGGTTGCATGCTAAAATGGGGTTTGAGTGACAGTTTGCGGAATGGTTTAAAGACATGCAGACAACTTGTATTTGACATTGTTTCATTATTTTTACTATATTTTCAGGAACTTCCCTCAAGGTACAATTAGCGAGATGGTTGAAGATGCCTCTCAAGGAATTTCATTTGTATGCAATAATATTGCTAGCTTTGGGGGTGATCCTAGCAGGTTGTCTTCTTTTCACAAGAAATGAAAATTTTATTTACTATACATGCTTTCAAACTAATAATGCCACCATTGACCACTACCTATTTTGCAAAAGTTGCAAGCAACCATAAATTTCTAACTAATACATGATAGAGCCTGGAGTGTGTTTTGGTCATATAACAATTTTCGAGTTTTGGAGGTACTGCAAATTGACTTGAGCATTTTTGTAGATTCCTAGGCATACATATAGAGTCAGTTACTCTTTCGATCTGTTCTCTTAACTTCATGGAAGTTCTCTTCTATGCTTAGTATATACATAGTGTAATATGCTACAATTTTTTTTCACCTTAAAAGAATTGAATTATTTTAGTTTATCTATATGATTATTAGCTTTAATTTGAAGCAGGATATATCTCATTGGGCAATCGGCTGGTGCACATATTGCATCATGTACTCTCCTAAATCAAGCTATTAAAGAATGCAGTGAGGGAGGTACCTCTTGGAGCGTTTCTCAAATAAAAGCCTACTTTGGTATTTCAGGCGGGTAAAACATTTTGTATTAAATTTTTATGTGTTTTTAACGAACCCTGATTTTTATGGCTTCAAAAAATTGAGAATCAAAACACAAAAAACAAAAAGGTACACAATGTGTACTTCAGTGGCATATCAATTGTTGTTTCTTGTTTCTAAAATTAGATTACAATATTGTCAACTGGATTTTCTAGAGAGAAGGCAGATTTTTACTCTTTTTTTTTACTCATAATTTTTTTTTTCATGAAACAGGTACAACATTGTCAATTTGGTTGATCATTTCCATAACCGTGGTTTGTACCGCTCAATTTTTCTAAGGTAACTTAGCAATTGATCAGGAAGGATACAAATTACAGTTTTTATTTTTATTTTTAACTCTATTTTTTTTTATTTATTTTGTTTTTGCTTGTGATATTAGCATAATGGAAGGCGAAGAATCTCTTTCAGCATTCTCACCTGAATTACTTGTGCGTAAACCAAGTAACAAACATGCAGTTTCTTTGTTACCTCGAATTGTTCTATTTCATGGAACCAGCGATAGCTCTATTCCATCAACTGCCAGGTCAGTAGAGAAATGGCCTTTTGGAGTCTTTTCCTTTAAGAAACAGAATAAAATGTACAGCCAACGCTTATGACATACCCAAATGAAATTTGAGCCAAGGAGGCATCTGCTGGATGTTCCATTTAATATGCACACTTTTGTTCCTGCTTCTTATTAGCCATTCTTTTGCCTAGATATTTAGCTAAAATCAAACTATGCGGGGTTTTTGACATTCTGTTTATGTAGCAATTCAATTACATGTATACCAATAACTGAGTCATGTTTACCAAAAAATCTATACATTTTTTGTGTAAGCTACAGATACAACAAATATTTTGGTGTATTGCAATACACTAAGTTATTTGTGCTATTTTGCAGAAAGAACCTTCAATTTCTATTATTTTCATACAATAGAAACTTTCCAGAAATGGTACTCAAATCACGTTTGTAGGAAAAATGTGCAGCTTCCATCTCCTTTCCGTCTGCATTTTTTTGAATTTTGCTTCTGTTCTTTTTCTGATTTTGACATTTATGTTCAGCAAGGATTTTTCTGATGCTCTTACGGCTAATGGAGGATTGGTTGATTTGATCTTGTATGAAGAAAAGACTCATACAGATTTATTTCTTCAGGTAAATTGGAATTAGAGACCTCAATTAATTAAATTAATGCAACTTGCGTATATAGAATTGCATTATATTCTTGTTGCTACTGTCTCCTACCTCTTGGAATCAAATAGAAAATTGTTGTATTATGATTATTTCTTGAGTTAAGTAATAAATTATATGTGTGATACTGTGATTACATTTTCTTATTAAGTACTGAATTGGGAAATTAGCTGGAAGTATCAGGTTCAGCTTAGGGTCTTCTGTCGTGCCAACTTCACTTGTGTAAGATCGGGTTTCTGCCTGCTTGGATTTGATTTGACTTTTCACCATATTATATAGGAACTTAAAGTAAAATAAGCCTACCTATGATAATAAAGACTTAAAATATTTATTGCTTAGTAACTCTGGGCCTTTTTGCCAAATTAAAGGCATTCTTGTTACAATTTCTGATTTGGCTTGCTTGCAAACTGCTCTTACCTGACTTTATCTATTTACATTTCTGTTAATTTAGGATCCTCTAAGAGGTGGAAGTGACCAATTGCTTGAGACTGTAGTTGCGGTGATCCATGAAGATGATGTAAGTGCTTGTGCGAAAGATGTTGAAGCACCTGTTGCACGCCGCCTTGTACCTGAATGGATGCTAATGCTTGCTAGTAGAGTTAGTCCTTTTTAAGCAATCATCAGTTGCTTTGAAGGTTCTTTTTTATTTCACAATCACTTGGTTCTGCTCTGGTGCTGTACAGTGTTGACGACTTCACGGCTTATTTTTGTAGATTTCTATACACTAACATATCATGTAGTTCTGCTTTGGTGCTGTGACTGTGTCTTTTTCTTGTATAGATTATGTCGGACCACATAAAATACGATATGTTGATATAACCGGTGCTTAGTGTTGTTGGAGCCGGAAGATAGCTGTCCAATAATTAACTCACAATTTTTTCTTTTGCATTTTTTAATTTGAATTTTTGTAGATGTCACTTATTTATCCCTAGTATTTGGAAAGAGCATATTAATAAATCAGTTTTATTGACGTAACTGCATTTTCCGAACCTAGGTGCTGCATTAAATCCATTTGATCAAATCCAAAAGGTGGGTTTTTAAAATAAGCCACGCCGAGCGGATTGCCACTTCTAGTGCAATATACAGAGAGACTGCAATAAGGCTGTAGTTAAACTGCACTACCAAGCCAGTTCATTCTTATTGTTTTTCTATGTAGATTATAGAATAAAAATAATTTTTAATTAAATATAGATCGATTCCTATGTGGCTTTTGTGGCCGGTCTCTTAAAAACAAACATAACGACGGAAAATCGTATATCATCTTGCTGTCCTCTCTGGCTTTGCCTCTTTTTAATCGAAAACTAAAATGCCATTATCGATCATGGTTAAATTAGGTTACGTATAATTATAAACGAAATCAATCGAAAATTCTCACCAATTGAATAACAAACCAAACCATATAAGAACTTTAATACAGTTAATTCACTTAAATCGAATCAGTATAAACAAAAATTCAATTTATAACATAAATAAACATACTATCTTCATAAAACATAAAATCATTCTACTACAGCTTGCATAAATTATATATTAATATGTGCAACATTATCATACTGATATATTATTTACAATTTATTTAATTTTAATTTTTCAAAATCTAATATAAATCAAATTCAAACCTTTGACAATTTCTATACCAAACCGAACAAAACATATAATCAACTTAGCCATTTTATTCAAAATGAATCGGTTCATTTAACAACTAAATGAACCGGATCATCTCAATACCCCCAACCACCGTTATTAATCATAGCACTTTAAAGCGAGAAGAACCACTAAGAGATCTTCCCAAGGCAAATCAGGAAAAGGATGAACACAGTGCAATCATGTAAAAAAAAAAAAACCCGAAGATGGAAATTCACCTAATAAAGTTGCTCTAAATGAGACATCAAGAGATACTACATCGTAACCAAGGAACAAAGTCAGAGTCAACTAATAGTACAACCTAATGCCAAACATCCCAAATTCATCTCAACTTATGAGAAAGTCCCAAATCTTCTTAGTGATAGGTTTGTTAACTTCGTCTTCCTCATCTTCTTCACTCTCCTCCCCACTTACAGTTGGAGTGGCAAGTTCGCTTCCTTCAACTGCAGCTTCAGGAAGTCCATCTAGGACCATTTTTTCTTCCATCACAACAATCTCTTCCTCACTTTTTTCATGAGTGGTAGCTTCAACATCAGGCTGTAGAGAAATATAAAATCACTCCAATCAGAAAGACCATGTAACATTGCACAACTACTTTCATGTGCTGCAATGATGAATCATACTAAAATTCTGAAAAGAGTAAAACTTCAATAGTTTGCACCCAGTAAAACTATCATAGTACAGCTAAAGCCCTGCAAAACATACAATATCACGGATACCCTTAATAGTCACTCACAAATGCCACTACAAAGCTACTAAAGTATTGTCAATATCCCTGCCATCCCTTGACTTGCAACTCCAAAATTCAACCTCCGTATCAGTCATTACTTTACATTGGTCAATGAGCAAAATAAATTATTAAAAAAATACCAGGAAATAATTTTCACACATTAATTTAAAGGGCTAGAGGGGACATCTCTGATGTGTTTGGATGGCTTAGTGGCTGGCTTCATGTTCCACATGTGTACAAGTGATATTTCAAGGCTTTACAAAGGTACATTTAAAAATTAAAATAGATATACTCTAATAGTTATTTCATTCCTGATGCCAAATCCAAAACCTGCATTTACCGAGTAGTGACTATAAAAGGAAAACAACTAAAAATGATAAAAGTGACTTGTGATGACTAGATATAGACCTGCATAACATTGTTGAGCACAGTTTGTTGAACTTCATTTGCATTATCTGGCTTTGAAATTTCAATCCCCTCTTCATCTCCTCCTGAACTCCTCAACTCACTTTCAGTTGGTTTTGAATGCTCAAATCCTTTGCTCTCCTCCTTAGTTGCTTGAGAAGCAGCACTGCCATTAAACAAATACATTTAAAATTTTCTAAATGACATTTTTTATAATCTCAACTCACAGTTTAAACCTTTCAAAAACATATTTAAAATTTCCAGCTTGGTCCATGCTATGTAAAAATTTGTACTTTTGTGGTACATGGGATTAAACAGCAAAAATTTACACATTAAAACAAACAAGATGAAGTCTACTGAAAGCATATAATATAAGACATAACCAGCACATCACATCATACAAATGGAATTCATGTGAAAGACAAAAAATGTTGTCGGGTGATAAGGCCATTATCCCTTCTTTCTTTGGCCACAGCTGTATGCAATTAAACTAAAAAAAAAAACATTGATGCAATCCCTAGTAATGGCCAAAAACATTGTGTACTGAAATCCGAAAATATATAGTGAATTTACATGGTAGTGCGTCGGAAGTTGTATCGCTTCTCTCCTGGAGTCTGAACAATGGAGCCCACTGTTTGATGCCTCTTACGCCTCCCACCACCTAGTGAAGCACTCTCAGAATAGCCTTCGCTCTCTTCAATTACACTCTCCTTTAGCCTTCTCTTCCTCCCTTTACTCTCTTCTATATCCTCTCCTGTTATACCTTTTGATTCCTTCATCACATCCATCACTGAATGGGTTCTTTTGACCAACTTGCCCCTCCTTCCCTTTCTCTTCTGCTGGCTTGTTCTCTCGCCACTTTGCTCTACATTTTCAGAGATGACATTACCTTCTGATATTTCTTTCTCTACTTTGTCAACATCTTCTGAGGCTGGGATTTCTCTGTCTTTTTTGCCAGGAGAGAGGTTGAATAATGCTGAGCACTTTTGAACAAATGAAGAGCGGGCACCACTAGGTCCAGCTTCTGGGGTTATTGCTAATTTTTTTGCTGGCTCCGACCTAGGAAACTGAAGTTCAGAATCATTAAATATTTCAACCCCACAACTTTTACAAGATTTGTATTCTCCAGCCAGAGTATAAAAACGGTCTTTGTCCCTGATCAATTCTTCCCTCTGATTTTTAATTTGTGAACTGAGTGCTCTGAGGTTATCAATGTCTTTTGCTAGTTCTAAACGGTCAGATTTGAGTTTTTCCTTATCAATCAGAATCAATTCCTTCTCATTCAAAATTGAGGCTCTTAGAGATTCAATTTGTCTCTCTTCAGATTCTTTTTGCCCTTGAATTGTTCTCTCCAGCTGTTGCAATTCCTTCTCACGATTTCTTAGCAACTCATCAAATTTTCTGCTCTCTCCTTCAAATTTCATATTCAAATTTTCTTCCTTAGTTCTGAACTCCCTTTCAAGGTTTTCTCTCTCCTCGTTCAATGCATTTCTTTTATCATCCAATAACTCCCATTCCCTCTCAAAACTCTCTTTTTGCAATCTCAATTCCTCCAATTCTTTTGAAAGGGAAAAGTTGAGTGATCTCTGTTTATCTATCTCTTGCTCAAGTTGAGTTGTTAGCATTGAATGCCTCTCCTTCTCTTCATGTGTAACTCGAAGTCTCTCCTCATCTCTCAAGATTTGCAATTTTTCTTCCTCTAATGATTTTTTCAGAATTTCAAGTTCAGATCTTAAAGCACTGAACTCCTTTAAATCTTCATCTAGTTTTTCATTATCTGCTTTTATCTTTTTCTCATCTTCTTTGACAGATGCCTCCCAATTCTTCAGAACCCTAGATTTTGCATCAAGGTCTGCTTCCAGTTCTTTCAACTTGTGCATTTTCCTCTCCAACTCCTGATGAGGAAGTATAGAAACTCATTATAGAGATATACCATCTGTAATATTGTTTCGCTTTTCTTTCTTCATATTAAGAACGAATTGTAAAATTTCATGATGTCAAAAGACTTACCAATTCTCTGTGGCTGATTTTTTCTTCTCTTACAACAAAGGCTCTCTCTTTAATTTCTTGAGAATTAATCCTCGACTCCAGAGCCTAAAAAAGCAACAAAAATATATAATTAAAGACATCACACCAAAATGAGAAAAAGAAGGCAACAAAATTATTCTGATACGTGACTGCAGCCACCAATTGAACTGAACATGAGAAAAAAAAATTTGTACTCTTAAGCCTCTTAGGTGATTCCAACAGCACTTCAAAGTTCTAACTGATCTATTTTATCAGAAGTTTTTAATCCTTGATTGCCTATTGCAGTTTCTATTTTCATGTAGCAGGTAAGATTTAAACTTGAGAAAAGCCCATAAACCAATCAAGACCATAAAGTTTTACCTACTTATATCAGTTCCGTGACTTAAAATTGAAAGCCTATATTTTGAAAGATTACGAATAAAGAAACCTTCTCTTTCTCAAATAAATCTTGCAATCTCTTGTCAACATCCTCCTCCTTTGCCTTAACAGAATTACTTGTAGCCTCAGTCTGTCTCTTCATCTCTTCTAGTTCTTCTTGCTTTTTGGTCCAAGACCATTCCCTCTCATTTATCCTATCCTCTCTCTCATTAAGTGACTCTTGCCTATCAAACTGCCTCCTTTGGGTTTCTTCGAGTTTCCTTTCCCAGGCAAGAAGGCTTGCTTCTTTTTCGCTAAGATTCTTCTCTAACAGCTGTCGTCTGACAAGATATGAAAATTAGTTTAAGTTCAGTAAGAACAGTCATATCAAAATAGCATAAGCAGAAAAAGAACCATATCTGATCTTTTACTGTTTTATGAGAAATTGTTGATGATAAACTAAACAGAATTGCAAAAGATCAAAAAAATAAAAATCCAAAAATAGTAAAACCCAGAAAGTGATGAGTCTGGTTAGTATCCGAATTATCCAAACTAGAATGGATTTCAAGACAGGCTACTAAAACAACTGTATGGGCCTAGCAATGTGGTAAGTAGGACCAACAGTTGGTTCTTTTATCGATCAGCTCAAACAAACTCCCGAATATAGGGAACAAAATGGCACATAATTTCTGGAAGGGTAACCTGAACCAGATTTCATAATAGAATATTTACAGATTCGTGATGGGGAACAGCAGGGAGGATCACAATAGACAGTGAGATTGCACAAACAGACTTTTCAACATTTCATTTCAAACTCTGAAAAAAAAGACTGTTCACAGATGCACACAGAATTATACCCTAATATTCTTTGCTACCTTGCATGAAACAAAATAGTTGCCAAAAATTATACCATAAAAATGGTGGAAACTATAAGACTAGTGACTAATGGACTAGCAATATTTATATGAACCATGACAAACAGACTCAGCCACCCTCTCTTGGAATATGTTAAAAGAAAAGAGAAAAAAAGAAAAAAATCATACTCAGTGTCAAACAAGAGCTTTTCTTTGTGCAATTTCTTCTCCATCATCTCTGCATCTTCTAACTTCCGGTCAGATTGGGTGCATTTGCGACTGGCTTCTGCTAGCCTGGCTTCTGCCTGATGCAATTTTCTTTCGGTCTCAATTTTTTTGTTTTCTAAGCTCGCCTCCAAGGACTTTGCTTCTTCGAGTTTTTTGTTGGAATTTGATTTAACACCATCAATCTCAGATTGCACCTCTCTCAATGCCTTCTCGAGCTACAAACAAAAGTAGTAACAAAAAGACAAAGATAAACCCTCCAGGTCATGGGATGATGTGATAACCACCAGCAGCATATAAATTTGTGATCACAAGGTACGAGGGATAATAGTTATCTTCTGTTATCATCTTTCTAGAACTTTTTCGCATCTAACTGCTCACTTAAGACTATATTTGCAGGTTGAGCCTTATGAAATACTAATACCACAAAAACGCAAAAGAGTTACCATCAATTTTGGTATTGGAATTCATTTGATAATAAAATTCTCTAAACTTGGTCGAAGTTCCAGGCATACCTACATATTAACAGAAAAAAATAATCAAACCTACATCAGCTACACACTGCTTTTCTAAGGCAAGTGCCTTCTTCAAGTTTTCCTCGCGCCTCTCAAATTCTGACGTGGCAATCAAACGAGCAGACTGTTCCCGTTTCAGTATCTCCTCAACCTCTTCTAAACTCTGCATGAGCTCTTCAATTTTGGCTGAGCAGTCATTTTTCTCAATAAGTATAAGACCCATGTTATGTTGATACTCGCAAAGCTGAAATGTGTATTATGTCAAAATGGTTAGCATCATACTTAAATTAAAAAACAATCACTATGTAATTATGTATTAAATATTCTGTATATCACAGACCTGACTAAATCATGTTCCAATGAACAACAAATTTAATATTATATAATATAGACATTATTGTATATCCCATGAACAACAAATTCAAATATCATATAATACAAACAGTATTGTATACCCAAATCAACAGAACATTTTATAATCCTTGACAAAATGACTTGAACACGGTCTCCGGTTCATCAAGAATGCCTCTCAAATATCAATGCACTAGCAGCTATGCAATGAAATAATTTCAATTTTCAGAGTTATTCAATATTGAAATTGATCACAGACTTTGTCAGGAACCAAATCCCCTCCCAATCTTTAAAAATCAATTATAACTAAATAGCCATTCATGGTACATAACAGATAATGAAATAACAGTAAGTAACTACAATAGCAATTAGTCTTCACATAACAAACCTCTTTCTCAAGCTCCGAAATTCTTTGCAAAAGCCCCTCTCTGTCCTTCCTCTGCAATTCGGCCTCGTCGAGCATCCCGGCCTCCCGAAACCGCCTCCACACCACCGCCTCGTCGGCTCCTTCCTCCTCCGCGGCCGTCCAATCCTGTCGCGACCACGCATTGGACCGCACCGCCGTGGCCACAGTACTCTTCCCCTTCCCGCTCGTCGAGGCGCTCCATTGCTTCCTCGGTTGAGGCGTGAACATCGCGACCTCTCGAAGCAGTTCGAAATCGCGCGCAGAGAAGGCGAGTGATGGAGTCGAGAAATTTGATTGGGAAAGAAGAGGGAAACGAAAAAGAAAGAAACCCTAAAATTAGGGAATGGAGAGAAAGGAAAGAGAACGCAAAATTATTTGTTCGAAATCGATCGTGAGAGTCGCGACTCGCGAGTTACACTGTGACTCTGTGAGGCGGTGAAAACCGGATGCAGATCTGTGTAAATGGATCCGAAATGTATAAAGCCCGTTTTAATGCCCGTTTTTCTCCTCCGCTTTTTAGTTTTTCCGAAAAATTAAAAAATAATATTAAATTAATATAATATATTAAAAATAATATCAATATAATAATATTTTTTAAATAGTATCACAAGGTCTTAACAAAATAATATCTGAGATTCCGACCGCAATTACATAATCCCGGATTTCGATCTTAGCTAAGATCGAAATTCCAGATTGCTATCTTAGCTAAGATCAGAATCCTGGATTCCGATCTTAGCTTTAAATATTAAAAATAATATTTAAAAATAATATTTAATTAAATATAAATAAATTTAATTAATTTATTTTCTAAATTTCTCAAATTACTGATCGATCCAAACGCCCCTCTAAAATCTCGACCCGACACGTACTACAAAATAAATAAAATTAAGCAGAGCAGACGCTAGGGTTCCTTTTGCGTCTCCTTCCGTTAATAATCACATTCGCACCTCTCCTTCTCCTTCCTTTTGCTTGGTGCTCGGCTGCCTCTATCTCGGCGCCTCCTTTTTTTTCTCTACAATGGGAAAGAGGTCTTCTTCTTCTGACGCCGTCAAGTCTCTCTTCTCCGACGACAACCCCTTCCGCCGGAAACCCTCGCCGGAACTTTCTCCGGCCGCCGAGGAACCAGAGCCTTTACCTCTCAAAAAACTAAAATCTGAAAAAGGACCAGAGAAGCAAATTCAAATTCATAACGGGAGTTCCTCTCCGAAGGTAAGGAAGAGGAAGAGAGGAGAGGAGGTCGAGAATGGGAGCGACAAGGTAGGCAAGGAAGGAGGAAAGGTGGGTCTTTTGTCGGTTGGAGGGAAGAGGAAGGCTGATGACCTGGCAGCCGAGGCGGCGCCTTTTAAGGAGGAACCAGAGCCTTTTGATGATGAGAAGAAGCTTTTGAGAACTGTTTTTGTGGGGAATTTGCCTCTTAAAATTAAGCGAAAGGCTGTTGTGAAGGAGTTTCAGCAGTTCGGAGAGGTCGAATCTGTCCGAATCCGATCAGTTCCTCTTGTAGATGTGAGTTTATTACTCTCCAATGCAACTTTACATTTTTTTCCCCCCACCTCCTGTCTATCCCTTGTAATCCACTTAAATCACTTTGAAAATATGTTGGGTATAAATCCTATTAAGGATTGATTTGCCTTTTTAATGTGATTATGAGCATTGAATATCACTGGACACTGGTAGTTTTAGCAAACCTGGTTGAGGGATTCCTCTTGTGTGATATTATTTTTTGCAATATACTTTACTGCCTAAAAACCTGGTTGAGGGATTCCTCTTGTGTGATATTATTTTTTGCAATATACTTTACTGCCACAAATCAAAGAATCTTTTTAGCTTCAATATCAGCATTGGTTTTTTATTCTTGTACATTATTTTGGTTTGACAGACCAAGGTTCCTAGGATGGGAGCTATAATTCAGGGGAAAGTTAATGAAGCCGTTGACAGGTGATTTTCTTTCCACCTTTTTTCTTTACCTTGAATTTTCCAAAGATCATTCCTTTCATGCATTTCTCATTCATTTTTCCTTTTCCCCTTGTGATTTGCAGTGTGCATGCCTATGTTGTCTTTAAAGAGGAACAATCCGCTAATGCTGCTCTTGCTCATAATATGGCATTGGTAAGCTACCTAATATATTCAAACCTTTATTCATTTATTTAATTTGGATTGTAAGGGTACCGGGCTACCGGCAATGACCAGCCTCTGATTGGTACTGGACCACCGATATGAAGCAATAGAACTAAAATTGGTCAAATACCATTAGGTACTGTCATGTTCCTTATGTGCAATTAAAAACTCTATACGTTTTGATCATGAGTTGGGTTAGCAAGGTTGGTGCGCTAACCCAGGTTTCAGAAATATTCGCTATCCCAACTGTTGGAATAACAGAACAGATGGCTGAGAGCCTGAGGCTATTCTGAACACCCACGTACCCATCCGGACATTGATAGTGTTTGGGAAAAGTTGTAGACCAAAATTACTTCCATGCACATGCTGTTAACATTTTTCATGCCTGAGTTGAACGACTTTGAAACAGATAATCAGATTTAAACCATTACATCTCCTATTTTCTTCCCTATCCAACGTAAATTATATTATTTTACTGAGGTTTATTTTATTTTACATCTAATGTAGTTTGAAGGTAACCACATAAGAGTTGACATGGCATGCCCTCCTAGGAAAAAGCTGAAAGGAGAAGGACCTTTGTATGATAGAAAACGAACTGTATTTGTTGGTAATCTTCCCTTTGACGTGAAGGTACCTTTCTTTTTTCTGCTATTTTAAATTTCTATTGCTGCATGTTCTGTTCAGTTCGGCAAAAAACTTCTAGGTCAAGGTAGTTTTTTCTCTTTCAAGATGGTAGATGTGAAAAATGTAATTTCTAATTTATTCAAGATTACTGGAACAATACCTTAGCTTTTCTACCTCATTTTTGGTTAAAGGGAAAATAAAAGGAGGGTTTGCTTCTGAAGAATTTGGGAAAGATGTATAGATGATATTTATTCATCTTTATTGAGTTATAGTGATATATTCCATATTTCAGAAGAGGTGGCCTGTCACTACCGGGTTTTGCTGGTGTGCAAATTAAATTGCTTTTGTAAAAAAATAAATCTAATTGAACTATTTTTCTAGCACTAAATAATGTACATTGCCACTGTTTTGTATACCTATTGTTTTCGATACTGTCAATCCATCACCTAACTCTAGGCATATATGTTCGTACTTGTATTTGTTCTTTTATTCATCCACTTGTTTAATTTACAGGATGAAGAATTATATAGCTTATTTTGTGGTGTTAGTACTGCTGTGGAAGCCATCAGGGTTGTAAGAGATGCTAATACTAGCATTGGTAAAGGCATAGCATATGTTTTGTTCAAGACAAGGGTATGGCCTTTCTAGCTTCTTTCTCTTTTTTTTTATTATTTCTGATTCAATTAGCTGTTACTTGATTCTGTATTATTTTCTCTTTTTAATCCAACACTAAGAGGATTACAAATTCAATCACTCTGCAAAATGAACAAGGAAAATTTCCTGTCCTTGTACCCTTGCAAAGTAACAAGTACCTGTAAACTATTTAACATTACAACATCTGTTCCTCTGCGTTGTTTCCATTAAGTTTCCATGTCAATTATTTCTCCATATTTTAACTAGAGAAGCATAATATGCCCCCCCCACCCCCCGGATAAGAGCATGAGAAAAGCCGTTAGCGAAACACACTAAGTATTAACAGATGAAAATTTCTTGCTTTATTTTTAACTTAAGTTTTACCTCTTATTATAGGAAGATGCCAACACGATTGTCAGAAGGCGGGATTTGAAAATTAGAGAACGCTTTTTAAGAGTATCCCATGCAAAATCTTCAGATGCCATAACTAAAAGTAGCCCGAATCCCAGGGCAAACAAAACCTTCTCCAAAAACAATCAGGCAAGCAAAACATTCTCCAAAAATAAATTCACATCGCCTACTCCTAGGACGAAGGGAGCTTCCAGTCTCTCCTACCAAGGCATCAGGGCCAGCAAATCAGGTGGTCCGCCTAAGAAGACTGCGATACGAACCACACCGAACAGGACCCACAAGAGATCAAATGCAGGGTCAGCAGGAGACGAGAATGTAAAAAAGAAGAGGCCGGCTGTTGCGGCAAGGAAGGCAAAGCAACTCTTGAAGAAGCGAAAATTGGAGGCTTCAACTCCTGAAAATACACACAAAAATAAAAAGCTGAAGAAGCATTGAACGTCATGAAATTGTTGGATCCAATCTCAAATTTTGTCTGTATTCTGTATTTTGTTTGTTTTCTATTAAATGTACCTGTGGCACATGTACTATATACTAACGGATTATTAGCTTTTTTTTTCATAAAAAAATTTATTGTATACCTCCATTATTTGGAAATGCTGATGGCCTGACTCAGTTTTATTATCGTTTCCAACCTTATCTGCCTATGGTACTAGTACCATCTTGTGGTACTTGAGCTCTACCATGCAAGAGTTACCAGTCCTGTACGCACTTCAGCATGAGGTACGATGAAACAAGAATTAATATATATTTAAAAACCTATATATCCTCAATGTCTAATGAACAGTGTGCGCCGCGCCCATATTATGAACCGTTGATTCTTCTCCGAACTACGTGGATTGCTTTTCATTTGTGAACTGCTTGCTTTTATTTGTAAAAACTGGACGTTACACATGGTTCAAACATAGAAGTTGTGGGCTACCTCAGTAATTAGTATACAATAGTCAAAAAGTTGTAGCACCTGACCATACGCTTCATTTTTAGATTCTATGTGCATTTTTTGTGCTTGAGAAAATATGTATTAAGTCCAAAAATAGTTTAATATTAACTTATAAACCCGCATGATAAGGATCATTCCTGATTCCTATCATCTGCGTCATTCTCAAAACGTGTTTTTCATTTTTAGAAAACGCGTAATTAACTTAATTTTATTTTTGGAAATTAATTAAATCCCGTCATCCTCATCCATCATCCCCTTTTTCCCTCTTTGATTCACTACTATCCAGCGCTCATCTATCCCTCTTTTATGTTTTGATATACATAATAGTTCTAGTTAATATATATAAAAGGTTCTAGCTAATATAGTAAATATTCTAGTTAATATATATAAAGATTCTAGTTAATACAATAAAAATTTTGATTAATACAGTAAAGATTCTAGTTAGTATATATAAAGATTCCGTGCACGCTAAAATAAGTTTTAATCTTGTTCGGATGAGGAAACTTATGATTGTCGGAGGTTATTTTTTTGTTAGACCCTATCTAGGATGGGTTTGAAGAATATTTGTATCTTATTGTCTCCGTTTGGATAGGTGTAAGAAGAAAGAAAGAAGGGAAGAAGTGGGAAGAAGTATTGGGAAGTGTGTAACTTTGTGAAGAGTTTGAATTATTTATAATTTTTTTTTTCTTTCTTCCAACGATCCAAACGCACCCATTATTTTGTTGCTCTTTCTTATCATCTTTGAATTTCATATGGGCATCTTATTATTTTGTTGCTGTTTCTCATCATCTTTGGATTGCATATGGAGTACATCTTGTTATTTTCTTGACGTAGATATAAATGTTGATTTCTAGCTTATCGTGTCTACTCGTAATAACTTGTTTTTGTTCGTGAGCAGGTATTTTTAGGGATGCCCTTGTTTTTTTTCTTTAAAAAAAATTCAATAGTTGATTATTCTAATCCAACTATGGCAATAAATAATAGTTTTAATGCATATCTGCTAATATAGGCCTATAATAGGGAGGCGATATAATTTTTTTTTTTAAGATAAATTGGAGGTCTAAGCCAGATCTGGACCTTTCTCCTCATGCATATCTTTCATTCCACTTTGGACCTTTCTCTCTTAGCCAGATATGGATCTGGTTTGGGGACAATTCTTCTCCTCTTTTGCAACTTGGACAGAGGTGGGAGGCCGGATTAGAGCTGTTCCTTGCTGCTACAACGAGTTCCGAAGGTCTCAAGGTGTTCTCTAGTGCGACGGCAACAGTGGACAACCTTAGAAACTTGGCTATTTGTTGTATCGAACCAACTCTTTCTCTATTTTCTGGATTTATGACTTGTTTAAACTTATATACTTGTTATTTGCATGATTTCTCTTAGTATGTTAGGCTAAAAACTTGTTGCTTTAGGGATAGATGTAGCTTAGATTTTGATTTTGCTTGGTTTGCTTATTTTGTTGATGGACGAAGCTAATTACCCATGGGGTTTTTATTGAAATTGCTTGTGTTTGGACCGGTTATTACTTGTATCGCTCGACTTTTGTACGCGTGCAATTGTTGGGAACCACCTAACTTATTTTTAAATTAAATGTCTACGAAAGGTCAAGTTTCGAACCTGCGACCTTTCACTTAAGAAGTCAAGGTGCATTGCTCTTTGCCACTAGACCAAGAGCTGGTTCTCGGCAATATAAAAAATTGTTATCCTAGAAAAGCACAATGTACAATACGAGCCCATTGACCTGCTTAACAGAGTAGCAAGTTCCACAATTAACTAACAATTATCGTACTTTTGATATTTCATTGAAAAACTTTGCATTTTTTATTCTTTAACAGTACAACAGCCTCTACTCTTGAGTGATGAAAATGTCCTCTCATGATACAAAGGCTGGAACCTAATGAATGGTGCCAGCAATGAGAGCTTGCAACCCCCAAATTACGGATGTTACAACAACATAATAGCAAATGAGAATCTTACTTGCTAAACCCTGAATAATGTTCTTATATAACTTAATTTGAGATTTAATTTATCTTTAACCTCTAGTGTTGCTTCACATTGCTACAACCTTCTGGGATAAGTCCTCCATAACCTCATCTGGTTGCTCTACAATAGAATCCTCCTGCCATATAGATTTAAGGTTAACAAATCTTCAATTTTCTTATGCTTGCATAATCTCAATATATCCTCTCTTTGTCCCCCCTTGAATTGGTCAAAATATACGAGTTAACTTTAGTCTCCATCTGCACCTCTATCAAATTGGTCATACACCCCCCCATCCTCCGCCCCCAACCCCACACCCTCACAAGTAAAAGGGGTAAAAAAAGAAAGTCGGAAATAGTCCTATAGGAATAATGAAACTACTCATTCATACCTCTGCAAATGAGGTGAAATCCATTTACCTATGTATTGCAATAATCTTCCAAAAAACTCAAACTTGGTTTGTCCCAAGAATATACAATAGGGGTAATCATATTTTTTGAAAATTGTGTTCATTATGGGGATACTTTTTGTTACAGTAAACAAGAACAATAGAAATATTTCTAGTTGTGTTAAGGTGCATTAAAAAACATTTATAATTGCATGGATCAAAAAAACCATAAGAATGTGCAAAAATGATAAAAACATGATGCAAGGACTAAATTACCTCTAGATCCTTCTTTCCATTGACAACAACACACTTAGAGGCACTAATACTCGCACTCTTCAAAAATCGCGAGTTGGAGTGGGGTGAATCACTGTTATCCCTCTCGATATGTTGTGTTTTGGGGGGACTAACAGTAGTTCGAGCCACAGAGTCCGCACTTCTCTTCTCTAGCTCTATGTTTTGGTCTGGGTCTTCATCTTTTGGTGCACAAACCCTTTCTCTGTTTAAAAGAAATCACAGCTGTCAGAAAGGGCATACCTTCTCAGCATTAAATATAGTACAAGAAGGTTCGGTGGCACATTGATAATCTTTTGGATTCCATTAAGTTAATTTTAGCATTGTCCACCAAGGCACCAACATACCCGCCCCCAGGTTTTAAGCCACTATACATAATGGAAACCTATTTCCTATTTTTGCATCTATATTGCTTTCTTCTTTCTCACCTACAACCCTAATTCACAGAATCAAACACACCAATGAGATCAGATGCTTTCTTTCTAAAAGCTATAAAAGGTTGTACAGAGTAAAAAAAAAAATAATCCAGACATAAATAAAATTCATAATTTTTACAATTTGTGGCTTTCTTACCTTGGCAAAGATGCATGTTTTCTCTGGAGTGGGGAGCTTCTTTCGCCTTTTCCATAGTGCTCTTCGAGATGCGCAAATTGCCTCTTGAATCGATCAACGCCACTAACAAAGCACACAAGATAAAAAAAAAAATTAAGATCTAATAATGTAATAGCTTAATTGTTTTGTAAATATGCATTTAATTTTGCATGGCTATAAAGAGAGATAGCATCCATCATTATTCATAATATTAGGATTCAGCGTTTAGGATTAGCAATGTATGTTGGGGCTTCAATTACAGAGCTCCTCTCCAGTCAAGTCCAGTGCAGTAATATCAAAGAGTAGTACCTTGGATACATAAAGCTAGTTTGCTCTCCACCTTGTAGATACTCCTGTAGCATTTGAGGATGGTACTCCAAAATCTGTTTGCTTTACACAAATACTCAATAAATAAACATGAAAAAAGAAGGCACAGAAAACATAGTTGGAATTCAGCAGACTTCAAATGTGGGGTCTTACCTCCCGGTATATTAACTCTCTGACATCATCTTTCGTCAGCTTCCTTCTCTCAAAATCAAATTCAAGTTTTGAGATGGGTGTTGTTGCTGGTTCTCTCTCAACGTTTGCTAGTGGTTTGAAGTAGGGATCAGCTAATGCCTAATTAAAAATAAAAAAAATTAAACTAGTACTATACCCAAATAAATTAAAACTTTAAAACTATTCTCAATAAACAAACAGGAGAAACCCTTCATCAACTCCATTATGCTTAAGCACCTGTTTCTAAGCTTCCACCTTTCTCATACCTCTTACTGAATCAGATTCCAGACAATGCATTTGTTTTCACTGTCTTAAGCAGAGAGAATTCTCAACTAATGAAAAGAGAGGGCATTTTTCTTATTGCATTGCATCTTAGGTGTCATTCTCTAAGATGTCATTCACCAAATTATTCCAGCTTTTAGAAAGTACCTCTTCAGCAGTGGGCCGGTCTTTGGCATCAAAAGCTAGAAGCCGCTCGAGTAGGCGGAGAGCCATTGGATCAGCTTTCCTAAATTTCTCTGAGAATGGTACTGGTGCTTTCTTCCTCATGCTAGTTAAATATCTTCTTGCCTTCTCATTTCGTATCTACATATTTAAGAAATATATATTAAATTTATATAAATAAATCTAAGAAATAACAATCAGCACTAGCTGGCACCTTAACTGCAGGCTATTCCTGAATGTTTTGTATGGCCATATAAATCCACCGTCAGTAATTTAGCTTAAGAATTGAGATTGCATGTTGCACCTGAATAGCTTTGGGGTCACACATTACTAGGGTTATGTTAATACTGGCTATATAATGATTAATGTCAGCATTGCATGGGGGGCAATCAGGGTTGGAATTGTGGGTTAGTACCTTTTACTGCATTATGGCTTGATTTGACTTCATACATGGTGTTAGGTCACTTCATTTTGGAGACCCACCTAACACTAATCAAACAAAAGGAACTTTTCATTTCCACCTATGCAAAATCTCGAAATGACACATATTTTCGAGAAACAAAAGGAATTGTCATTGGCGCGATCTCCAGCTGTCTTAAAATAAAAACCTGTAGTACCCTGATATCCCTATCCCTTTTGTGCAGTAAGAAGAAATAGGAAGTTACGGTTGTTGTAGACATTCATTTTTTTTTTCCTCTAAGGTTACATGTGATATTTCCAGATCAAATGATTTCTACCAATGGTATGTTCCCCTAGTTTCTGGGCAAAGCAAGAATCAACCCAACTCAAGTATCATGCAGTCAGTGCAAAATGAAAAAAAAAAAAATGAACAACAAACCCGTGCTAATGTTTCTGATGAGGGAGTCCCAAGAAGATCTGTTATAAGATCTAGCTGATGAACCACATTTTTCCCAGGAAATAATGGTCTACCAGTTAAAAGCTCTGCAAATATGCATCCTATGCTCCATATATCAATTGCTGGTGTATACTGTAACATCCAAGGAGCCAAAAACAAGCATTAATTTGAGGATCTTCATACAGATGCTTCACATGCCACATAAACTCTATGATGTTAAAATGTTATTACCTTGGAGAAAAAGGAACCACACAGTTCAGGTGCACGATACCATCTTGTTGCTACATAATCCTTTGGCGAAACAAAGAGATTTAGTTTCACAAAAAAAAAAGAGAGAAAACAAAAATAAGGAGAATAATAGAAAACATGATTCAATGAAATTAATACATACAGTCCAAAATATAGCAGATGGAGCATCATTAAAAGAAGCACGGGCAAGCCCAAAATCACAAATCTTCAGCTTGCAATCGGCATTAGCTAATATATTCTTCGGCTTCAGATCTCGATGGAACACATTAGCTGCACATGAAGCAAAAAAGAGAACACTAATTTACTTACATATAAGACCTACAATTATCTTAGGCTGTGTTATAACTTGCATAAATATTGATCTCTTAGTATCACCGTCTTGTTTTATGGAAACCATTTTCACAAGTTTGGAGGTCGCTTTTTCCCTTCATCTTTGCTTACAGGGTGATAATTGCAGTATTGAAGACTAAAAGAGTAGCATTTTGCTCATAGAACCCAAGACCAATATCACTTATAACTCTGTTAACTGTCCAAACATCAATATAACCATACACGACCAGGAAAAAAAAAACCTCTAAAAACAAGTAATCACAAATATAATCCCACAAGCATAATGAAAATCCAATTGCCTGTTACTTAATAATGTACCTCTCTTTTTTGCTATTTCAAAACGTATGAGAAACAAAGGAGAGCGATATGGGCGTCGTAAGAATTCAAAGAAGAAGGATATTTGTGTCATTTTTTCATGTTTTTTAGAGTATAAGACATGTTTCTCGCTTTGCAGGGTACAATGGGTTTTAAATATTTTAAGTACGGACAAGATGGTTCAGAACAATGTAGCAACTAAAGAATAAAAAGAAATATACTCATACCCTAATTGCAAGCTATATGCATAAAAATTATATAGTAGTTAGTAAAATCAAAATCCAAATTTAACCTGTGTGGATATATTTGAGAGCCCTCAGCAACTGATAGAGAAAAAATTGCAAATGCTGGGGAGTGAGATCATCATTTGCCTTAATGACTTGGTGCAAATCTGATTCCATCAGCTCAAAAACAACATAAATGTCCCTGAACTCTCTACGTGAGGGTGGAAGCATGATGTGCTTAATCTCCACAATGTCAGGGTGGTGCAAAAGTCGGAGCAGCTTGATTTCGCGAAGGATTCTAGTGGCATCAGAGACATGTTCAAAGACGTCATTAATCTTCTTTATGGCAACACGCTGTCCTGTGCGGGCATCAACTGCAGCTGCAACAACGCCATAGCTGCCCTTGCCAATCACCTCTTGGATCTCATAACGGCTGGCTTCACCGTATTCAGTGAAAAACTCCATGTCAAGATGATTCTAGAAGCAAAATGGAAATGAAGTGAGACCAGGGGACAGTGGAGGTAAATGGATGACTATGTATAAGAAATAATAATGAACTTCTTATATTCTGCCCTCCCCCCCAAAAAAAAAAACCATATGGACCCAAGCGAAAGAAAATACGTCTTGGAGTGGTTTGTCAAGAAAAGAAATGCCACTTCTTTATGTGTAATGTGACCGAGTATACAACAAGAATTTGTTAAAAAGTGGAATTATAAATGTTAGAATCAGAAAGTAATATTTTGGGCCCTTACAATCTGTAACAGCCCTACAATACATCATGTGATATAAAGAAGAACACCTCTAGTACTATGCTCATATAGCAACATTAAAACTAAAAATGTTAAAAAAGCACATATGACCCCCCCCCCCCAACACACACACACACATAAAAATAAAAATAAAAAAACGATGAACTTGACGAGAACCCCCAAGATTTAAAACAGCAAAATTGAGATGTAAATCCTAGAGATTTTCAGAAAGAACAGCAAAAGTAAGAGTTTGGAAAGAAAATCAAATTTTTTGAGAAGATACTAAAAGGACATCACCTTCTTCCTAGAAATATCTTCAGCTCATACGTACTAGCAAAAGTTCACATGCCATTCACAGGAGCATGGCAGATGAAAAATGGAGAGAGAAAAGGAAAACTCAATTTGGCTCCAATAACAGCTAAATAGGAGACTGCTAACACATGGATGTGACCAGCCAACTAGCCCAAAAATAATAATAATGTGAAAATTGAGATCTTAAAAAAATGCACCCAGCTCAGAATACCTTAGGACAGAGAACCAACTATTTCTTTTAAAGTTAATGATACAGCGAAACTGACAAAGTCAACATGGACCAGCTCAACATTAGAATCATTAACTTGAACTAATCAACTCCCTCAATATTAAACAATTTTTTAACAAAAGTAAGATGCTTCACCTGAAATGACAAGGCAACTACACAAATGCTCAAATTGCATTTCTCAATCTATCCATTTCCTAATTGGGCAAAATATGATCTTCTACTTCCCTTTATCATGACTTTTCTTTGTGTTTGAAAAAAGGTACCCCTAACCCCAGGGAACTAGCTTCCTCCCATTAATGAATAACAGAAACAAAGCACCACTCTTTTAATGAAGGACCGAATCTTAAAACAAAACAACAAAATCAATAAAGGGAACCTTTCTGTGCGAATCTAAAGGCGTCATCTTTCTCTGAGGAACTCGAATTGTCTTCAGACAAGAGAGATCCAAATCGTCGATGGCTTCTTCTAGGCCAGCAAGGTCGGCCTCGTCGATGGACTCTTGGAAGTCGTCGCTGCCAGGGGCGACGGAGGAGGAAACGAAAGAGGAAGTGGAGGTGTGAGACTGAGACTGAGACTGAGAATAGTTGGATCGCCACTTGAACCAGCGCCGCACCCCACCGACTAGGTTGTTGCTGCTTCCCCCCATACAATACAAACAAGGGCGTAATGGTCAGAGCTGATTTTATCTCGTCGCCGCCAGTAGCGATCGCAGCATTGGTAGACTAGATAGGAATAGATACTAGATAGAGAAGCGCTTCCGTCTTCTTAGGAGTGTGTGAAGGATGGATAACTGGATTGGATTGGGAAGTTGAAAGGGGACAGCTGTTTGATACTTCTTCTAAATTTTTTTCCTTTTTTTATTTTACTCTCTCTGGGGACGTTTGGATGGAGTTGGAATAAGAGGAAATTGCAAATCAGAATTTCATATGCCAAATTTATTATAAACAATTCAAACTCTTCACAAAGTTACACACTTTTCTATAAATTTATACCTAGAATTGCAAATTCTTCAAATTCCTACAACATTCAAACGGTCCCTTTATGTTTAGATTGATTGAATTTTCTTTGGTTGATTGATAAAGTTTCTTTGTTTGTTTGTTTTCGTGGCGTAGATAGTTTTCTATTCTACTATTGAGATCGGCGCCTTTTTTTTATTTATTTAATTATTAATTATTTGAGGGAAAGCAATCAAAGCATGATGGGATGAGTGGATTTTTGACACTGGAAAGTGGAAATGTCGGGAGATCCAATCAAAGGGCTGTTAAAGATCTCCCAAGTGTCCTTTCTCTCCTTTATCTTTTGAATATTGCAATTTGCAAACCATAGTTATGTCTATTGTCCTTGACTCCTTTCCATTTTTAGTTTAATTTATTTTTATTAAACTTTTAAAAAACATCGTTTTCCGAAAATAACGATATTTTCTAGTCAACTTCACGAACGTCACAAAAAAAACGATCAAATAACATAACGCGTCATTTACGTTTTTTCGTCAATTAAACATAAAAATATTATTTTTTCGCCGATTAGATGTGTGCAATATCATAGTGTATTTAGTACATATCATAAATAAAATGCTTAGAGATATTCATATCGTGTACCACTGCCTCTCTAAGTACAATATCGTGTACCAATCGTCCATATAAATGTAGTACTATACACAAGAATACATATGAGTTTACACAAATGTTCGCATATACACACTTTTTTTCACCGAAAAAATACCGCACCATTAAATCAACTCCGGACCGTCATACCAAAAAAATGCATTTTAAAAATTTGATTTTTATAGTTTATTTTCTATTTACCATCTCTTTCCTTCTTTATCTTATTTTCAGTTGTCAAATAAACATAGGTACCGAGATATACATTTTAAATTTATATTATGTTATACTTTAATTCTACTCGCAACTCATAACCAAGTAACTATTTGTGATTAAGATTAAATTGCCAAGTTTTATGTACGATATTTAAAATTTTTATTGACAGATCAAACAAATGAATAGTTATTTTCTTAAGCTCCGTACATCCATTTTGTAAACCATCACTATTTATTTCGATCTCTTGCAGGAACTAGTACAAAAATTTTGTCGATAGCTTATTTTATGAAAAATACATTATTTTTTTTTCTCGAAAGGATTATGTAATTTCAGCAACATTAGTTAATCAAGTTCCCCAAGGAACAAAAGGATATGACGAGAAATTCAAGTCCTTCAACAAATAAATTCTGTTACCTTTTCAGAATAACTTTTTTGAGAATAACAAGATCTAGTACTGATAATATTATAAAAAAGATTGTAAAAAGGGACACTCAAGATGCAAAACAAATTTTTTATTTAAAAAAAAAAAGAATAAAAAGAAAAGAATTCGTTGTTGATTCTGTACTCCCCTTTTTTACTTTTTATTTTACTTCTCTCTCATGATACTTTTCCACCGACCCATTATTTATTCTTTTCTTTTTGCAAGTTAAAGGATACTAGTACTGTAGCGACGGCGATTCTACGAAGCGCAGAAAAATCAATATTCAATTGGTGTTGAAAATTGTAGCCTAGTCGGCGACGTGGCAGCTATGGTACTCGATAAATTAAAAAAAGAAAAGAGATAAATCTAGCGTGTGCGGAAAGGGAGTGAAATGGACAGAAATGGTGAACGCGTCAAAATTCAACACAGGCCCATAGAGTTTGAATAATAATAGATAAGTACCCCACTGGAGGGGCAGCCACATGCGCATCCCTGGTCGACTGCCACGCAACGCTCTGGTCTGGTGTACAACAACTTTGATTGGTTACATTGACAGTTCAGGTTTATCAATTAAGTCCTCTTCTTTTGTCAAATTACACGTGGGGAATGTGAATGTGACGACAAGATTCTTTTGATTCATTTTGTTTTACATTAGGGGTGTGTTTGGAACTTGCACGAACAAGGGACGAATAAGGCAGCCACGAACAGCGCCTAGTTCGCGCCTAGTTCGTAAAAATCGGGGGTTTAGGAATAAGGAAGAAGTTCACGAACTACGACTGTTCATGGGTTGTTTGGTTCGTGCGAACAGTGCTAGTTCGCGAACTAGCTGTTCGTCCCTTGTTCGCGTCTCTTCCAAACACACCCTGAAGATCATCACGGATATGTATCGTAATTATGTCTATGATCCAATTGTATGCATGCACTTTAATTTCGTAAAATAGTAGAAATATATGATTGTTATGGATAAATAGAGAAATAAAATAATTGATATTATTATTTTTTATATAGAATAGTATACGTAAGACAATAAAGATAGGTGGCTCAATTTACTAACAATACACGTGCATATTTTTCAAAAATAAATAAACTATTTATTTGTCCGGCAACTCAGCACAAAATTTATTTTCAATTTAGATGGAAATCCAAAAATATATTATATTTTTGTCTGCCGATTGATATCCAACCATAAATCAACTCGATCAAATGTCACAAAAAACAATATACACGCTAGATCTAGAAGTTTAACACTCTTTGGGGCGTCAGATTTCATCTTAGAAAAGGTGTTAATAATACATGTAAACAATTTGTTTGTTAAGATTTTTTAAGCATAGGTTTGTTTTAATCATGGTTGGTGCTATTTCGAAACATTACAGGTCAACTTTAATAAATCTTTCCAGGTCCATAATTACCCCTGTCCAGTCCTGTCACCATTCATCATTTATTCTCGTTCTTATTATTCCCAATAGGCCAATAATATTATTAGTGGCAAGTGGGTTGTGTACTTGTGTTCCTTCTGCTGTGATTATATCTAATTTAAATATTCACCTACTGCCCGTGCCAATAAAGATGAAAATTAATCGGGATATTCATCGTATTCAAATTCTACGTTTTTTTCTTCTCTAATAATAAGGCCCATAGATAGTTATTAAGGTCTTGAATCTAAATTGGGCTGACCCAGTTTGTACTAGGCCAGAGGGTCACATTTTGGGGCTGTTGGATTGAGATGCTCTCTTCGTGCCTAGAGCTGCGTAACGTCTAAAACGACCACGAAAACGATCGATTTCGTTAACCGTTTCATTTTAAAATGAAATCGATCATCCATTTACGTTAACCGTTTCGTATTGGACGATTCGTCGGTCGAAACTACAAAAATACGCATGGACAAAACCGTTTCAAGCTTTCGTTAGCCGTTTTGTTTTTTTAACGCAACAAAAAAACTTTAACCGTTTCGTTTCGTTTCGTTTCACGTGCCCATCTTTTCTTGTTTTTACAGTTTTTGAGTGCTTAATAATTAATACAGAAAAACTTTGACAGAGATACTATTATAGGGGCCGTTTGAATGTGTCCGGAATTTGCAAGAATAGCAAATTCTAGGCATAAATTTATTATAAACAATCCAAACTCTTCACAAAGTTACACATTTTCCAATAAATTTATGCCTAGGAATAGAAAATTCTTCAAATTTCGCAAATTCCTAAGCTATCCAAACGGCCCCATAGAAAGGAGAGACGGAGATAACACATTCGTCAGTTCGACAGATTGGCAATTTTTTTAGTTTATATTATTATATAGAGGATTGCTAAAATGCTATGCATAGCACGGATGGCCTTCGTGCTACGGATTCGTTCTTACATCTCATGCTTCAAACAACCGATCCAAACCGTTCATTATCTTCTTCATATTAAAATCTCATTAGAAACCAAAGTTTACATTTTTTTAAATTTTTTTACTATTTTTCTCAGATTTTTTAAAATACTTAATCTAATAAATTTTGGACCCTTCAATAACAGTGATTTTCAAAAATCTGAGAAAAATAGTAAAAAAATTAAAAAAAATGTAAAATTTGGTTTCTAATAAGATTTCAATATGTAGAAGATAATGAACGGTTTGGATCGGTTGTTTGAAGAATGAAATGCAAGAACGAATCCGTAGCACGAAGGCCATCCGTGCTATGCATAGCATTTTAGCAATCCTCTTATTATATATTAATTTCTTCCATGTTTTCACGGATGATTACATCTATTTTACTTTTATAATATAACATCAAACATCTCTTTCTAGTGCTGATGAAAATTGGAAACCAAGTTCCTTCCTGCCTGGACTCGAAAGTTGAGGTGAGTGCGATTCTCTTTTGCATCAAGAAAATTTACAGGGTGCATCTGTGACATTGGTGTTGAAATAACCGAGAAGGGATATCGTGAATTCAATTTTTTCTTTCATACACAAAATTACTTCTAACAAAATCATTCATTAAATCTGAAGTAGGTTTATGTTCCATCTACCTTAACAATAAAAAAATATATATCAAAATTTGATTGATATTCCCCGTCTGACTATGCTAAACTGTTGCCGAGTTCAATCATGCTCCCAGCAAAGATAAACAGTACAATCCAAATTGGGTGAAATCTGCCCTTTAATTCAATTATCCATCAACTAGAGAAAGTTTGATTTAGTTAGGGAAACATTGTACGAACTAGAAGAACAAACAACAATTTCATAAATCAGTATTGGTTCTGAAATGTGATGACAAACTTGAACAAAATAACCTTAACAAGATCAAAAGAAGTATTTAAGAACCATAAGAAAATAACAAAACATCAATTGGAAAGATGACTGACACAACAATGCAAGTTGATGATTTAACCAACACAAGTACTGCAGAATTCAAGTCGCGATCTTAAAAGCAAAATGGAATGGTTCTTAAATACTACTGCAGAATTCAAGCCACGGTCTGAAAAGAAATGAATGAAGCTTTTTTATGAGTTGTTTACAACATTAATGCCCCTTGAGGCGACCGTGTATCAGGTTCGGGGCTTTCAAGTTCCATGTTGCATCAAGTATAGTTATAGACCAGTAAGAATTGATTCTACGTTTTTAGAAAACATCAGGTTACCAGAATTTGCTTTTTTTTTTCAACTTGACTCTTAAAAGGAAAAAAAAATGATAAATAGCAGTTGCAATGCCAATCCTATTGCTCTTCCACCATGACCACTACAACAAATTATTGTTTGTACTGGCACTCTTTTGGTAGAACCAGGACAAGAATGCATACTACTTACTGGTATGCAAACATCAACCAAAGCATGCACATTAGTGACCATTAGTACCAACTCGGAAAATACTTAATTAAAGAGCTTTTTCTACACTTAATAGGACCAATAAGGGAAAAAAAGTAAGCATTGAAGAAAAGTTATGGCAAATCCTCACAAATTAATTTATGACTATTTTGCTGTAATGTTATATATAGTTTGACCTTTTTTTTTATCTATACCTACAATTTAGAATTCAATATGAATTCAATTTCAAAAGAACTAAAGGATGCAAATATGCATCTCAATCACGCACCTTTGTGCAAGCGAATGAGGATCCCCTCAAATGCAAAATCACTACTTCCAATCTTACAATATCCATTGAAAGCATCAGGAAAAAAATTATTTAATACCCAAAATGGCCTCAGCACTGAAGCTGCTTGTGCAGCTGCTGGGTACTCCATGTCAGCTTTGGAAGAGCTGCTGGGAAAATAATAGTAGGCTTCCTCTCACTTTCCTCCAAATAAGGGAAGTCCTCAGTGAAATGTAATCCACGGCTTTCTTGCCTTGACAAGGCACTCTCAACCACTAATCTGGCACAACAAAACAAATTTCTCATCTCACATGCCTCCAACCCAACCATAGTTGGCTTCCAACCCCTCCTGAAAACATAATCCTCCCATTCTCTCTCCAAATCTTTAATTTTCCATTCAGCCATCTTGAGCCGATTTGTGGAACGCACTATGCCAACATACTCCCACATAACAGATTGGAGCTCCAGTCTAATATCTCTTGTCCTTTTGCTTATTTTATCTATTGTGTTGTCTTTAAGAATTAGTGGTGCTACTGGCCGGGCCCACCTGATTGAGCAGTCAGGGTTAATGCTTGTTCTCTCCATACACTTGATTGAAGGTTTTACTGCTCGTCTAGCAAATACTAAGGCTTCAAGTAGTGAGTTACTTGCAAGACGGTTTGCACCATGAAGGCCGGTACAGGCTACTTCACCAGCCACATAGAGACCTCTTATGTTGGTCTCACCTTCTAACCCAGCTCGAACCCCACCACACATGTAGTGGGCAGCTGGTACGACTGGTATAGGCTCACTTGTTATGTCAAGATCGTATTTGAGACACTCGGCAGCTATGTTAGGGAAATGAGCCAGGATCTTTTCTCTCTGCTTGTGACTTATGTCTAGCAATACATACTTCTCACCATGCTTTTTTAGTTGGTCATCAATGCTTCTAGCAACGATGTCCCTTGGGGCCAATTCAGCTCTTTCATCATATGATGGCATAAATCTCTGCATCGATTGGTTATATAGGATGCCACCATCTCCTCTGACGGCTTCTGTTATGAGAAATGCATTCTCTCTTCTCTTGGCCGGTTTCAGCGGGAGGCCTTCGTCAGCTAAGGCTGTTGGATGGAACTGCACAAATCTGCATAAATCACATGTTAGACACGAATTTATAAAGAAGCACATGCTCTCCAATTATTGATTTGTTTATTATTTACTACTGTTATTTATGCCATTGTATCAGGGGATGGTATTAGGGTTTGGAAACTTACTCCATGTTAGATATCACAGCATGAGCACGGTGGGCCATCGCAACACCATCCCCAGTAGCAACCTGAATTAATCATGTTACACATAAACACATTATGAAAAAAATATACCAAACTTGATAGTAAATTAGAACGTAAAAAGAAGTAAATTTGCCTACAGGAGGGTTAGTTGTTGTCGGGTAGATGTGTCCAGCTCCGCCAGATGCAAGCAAAGTCACTTTTGAGATGAACCGAATTATCTGAATTTTGCAAAGAAGTAAAAGATTACCTTAGAATGAAATTGACCTTAAGGAAGAAACTGGCACTGAATAAAAGAAGAGAGAAAAAATGTGGTGGGATATTTTTACAATAGAATTATTTCACAATATTGACAATATATCTTTCGGATCAATCCATAAAACCATGAAACCAAAGAAGTAAGTTTATAGGTCCATTCTTGGATACAAAAATAGCCTGGCTATCAAGTTTTGTATAATTTGAATCTCATTTGATGAAGCGTCAATGATTATTAAATTAAAAAAAAGCACACACACACACACACACAAAGTTCCAAACATCATTCATAAAAACTAAAAAAAAGTGCACCGAGTCTCATCAAGATTGTTAACAATATCACGGATGGTTCCTAACCCAAAAGAGAGAATAAAATAAAATAAAATAAAGAGAATTAAAAAAAAAATCAAAATACCTTTTGAGTTTCTGTGTTGAATACATCAACTCCATGGCAGTTTATTCCATTTTTATCCTAGACAAACAAAAAATGTGAGAAACTTTTTGTTGCATGGCTACTTCAAAGTTAGCAAGAACATAGAACAAACAACTGCGAAGAGAATTGCTCACATACAAGTATGACCTATTTATATGAAATAAAGTTTTCTAAGAAGTATTAGAAAAGGTCTCTGCAACTAGTAGTGGGAACATATACAAACATAAAAAAATGATTAATTAAAGAATCAGTGAAAATTTTATAGAGCCAATAATATTTATATTGAATCAAATATGAAAGTCATGCCAGGAGAAGAAATCGTTTCTATAAACAAAAAGGAGGAAAAGCAAAATGAACAAACCTGAGAAGTGAGCAGGTCAATGGCAAAATGGTGGCCGAAGAGGGAGATATTAGGGTCATTATCAACTGCTTGTAACAGAGCCCGTTCAATCTCTCGGCCAGTCATGTCGGCTGAATGAACAATTCTATTGTGAGAGTGACCCCCTTCCCTTGCCAGATGCAACCTCCCATCTTCGCCATGGTCAAATGATGCACCCATGGCTATCAGCTCCTTCACACGTTCAGGGCCTTCTGTGCACACCACCTGGACCAATCAGGTGTCAGTGTTAGCAATGAGTGGCAGTGAATTGATTGACCTGACTTACCCCATTAATATATCGAGTTAGCTCAAGTGGGATTGACCAATAGGTAGAAATTTCCATATTGTGAACTGACTGCTGGTTTTGAATATTGTTTGATGTTGTTCTTTTCTATATTTCTTAACAAATGATATTGGGCTATTGGGAGTTGGCCATTTTATTTGCTGGGTCAGGCTAGTTCTGAAGCTAAACATATGACAGGTTGAGAAATTGTGAACCATACTCAAAACCATTTAACCCAGGAGTGGGCCTGAGACAAGCTCGTGATTTAACACTTGTAGATTGACATCCAAACAACAAATTCTAAAATAAAATCAGTATATCAGAAACTTGTACAGCATTGGCTACTGCATGATAGCTTATATCTCCCAAGAATTAAAGAAGACTGATACTCGATTAATATGCAAAAGGACAGAGAACCACAACTAAACAAAAAGAGGCCAAGTAGGACCATAAAGTCAGCTAGACAAGACCAAATTCAAGATCAAACAAGTACAGCCTGGTACATACCAGAACATAATGAACAGATATATATAGTCCCTCCTGTTTTTCATTAGATCAAAAATCTTCAAAAAGCCCACAGAATAGTAATATTCTTAATAAGAAAAAGAAAGAAATTCAACTAATGGCATACCCTGACTGTCTCCTCATCGCATAAATATGCACCTGCCACAATGGTATCTTGCATGTGGCTCTCCACTGAATCAGTGGGGCACAAAACAGCACTAACTCCCCCTTGTGCATAGTTTGTGTTACTCTCGTATGGCTCTGCCTTTGTTATAATAGCAACTGATCCATGTTTAGAAACTTCTAGTGCATACCTGTTACAGAGTAAAAGGAATGAAATCCAGCTTCCAAAGTATTTAGCATTTAGGGAACTGGCATGTTAAAATGCTCAGAGACAATATTAAACCATTTTTTCCATAAATTTTCTTGCATGTTCCAGTTTATGAGTTAATCACAGATTTAAATTCCAACAAAATTTCCAAAATTCAGCTGAAATGTCAGTGCCAGCCAAGACTAAACCAAGTGGCTCTCTCTGCTTGTTTTCTCTTCTTTCACTTTATTTACGCTTGGCTCAAAAAGTGAGAAATCCTGGTTTCATCTGATATAAAAATTGTCCCAAATCTTTACTCAGTCCTTGTTGTTAATTGCTGCACAGGGAGGTTTGATAGGAGTAAATAATAATAAAAAGTCTACATTGGGTTTATAGTACCTTAGCCCAGCCACGCCACTTCCAATCACAACAAAGTCAACATACTTGGTGTCATTGTCTTTGTCTTGTAAAGATGCTCTTGTGGTGGTTCTTGTTGAATAGATGCTGGCAGTTACAGGAGATTGGAAGAACTTGTGGTTTCTTCGGCCTATTACTCGGAATATGGAACAGAACCTAGGTAAAAGAAGATCAGTGTTTCATTAGTATGTCAGGATATATGATCATAGTCACATAATTCTAGTTTAACAAGGATTAATATCATGCTACCAGGTATCAGTACATGCTGGTACTTTATCTATCTGGTAATGGTACCAAAATGGAGCTTTTCCATCTTTGTTTCGCCACAATTATTGTTTGCGGTTTAAGTTTAAGCTCCAATTCCTGCCTAAAACCCCAAGTTACTACCAGAATCAAACTGCGAGAAAGCGAAAAACAAAATAGCACATGCTAATTAATTGTTTCTTGTAGCTATACCTTGAGACTTCTGTTTCTGTTAATCTCTTGAATGAAATGCCATGAATTCTTGAGGCTTGTAGGGGGCCTTTCTCGAAACTTAATAAACCCCGGGTTTGTAAATTGGCGCAACCATTCAAAAGGCTGGCCATTTTCTTCTTCTATTGCTGTATAATGATAATTAATTAGAATTAAAACAACAAGCTACAATACAGTAATTCATTTCGAACTATCCAAATTCAACAATATAAGCGACAATATGGCCTTTACAATTATTTTGTTCTGAGGTGCTAGTGGAAACACAAAAGCTTAGGTAATATAAAAATTCAGTGAAAACACAAGGGTGACTTAAATACAGTAAAATTTATTTTAAAAAAAGGGGAGTCAGTTTCAAAAAGAGGGGTTATTCCAGCAAGGACGGATTAAATCTAAATAACAAGACCATGCAATCTGAATACAATTCACAGATTCTAAATTCACATTAGTAACTCATAAGCACAAAAGATGTCTACCATACACATAGAGAAATTAAAATTTTACACACAAATTGCTGAATATCTAATTTAGACAGCTTTAAAGCAGCATGCAATTTCTTTAAAACGACAAATGCGACAACAATTCGTTTCATGAGAACAACAATCGGCTAAAATTTTCGTAAAAAGCAAGGAACACAAATCACAATTTCGAGCTTTGGCATAGAAATCATCACGAAATCACTTCTTAATTATATAAAAGGAAATCGTCAGACAACCCGCATGCATGGCTAAACAAAAAGAAAACAAATAAAGCTAAAGAAAGAGAATGAGAACGATAACTTTACATTAATCAATTGTTGACGGAGATCGCGCCAACCTCGTATTAGCGCCAAATAAAGAATTGCGACTGAGAAAAGAAAAGAGGAGAAACCGAGAAGATTAGAAAAGTAGAGTACAAATTGGAGAAGTATATTTGTGGTAGTTGATTATAATAATAACCAAAGAAAGAAAAAGCGGTTTGGCTTTAAACAAAAAAAAAAATCATAAAAAATAACCAAGGAAAGAAAGAAAGAGCGGTTTGGCTTGTTTAGAGGAGGAAGGTTCCTGTTTTTATTGTTTTGCAGGGAAAAAGAAAAACTGAAAGAGAAAGGGTTTGAGTAGATTCATTTTTCTGATAATCAATCCATACTTAAGTATCTGTAGCGGGTCATTTTCAAGTTCTAGGAATGTTCGCTGCATATTTTGACAATTTAAGAGTGAAACAGGGAATCAAAATTCAGGAGGTGCGCAGAAAAATTGCGCTTCCCGAGGCGCCACATTTTTTTTTTAATTAGAATATCCAATCCGGATTCACTGTTGCGCGACACGCGGTGTAGTGCACTGCGAGCCGTCTGATCTTGATCGGAAGGTTCACTTTTTACGGGCCTACCAATCTATGTTACATGCACGGGGCTCCCTTGTCCATTGGATCTTAATCAAACGGTCAGAATACCGCGCGACACGTTGTGTCGCGCGGCAGCGGATCTCAATTTTAGAATATCCACCTAATAAAAAGGTGTCGGCAGCGAGGGTCTCGTTTCTGACGGCTCTAATTACTACTTTTTGATAACTAATTCTCCAAATATTTTTTTTACAATTATTTTATTAAAAACATAAAATTTTGAATTAGTTAAATTAGATTTACAATTTATAAAACTAAATGAAAAAATATCATAATACATAGAAGGTGCTATTCATCATGATGCACAATAAACTTACTCAAATACATATTACTATACTACACTTCATTTAAATATAAATTAGGGGGAGCAAAACGTTTTCAAAGTGGTAAATTGTAATTATAGAAGTTAATAATGAAATATTTTTTATATTTTTCTAAGAATAAAATATAAATTTCTATTATATATATCTTATGTATATTATTTAACAAAAAAACTGAGAAATTATCTCCAATTTGAACTACGTAGATCACCTTGCTGAGAAGACAGTAAGATATCACTCTAATGCACAAAACCATACACGAATTTCTTTTTTCCAAAATAATAGTTTAAATATTCAGAAACATTTAAACAAAATTTGAAATAAATATGACATTTCGTTTCTTATATATTAAAGCCGAAAATCGAAATTGCTTTGTCGTGAAATACCCGGTTTGGAATTCTTCATCCCGATTTTGGAACACCAACTTCCAAAGCTGGTTTAATTGCTAGCACGTATATATTATCTGTCAATATAGTTTTTATTTGTCACCAATGAACGATGAAAAGAAATAAAGATTAACTACTACTTGCAACATGAGTTATTAACTTATTATACATTCAAATTTCGTGTACCCTTCTCCGCCAAATAAATGCAACACAAGTGGCGACAGCTGGTTGGTTGCTGCACGCATCTTGGCGCTTTTTTGGTGGATCAATTTGGACCACCACAAGTGACGCCAGCCATGAAAATGAAAAAGAAAGAAAGTAAAAGTGCATGGATAGGCTGAATTCTGGTCAAAATTGGCTGTAAATTTTATACCACTTGTTTTTATAATTCTTTTTCCTGGTACTAGATGTGTATTGGCGAGACTTCTATTGGTCAATATTTAATATGTTGCCTATTACAACTAGATCATTTACATATGGAGCTTTAGTTTTTAAATACCTTTTTTGGTTGTCATTCAAAATTATTGGAATATATACACAAGAAGTCGTGTGAAAATTCATTGGTGTGTTGTAAGCTATTTGGACCTAATATTTTAATTTTGTACAATCAATATGCCTATTCATAAATTAAGCACTACCAAAAGTGGAAAATACTTCCCGGTGTAATTTCTTCTTTTGTTTTTTTTGGGAAACAGAACTACAGAAGTCGTGTAGGACTGTCAATGGATACGGTACGGTACGATAAAAGGTATTTTCATACCCGCATCCGTAAAAATTTTCTTTACCCATATCTTATTCGTACCTGTTAAAAAATAGCTTTACCTGTACCTTACCCGTACCGGTTAAGAATTAACGGTACCGGTACGGTAACAGTAAAAATGGATATAACAACAATAAAATTTGTACACTTTGTATAATAAATTATATCAATAAGTATATTAATAAAGTGCAACAATGATGGCGAATATTTTAGATTTTTATTTTATTTTTAGTACACTGAATGGAAAGAATTATAGAACTTAAATAAAATTTACCAATATTTTTTACCAATCATGCAATATAAGATGTCATATGTATCATGTAATTGTATATTTTTAATTGTGGCAATTATCCGTTATGAAAACAGGTACGAAATAGATTTTATCCGTACCTGTACCCGTTAAATTAACGAAAAAATTTCCTTACCCGTACTGTACTAGTTAACTTAACGAAAATAGTATTTTATCCAAATTCATCTTATACGGTACGGTACGGTTGGATAAACAGATTTCATATTGACAGCCCTAAAGTCGTGTCAGCAGATATCGAATAATCTGTCAAAATCGTATCTACTAGAATTAAATAATAATAAGTGGCAGACGCTAGCTGAAAGAAACAGTTGCTTTATTTTTTTCCCTTTTAGATTCCAAAAGAGACAGTTGTTTCTTGTTTGGTTTGGATTCCCTCTAGAGCTCAGAAAGTATTATTTATTTTTGTCTTGATTTCCTGAAAGGATATAAAGCGAATTAAATGAGGGGTCGTGGCGGGTTTGGCTTCTAGAATTGTTAATACTTCATGGTTGGCCCATAATTTTTAGTTCATAAGCTTTAAAAAAAAATAATAATAATAATAGTTCATAATTGTGGTTTAAATTATGCGATCTGAATAGATAATTGAACTTTTACGAAGATAGATTTAAGTATTCCTTTTACAAATAATAATTGTGTCGACACTAACATAATATAACATATTGTTGCCAATTTTTAGGGCAGTGGATGTGGATATAACCATCAAATCAAAATTATTAAAAGACAAATTAGTGCTTCTAATTTAATATATATAGAATTAATTTGAACTGTACGTAGGTATAGAATTTGTCTCAAACTTACAAGCCGACATGTTGTTACTGGAAGTTAATTCGAAGTTTATTATACTGTAATGTAACTGTTATGATTGCACCTTTTGACATAATGATGTACGGTTTCCGTATTTGATTTTCAGCCAGAATAAGCCCCAAATTTCGTTCAAATTACTTGTGTTTTTACTCATTTTCTTTTAAATTGTGCTAATGTTAGATGTAGGAAAGTTCAGCCGTAGCCCGGCAAGTTTTTTATACAGGTTCATCATACTTTGGCGCGAAAAAAGGAGAAAATCGACTAAGTTGCACAGATCCAGCAAATTGGAACGGGCCGCCCCAATCACAGGACGGGTCGTCCCACCTCAGTGCAGACGCAGGCAGAGGGAATCCACACGACGCATTCAGCCCATGCTGGGACGGGCCGCCCCATGTTCAGACCAGCCCGTCCCAGTCCACAACCAGGCCAGAGAGCTATTTCGAGATTGCCAAATATAGAGTGCCTGATTTGGTGAGGCGGTTTCTTCAGTTTCCACCGCCTTTCTGAGCCTCAATGCCACGTTTTGGAACTTCCCAAGAAGCCTATATAAGCTCTGTCCTGGCTCCAAATCAGAAAAAGTCGAAATTTGCTAAGTTTGGAGAGCCAGAAAGGAGCAAGGCAACCACCCTGTCGAGACGGCCATCCACCAGCCTGAGACGCACCGCCCCAGGATCAGGACGGGCCGCCCCAGACAGGACAGAGCTTAGGAGATAGACGATTTTCGAGCACATCTTGTTGTAACTTGGTTTTTCCTTTTTCTTTGTGTTTTTGTATGATGAAACCTGCTTTTTCTTGCATGGAGTAGTTTAGTTTAGGGGCTATGGTTCGATAACTTTTCTTTTAGTTGTTTGTTTTGTTTGAATACTTGATTAGTTGCTAAGTTAAGTTGCGTTTTTGATTTCTGAAATTTGATTCTATCTTTTTGTTGCAAATTGTTAATGTTAGATTTGGCTATTGCATTAAACAAAGGCCTAGTTTAATTGTCAAAACAAAGTCTATCTGCAATAACAAGTAAACACCTAGATCACTTAGGTAGGCGATATCTGAAAAGATTAAAGCAAACTTTAAGAAATTAGAGTTTTACTCAATAAATCGAGAGATTGAGAGTTTACCAAGACCCAGAAATCAGTTAGAAACATCTAAACCAAGAAACGAGAGTTGAAATTTAGGAGTTTTTAGGATTTGTCAAACAGAACCCCACAACTTGACCTGAACGAGAGTTAGAGCACAAGTCTGTAGGTTAGGTTTGATACAATCTACGTAAAAACACTCAGCAAATAATTAAGTAGGATGATAAAACAAACATCAGATGATTGGAACGGCCCATCCCAAGGTCAGGACGGACCGCCCGAGAGGGGGCGTCCTGGCCTAGAACGGACAGTTCCAACCATCTCACAGGGTTAGGACGTCCCGTTCCAGAGATGGAACGGTCCGTCCCAACCTTGACAGACAGGAAAAGTTAGACAACCTAAACCCCTAATCGTTTGTTAATTGTTTAAACTTTTAATTAGCTAAGTCTTTCTAGGAAATTAGAATTTTAAATTCTGTAACTGCAATTCGCCCTTCTGTTTAGATCTGTTTGAAATTTAAATTGTTTATTTAATCAAAAGAATTTAGTTTAATACGAATTGTTTAAACTCAGAAAAGGAATAGTCCGTCCCCGTGATTCGACCCTTAACTATACTGCAAACGAATTAGTATCGGTTTTTAAGGAATTAATTTGACCAGTACCCTCAGCACCGATCAAATTTTGGCGCCGTTGCCGGGGACGGTGCCCTTTTTCTAAGTCTTACTTTCGTTTTAACTTAAATTCTTTTAATCTCTTCACCTTTTCTTTTGTTTTTGAAATTTTGCAGTCGCATACGCTGGCTAACAAGGAGAAGGAACTAGGCAGCGCATGCGATGCAAACTTTCATCAACAAGGCGGAGGGGAACAGAATCATCGATCGAGTTCATCTTCATCTGGAACGGACCGCCCCATTTTAGGACGCACCGCCCCAGGTTTAGCTGAACTCACAGAGGAGGAGGAAGGCTCTCTGATTCAGCCGTTTCGCCAGTTTTACCAGCGCAACCGCAGAAATCCAGAGAGAACTCAACCACCTTTGACGCCACCCGAAGAAGACATGGCAGACCACTTGAATGACAATGGGGGAAGACCTGAGGAGACTTCCGTTCAGCGAGCCCTTAGAGAAGCCCTCGAAGCAGCAAGGGAAGCCGAGGCCAATCGACCTCTCCGAGAGATCAGTGCACCAACAGCGACTAATGTCCGACTTGGAGTTAGACCACTAAAGGCTGAGCGAACCCGTGACTTTTACTACAACCCGAGCTTGATCGCTTTGATCAAGGACTCAGCTTTCGGTGGAGCCCCCAACGAAGATGCTAATCGCCATTTGCAAAGCTTCCTGCGCAATTGCACGACCCTTGTTCCTGAAGACGTGGATCCAGAAATAATCTGCTTAACTCTCTTTCCTTTCTCTCTTAGGGGCAAAGCTGAGGATTGGCTTAACAATTTCAATGATGCACCATTTGATTCTTGGGAAAACTTGACCAAAGCCTTTTTAGATAGGTTTTATCCTAGGGTAAAAACAACTAAATTGGTTAGGGAATTGTTAACCTTTCAACAAGAGCCATATGAAAACATGTTTGAGGCATGGGAAAGATTCAAAGACCTCCAGAGAATGTGTCCACACCATGATGTACCTGAAAATAGGCTTATTGTCAGTTTCTATGATGGTTTGGATGATATGACTCGTCAGAATATTAATTCAACTGCAGGTGGATCATTCCTTGAGATGGGTTGCAGAGAAGCGAAGGCTTTACTTGAGAACATGGCCAGGTCTCAAACCAACTGGTCAGTTAGAGCCCAGAAGAAAGGAGGACTTCTTGAAGTGGACAAGGATACCCACATGCAATCACAGCTGGATTCTTTGACCGTCATGATCAAAAATCTCAACAAGAAACCAGCTGAGGTGGTGGCTAAGTGTCAGTTTTGCGAGGAAGAAGGACATACGGCCAAGGCATGCCACTTGGTTGAGAGAGAAGAGAAGACAGAAGAGGTGAATGCACTCATGAATCCTCCTTCCTTTTTCCCGCCAACCAATAACTATGCTTATCGCGACAAGAGGAACCATCCAGGCCTCTCTTACTCAAATCCAAATGGAGCTGCTAACCCCAGCCAAGCCGGACCACCAAGGAACCAACAACGCCCTCAAGAGACACTCACGCAGCCCATGGTTGAGAAATTCATGCAGAGTCAAGGAATCTTCAATCATGCAGTCCATCGGGAGTTGGAGAAGATCAGGGAAGACATGGGGGCTTTTCTTCAAAGATTCGACGAAAGGTTGTCTCAATCTAGCGCCGGAGCTCTCACCAAACCAGGTATGTTCCCCAGCCAACCTGAACCAAACCCTAGGGAGGATGTGAAGAGCGTCTCGCATCAATTGAGGAGTGGAACTAGGTACGACGGGCCTGAAATGCCCTCAGACTCTCCTCCAGGACTATCTGGAACGGACCGCCCCATTGTGGGACGGCTCGCCCCACCTCAGGACGGAGTGGAATCTGATCAGGCGGACCAGCCCAGCACCGAGGCAGGCATTGGAACGAGCCCACCAGCAGCAGAACAAGATGATGGAACGGACCGCCCCAACCCAGGACGGACCGTCCCAAACACCTCGACTGCCACAAGCAGACAAGTTCCGAGGGCCATCTCTCCTTCCAACAGAGCTATTGAGGTTCCATATCCACAGAGACTCGCCAAAGCCAGGAAGGACAGGGCGTACGAAAAGTTCCTGGACATTCTACGGCAGATCAAGATCTCAATTCCCTTCACTGATCTCCTAACCAGAATGCCGTCTTATGCTAAATTCTTGAAGGACCTCCTTTCCAACAAGAAAAACCTGGAGGAGTGCGGGACCATGGCCTTGACCGGAGAATGCAGCGCCCTGATCCTAAAGAAGATGCCGGTCAAAATGAAAGATCCAGGCAAGTTCACGATCACATGTAAAATCGGGAATGCAGAAGAGAAGAAAGCCTTGCTGGATCTCGGAGCAAGCGTTAGTCTCATCCCCGAGACAGTCTATAATCAAATAGGAATGGGGGAGCTGAGCCCGACCCGCATGACTTTGAAGCTTGCTGATGGATCAATTAGACTGCCATTGGGAATAGCAATCGACGTGCCAGTCCAAGTTGGCGATTTGATTGTACCTTGTGACTTCGTGGTTGTGGATATGGAAGAAGATCCAGATGTTCCAGTCATCCTCGGTCGCCCCTTCCTCACCACAGCTGGAGTTTTCATCAACTGCAAGACCGGTAAGATGATCCTAGAGGTTGGAGATGAAAAAGTGGAGTTTGATGTAGAGAAAGCCATGAAGATGCCTGACCATATTGACTCAATCTTTATGGTGGAATCATTGGAAGCCATCGTTGAAGAATCCTTCAACACACGTATTGTTCAGGCATACCATTACTTCTCGGCCAGACCTGAAGAGGAGGAGGCAGACCTAATATTCAACGAAATTCTCCAAATGGTTGAATACTTGGCTGCTAGAGAGGAACAGAACAGACCACCCTAGATCAAGGCAGATCAAGCCGTCATGCAGCTGCGATCTCCAGCTGCAATCCAACAAATTCTCAGCCTGGACACCAATCAAGGCGGACCGCCCCAGGTTGGAACGGCCCGCCCCAATTCAAATGATGCGAAATCCAGGCCAGAACTGAAGGCCCTGCCAGACAATCTCAGGTATGAATTCTTGGGCCCAGATCAGACCTTTCCTGTTATTGTTAATGCCAATCTTGATGCAGATCAAACAGCAAAGCTACTAAAAGAACTGAGAGTTCATCAGAAAGCAATCGGATACTCGATTGAGGATCTAAAGGGTATCGATCCCTCGATCTGCACCCATCGGATCCTACTTGAAGAGGACTCCAAGCCAACTGTGGAGCATCAAAGGAGACTCAACCCGAACATGAGCGAAGTTGTGAGGAAAGAAATCCATAAACTTCTAGAGGCAAGGATCATTTACCCCATCTCAGACAGCAAGTGGGTTAGTCCCATTCATGTTGTTCCAAAGAAGGGAGGCATAACCGTGATAAAGAATGACGAAGGCCAGCTGATCCAAACAAGAATCGTCACAGGATGGAGAATGTGTGTGGACTATCGCAAGCTGAATGCAGCTACCCGAAAGGACCACTTCCCTTTGCCATTTGTTGACCAGCTACTCGAACGCTTGGCTAAGCATTCTTTCTTTTGCTACCTAGATGGTTATTCTGGTTTCTTTCAAATACCAATTCACCCCCTAGACCAGGAAAAAATGACCTTTACATGCCCATATGGGATCTATGCATACCGTAGGATGCCATTTGGTTTGTGTAATGCACCAGCAACATTTCAAAGAGCCATGATGGCTATATTTTCTGATTTTATAGAAAAAGACATGGAGGTTTTCATGGATGATTTTTCTGTCTATGGTACAACTTTCGATCACTGTCTAGCTAACTTGAAAAAGGTGTTGCAGAGATGTGAAGAAGTTAACCTAGTCTTGAATTGGGAGAAGTGTCATTTCATGGTGCAAGAAGGAGTCGTTTTGGGCCACATAATCTCGAAAAAAGGAATTAAAGTTGATAAGGCCAAGGTGGAAGTAATTGAGAAGCTCACGGAGCCAACTTGTGTAAAGGATGTTCGGAGTTTCCTTGGTCATGCCGGTTTCTACAGGCGTTTCATCAAGGATTTCTCTAAAATTGCTAAGCCTTTAACAAACTTGACTATGAAAGATGCAGAATTTATCTTTGATAAAAGTTGTGTTGATGCATTTGACAGATTGAAGAAGACACTCGTGACAGCCCCGATCTTGCAACCTCCAAATTGGGATGAACCGTTCGAATTAATGTGTGATGCCAGTGATTATGCCGTTGGAGCAGTACTCGGACAACGAAAGGATAAGAAGCCATATGCCATCTATTATGCAAGTAAGGTGTTAGATGAAGCCCAAATCAACTACACCACAACAGAAAAGGAGCTTTTTGCAGTAGTCTTTGCCTTAGATAAGTTCAGGTCCTACCTGATCGGTTCAAAGGTTATAGTCTACACCGATCATTCTGCACTCAAGTACTTACTCTCGAAGAAAGACGCCAAGCCAAGACTCATCCGGTGGGTTCTCTTGCTTCAGGAGTTCGATCTTGAGATCCGTGACAAGAAATGTACAGAAAACAGTGTTGCTGATCATTTGTCTAGGATCAAGACAGAAGGCACAAAATTCGAGACACTACCAATCAACGATTCATTTCCAGACGAACATTTGTACTCAATTCAGTTTGGAACGGACCGCCCTAGCATAGAACGGCCCGCCCCGACCACAGCAAAGGATGTCAGGACTGCCGTCCCAGCCAGAACGGCCCAGTCTGGAACGGTCCGTCCCAACTCATGCGACTCCATGGTATGCTGACTTTGCGAACTATCTAGCAAGCAGAGTTATGCCCTATCAGATGTCCTTCCAGCAGAAGAAGAGATTCATGGCCGATGCTAAATACTACTTCTGGGAGGACCCTTTCCTGTGGAAGCTTGGAGTTGATGGAATGTTCAGAAGGTGTGTACCGAAGAGCGAAATTGAGCAAATCCTGCACAATTGCCATGCTTCAGCTTACGGAGGACATGCCTCAGTGTCTAAGACCGCGGCCAAAGTTCTGCAATCTGGATTTTTCTGGCCCACGCTTTTCAAGGACGCAAGAAAATTTATCTCTTCTTGCGATCAATGTCAAAGGACAGGCAACATTTCGAGACGCCAAGAGATGCCTCAGAATCCTATACTAGAGGTTGAGATCTTCGATGTTTGGGGGATTGACTTTATGGGACCGTTTCCTTCTTCATGCGGCTATGAGTACATTCTTGTGGCAGTTGATTACGTGTCCAAATGGGTGGAAGCTATACCGAGCAAGCATGCAGATTCAGCAACAGTCAAAAAGCTTTTTACCAAGATCATATTCCCACGGTTTGGAATTCCAAGGACATTAATTAGTGACGGGGACAAACACTTCATTAACAAACAGTTTGAGAATCTTTTAAAAAAGTATGGAGTGAGACACAAGGTGGCAACCCCTTATCATCCGCAAACTAGTGGCCAAGTTGAGATATCAAATCGAGAAATAAAGAATATCCTCCAGAAAACAGTGAGCAGTACAAGAAAGGATTGGGCATTAAAGTTGGATGACGCCTTATGGGCATACAGGACAGCTTTCAAGACTCCTATAGGCATGAGCCCATTCAAGCTGATTTATGGAAAAGCATGCCATTTGCCAGTGGAATTAGAACATAAGGCATATTGGGCAGTTAGAGCACTCAACATGGATTATAAATCAGCTGGAGAGAAGAGGATTCTGGACTTGCACGAGCTGGAGGAAATAAGGCTAAATGCATATGACAACGCTAGGGTCTACAAGGAGAAAACGAAGCTCTGGCATGACAAGCATATTCAAAGGAGATCCTTCGAAGCAGGGGATATGGTGCTTCTGTTCAATTCCAGGTTGAGGCTATTTCCAGGCAAACTCCGGTCTAGATGGACAGGCCCCTACGTTGTGAAGAAAGTCTATCCATTTGGAGCTGTTGACATCTACAAGGAAGGAGATGAGACCTTCAAGGTAAACGGACAGAGGCTCAAGTTCTACGTTGATCCAAATGCTAGTACAGAAGGAGGGGAAGTGCGCTTTTTGACTAACCCCTCACCCGCAGAGACGTAGACATCAGGGGTCGAGCTTGAGACCTTAAACAAGCGCTTCTTGGGAGGCAACCCAAGGGTTCAGTTTATTTTTCGTTTATTCAATTTACTTTGTGTCAAAAAGTTAAAAACAAAATAAAAATTTGTAAAACAATAAAAAATAAAAAAAATAGGAGTAGGTTAAATAACCAGAATACTTGGCTTAATTTATGATGTGGTTAATTACTTTCAGGAAGAAAACGTGAAGAAATCGATGAGGTACTGACAAAGACAAGCTTGGGGGAGAAAAACCTGATTGGAACGGACCGCCCCAATATCAGAACGGCCCGTCCCAACCAGTGGAACGGCCAGGTTTGGATTAGGACGGAGCGGAACAGCCATGCAGTCGAGCATGTGAACTTACTCAATGGAACGGTTCACCCCAACCTTAGGACGGTCCGTCCCATTTCGAAAAATAACCGTTACGCGTGCTCACCGCGTGTAACCACCCACTACCCAAACCCGACCCATTAACCCACTAACCCAACAGTTACACCCCATCTCCCTCTCCCCATTCAAACCCATTTAAACCCAGACCTCTCTCTCTCTCCTCCTTCTCTCCCTCTCACCCGACCCCTACTCTCCTCCACCCGCGAAATCCGACGAGACGCCGTCGCCGACGCCTCGCCGGAGCCCTAGCCCTCTCCTCTCGCTCACCCACTCTCTCTCGCTCCACTCCGCCTCTGCCGCCGCAATCCCTCCGCCGCTGTCGCGCCGCTCCCCATCGGCAGATCCGCCGTCACCGCCGCATCCGCCGTCGAATTGGCCGCGACTAAGTCACTCTCGCCTCTCCTTTGTCTCCACTTCGCCTTCCTTCACTCCATTTCGCCGCAACCTACCGATTTCACCGGAATCCGCCACCACCACCGCTGTCGTTGCGCCTCCGCCGCCATTCCTTCAAAATTTTCCGGTAAAATCAAACCCTCTCTCTTCTTAATTCATCCCTAAACCAATTAACATTGCAACTGCACCAAAACCCAGTACTAAACTCAAATCGAAAAACCAAAAATCGGAAACCATCTCTGGTACTTAGCCACTTTTCTGCCCAAACCTTAATTGGAACGGACCGTCCCATCTCTGGGACGACCCGTCCCAATTACCAAACCCTTCCAAAAGACTTCGCCCCAGTACCAGACCGCCCCGTCCCAACCAAGACCTCTACATCCCCATAAGTCCAGAACGGTCTGTCCCACCATCAGGACGGTCCGCCCCAAACCCATAAAACATCCAAAAACACTGCATTCCAGGCCAGACCGGACCGCCCCATTTCTGGACCGACCCGTTCCATGCAGAGGAGGAGTTCAGGGAGACTTTCAGACAAAATCTCAAAATATTTATTTCGCGATCTCCCGCGAAAGCCTGGAAAGAGGAAGATTCTTGTGCCCAGGACATTCACCAGAGGCATTGGTGGGTGGTCAACTAAAGATGATAGCCCTATTCCACCGCTTGACAAGTACCCGCTCGATCCGCGGGAGTTCATGGTCAACCCGCCTCCCGTCTCTCATTCGCAGTACACAGTTGAGGATCCAGACCAGATCATTCCATTCGCGGGTTGGGTCAGGCGCAGGCAGCCATCACCTTACGTGTACTACTGGTCCGAGCTAGAGTCAGTGTCAGACATGGCTGATGATCAGACCGAGCCAGCGGATACGGCTCTGTCCTACCAGCCTGAAGCTCAACCTGAGCCTGAGCCCGCTGCCACAGATGCAGAGATCAATGCAGCAGCGGAGGCAGAAGAAGAGGCAGAAGAAGAAGAGGTGGAGGATCTCGTCCCTGAGACGCAAACCTACCCCTCACAGCCCGCTGAAATTGAGCTTGCCGATGTGCACATCCGCCTCAAGGGCTAAGATGCCAAGCAGAGGTTCAAAAACCTCCGCAACAAGCACTTCCAAAGCACCAAGGCGATTGATTTGCGGGTGCTAGATCAGCTTGGCATCCGCGATGACTTCTTCCGTCTTACCAGATCTGTCGGGTTTCGCCCGAGATTCTGGAAGATAAGAGCTCCAGCCTATACGGCCCTCACCATGGAGTTTCTCTGTACCCTTGACCTCTTCTTCAAGGATGATCTTTGGCAGATGACATTCCGTGCGAACGGAAAGAAGATGATCTGCAATGAAAATGACTTCGCCCGGTTCTTTGGGCTGGAAAATGGGGAGATCACAGATGAGTTCTTTGAGGACAACCTTTGGGAGGAGTTATCTTTGGAGCACAGACAGCCAGTCAACACCCGCCGCTCCTCCCACATCCAGCACCCGACTATCCGCTTCATACAGCGGATGCTCTCTCTTACCATCTTTGCCAAAGGTGAGTCGGGTGTCAAGTTGACCCGCGGTGAGCAAGCAATACTCAACCAGATCTTCTATCCCAAGGGCGAGGCAAAGCTCAATTTGGCCTACTTCATGATGAAGCATTTCGAGAAACAGGCCAACAATCTCAGGGCAGGCACGGGTCAGATTACAGTGGGCGGGTACGTTACTCATTTGATCCGCCAGTATGATGTTACGGTGCCTTGGGATGAGCTCAGGCGAAGCGGGGGACCAAACCGGATAGGCATGAGGCAGCTTGTTGAGATGGGGATGGTGGCCCAGGTTGGATCCGAGTATCAGTATTGTTATGGCCGCCATCGGTTCCCGCTTCCATTCACCAGGTCCATTGATCTCCAAAACAAAAGGACCTGGCTTCTGGTTGATAGAGATGGACGATTGATCAACCATGAAGAGGAAGAGATGCAGCGCAGATTGGCTGAGATGGAGGCCGCTGCTAGAGCAACAGGCGCCGGTACATCGGCAGAGGCAGAGGCAACAGGTGCCTCTAGCCACCCGTCTCAACATCCCTCTCATTTCCCATCGATGCCCCACATTGAGCCCTTTGATGATGTTCAGGGCGAGCACTTCACTTGGGGTGGGATCCGCATGGAGGACATTCATCCATCCCCCTCACCGCCACACCCACATGGAGGGTTTGAGCCGCAGTGGCAGCCGGGATACGGCAGGGGATCGGACCAGCGCTACTTTGACATGCTGCATGACATCCACACCGCTCAGTGGAACTTGCAGGCATCATTTGATGAAGAAAGGGAGGAGAACAGGAGATGGAGGCAGCAGCAAGATGAGCGCAATGCAAGGAATGATGATCTGCTTAGCCGCCTCGCGAGCCACATCTTTGGCCCTGGACCGTCAGCTCCACCGCCACCTGACCCACCACAGTTCTGAGCCAGTTTCAGGTACGTTTTTCTATTTTTCTCTCCTTTATTTTCTTTCTTGCATCTACTAGGACTCGGGACAGTCCAGTAGATAAGCTTGGGGGGGGGGGTAAAGGATCGAAAAATCGAAAAAAAAACGGATAACTTAGATCATCTGCATAGCATATTGCCAGTTTCAGACAGTATTGGAACGGACCGTCCCACCAATGGGGCGACCCGTCCCAACAGGGCGTCCCAGTCTAGAACAGCCCGTTCCAACACTGTCTGAGGCATTGAAACTAGTCAAGTATTGTGTCTAGGACGGTCCGTCCCACCATCAGGACGGTCCGCCCCAGTGGGTCGTTCCAAGCTAGAACAGGCCGTTCCAGACACAATGCATTGGCAGTTTTTGTATATACATGTAGGATTTGCATAATTAAATCATTCTAGGTTGAATTTAGGATAGTTCTAAGGATCATTTAGCTAAACTTGATGTTTGTGACTTAGGAAATTTGGGCAGATTCTGAGAAAAACTAAAAACTTTGTTGAAAATTTGCAAAATGAATTTGACTAAACTAATTTGAGGCAAACTAAGGATAGTAACTTTCATTTGACTTGGGAGTAATTTTGCTAAGCATTGGATAGTTAATTTCAAAAGCAATTATTCGGTTGTATTGAATAGAGCCGGCAAAGGGCTTGATTTAGTTCGCCTAAGATCATTTGAGTAACTAAAAAATAAGGATAACTGTAAGATGGTTTGCACAGATTTTCAGAAACTAAAAACCTTCGCAATTTTCTTTTCAAAATCAAAGTAAAAAAAATGGAAAAACCAAAAACAAAATAAAAAGGGGAACTAAAAAGTGGTGCAGTGCCATGGACACTGTAGGAGGCTATAGGTACTTGCGGATTAAAAGAATTCCATAAACCATGGGTAAGAAACAGAAAGAGATTCATGGTATAAAAAAAATAATAATAAAGAGGAAAAAATCCTCTAAAAATCCGCTCTTATCTGGCCGACTTCTCCGCCTGGGGAAAAACCTCCTTGCCCCAGGAGAATTGTATCATGTAAATAATTTTTCTTTTAAGTTATTTAATTTTCTGGTTTAAAGTATCGTAAGTCTGTGCAAAACAACTTGGAGTTATTCTGAATTATTTGAGTTAAGCAGGTTCGATCCCGTTTCTACTTGATTTCTAACTGAATAAAATCTTTGAAGAATTAACTGATTTAATGCTTAGTGAAATGAAACAGAGTCAATGTGATGTGAGGATCTTTGGTTTGATTTCAGAAAAAGTTGAGTCACTCAAAAATAAAATAATTTGGTCTTAATGGAAAAACTTTTTGAAAATGCCCTTGCGACTTAAAGTCACAATCAGTTAAGTCTAACTAGAAGGATTCTTTGAACTAGTTAATGCACAGGTACTTGAACTCAATTAGGGTCTAATTCAGGTCTAAGTCTAGAGTTTTGCTTGGGGACAAGCAATGTTCAAGCTTGGGGGATTTTGATGTACGGTTTCCGTATTTGATTTTCAGCCAGAATAAGCCCCAAATTTCGTTCAAATTACTTGTGTTTTTACTCATTTTCCTTTAAATTGTGCTAATGTTAGATGTAGGAAAGTTCAGCCGTAGCCCGGCAAGTTTTTTATACAGGTTCATCATACTTTGGCGCGAAAAAAGGAGAAAATCGACTAAGTTGCACAGATCCAGCAAATTGGAACGGGCCGCCCCAATCACAGGACGGGTCGTCCCACCTCAGTGCAGACGCAGGCAGAGGGAATCCAGACGACGCATTCAGCCCATGCTGGGACGGGCCGCCCCATGTTCAGACCAGCCCATCCCAGTCCACAACCAGGCCAGAGAGCTATTTCGAGATTGCCAAATATAGAGTGCCTGATTTGGTGAGGCGGTTTCTTCAGTTTCCACCGCCTTTCTGAGCCTCAATGCCACGTTTTGGAACTTCCCAAGAAGCCTATATAAGCTCTGTCCTGGCTCCAAATCAGAAAAAGTCGAAATTTGCTAAGTTTGGAGAGCCAGAAAGGAGCAAGGCAACCACCATGTCGAGACGGCCATCCACCAGCCTGAGACGCACCGCCCCAGGATCAGGACGGGCCGCCCCAGACAGGACAGAGCTTAGGAGATAGACGATTTTCGAGCACATCTTGTTGTAACTTGGTTTTTCCTTTTTCTTTGTGTTTTTGTATGATGAAACCTGCTTTTTCTTGCATGGAGTAGTTTAGTTTAGGGGCTATGGTTCGATAACTTTTCTTTTAGTTGTTTGTTTTGTTTGAATACTTGATTAATTGCTAAGTTAAGTTGCGTTTTTTATTTCTGAAATTTGATTCTATCTTTTTGTTGCAAATTGTTAATGTTAGATTTGGCTATCGCATTAAACAAAGGCCTAGTTTAATTGTCAAAACAAAGTCTATCTGCAATAACAAGTAAACACCTAGATCATTTAGGTAGGCGATATCTGAAAGGATTAAACCAAATTTTAAGAAATTAGAGTTTTACTCAATAAATCGAGAGATTGAGAGTTTACCAAGACCCAGAAATCAGTTAGAAACATCTAAACCAAGAAACGAGAGTTGGAATTTAGGAGTTTTTAGGATTTGTCAAACAGAACCCCACAACTTGACCTGAACGAGAGTTAGAGCACAAGTCTGTAGGTTAGGTTTGATACAATCTACGTAAAAACACTCAGCAAATAATTAAGTAGGATGATAAAACAAACATCAGATGATTGGAACGGCCCATCCCAAGGTCAGGACGGACCGCCCGAGAGGGGGCGTCCTGGCCTAGAACGGACAGTTCCAACCATCTGACAGGGTTAGGACGTCCCGTTCCAGAGATGGAACGGTCCGTCCCAACCTTGACAGACAGGAAAAGTTAGACAACCTAAACCCCTAATCGTTTGTTAATTGTTTAAACTTTTAATTAGCTAAGTCTTTCTAGGAAATTAGAATTTTAAATTCTGTAACTGCAATTCGCCCTTCTGTTTAGATCTGTTTGAAATTTAAATTGTTTATTTAATCAAAAGAATTTAGTTTAATACGAATTGTTTAAACTCAGAAAAGGAATAGTCCGTCCCCGTGATTCGACCCTTAAACTATACTGCAAACGAATTAGTATCGGTTTTTAAGGAATTAATTTGACCAGTACCCTCAGCACCGATCACATAACATTTTGTTTTGACTTCTTAGGACATCACTTCTCCAGTAGAGATGGCATATTCAAAATTAGATCGGAGGACCTCTTGTGAAAACTTCAAATTAGGAGGCTTGGCTCTAGTTTTATGTCAATTGCTTTATAGTTGTTTTTCTGGATATAAATCATATCAAAACAAATCCACCTGTACACAATAAAAATTCGCAAGCATTTTTGTAGAAGCAAATAAAAAGGCAAGTCAAAGAATTCTCAACCAAAAAAAAAGGAATCAATTTTACCATGTAATGAAATGCCAACTTCCAACATTAATAAGTAATCTGACTCCTATAACGTGCTAATCTAGAAAACCTGCGAAAACTCAAACTATTCAAAGCCATTATTGCTGTCTTCTTGATGTCCTGACAACAAAGCAAAACAAGATTAATTGAATTAATTGTATACGTGCCAACAAGTTAGGTATATTTCAGTTTATCCTTTGTTCTGCTGATCAGAAGCAGGTGAGTTCTCTGTGACTGTAGTACTCATCGCATAACAGGTTGTCCTAGACTCCTTGTATAATTGCTTTTTAGTTTAGATTTATTGTTAACTAGAGAGAATGACCATGAAATACTTAAGAGTCCTCTCTAAAGTGCTTAGTTAATTTACTGTGTGTGTTTTCAAGTCTCAGAGCTCTACTCTTTATGAAGGAACAATGAAAAAAATTAATGCCAATCATTGTGAAGTCTCACCTCAATAATGTTGAACATGGCTTTTCATAAATGACATGGTCTTGTTATTATGCGTTAAGGCTGGTCGAGTCCACCGTGCTGCATTTCAATTTTCATGTTTGATTTTTCTTAAGATCATCTACATATGACGTCATAATCCAATATCACTGTTTCAGACTTTCAGCTTTATTTCTGGTGCATGTCTTTTGCCTGTCTCACCAACCTAGTCAGATTAAATTAATGCCCTATTAGCAAATATTTTTATCTGCAAAATGGCACAGAAAATAGATAAGAGTAATTATCATCAGGTTGGATCTCAATATATATGCTGCTAAACTGTTCGCTGCCAATACCTAAGAAATTAACATTTTTCTACCCTTAACGGAAGACTGCTGCACAATCAAATTAAGCATTTCACTTAACAAACAAAATGTAAAATTAGTAAAGATAAAAAAAAAGTAATAATGCTGTACCATCCATGACTTTACTGTATCACCAGATACAGCCTGCATTGTTCCTCAAGCTCCTCACGACAGTTGTACAGAAATAGGCTCCTGAACCCTGAGAGACTGGGAAGCCTTTTAAAGAATACTGCACCATAGAATTAAGAATTCGCTTTACAAAGATGTAAAATTATTCTGAGATTATTGTAGACAAAAAAAAAGAACATAAATGCTGTACCGTTCATGAGTGTACTGTAACATTAGATATGCTTCTGCATTGCTCCTTCAGCTCCTCACAGCACCCATACACATACAGGCTCTTGAGAGTCACTGGGAGGCCTTTTGTTGGCAGAGCAGCAATTTTTGGGCAGTCAGAAACCCACAACTCTTCCAAACTGACCATCAAGCACAGCTCAGAAGGCAGCGATTGTAGATTATCACAATTCATGAATTTCAGTTCACGGAGTAAGACGAGGCCTTTGAAACCCTCCTCATGTTCCTCGGTTAATCTGGTTGGCTGCTCCCGTTGGCTGAGGCTAGAGAAATCAATTGTGAGGTGTTGGAGCAGAGAAAAGTATTTTGCAAGCATATGATTAAGGGAAGATGAATAAGATATGCTAAGAACTTTGACAGATAAGAGTTCTCCTAGCGAAGTTGAGAGGAAAGGACATCTATGTATCAACAAGTAGTTAAGCCCAGCAGTTCCTATGCCTTGAATTAAGCCCAACTTTTCACAATTATCAACCACCAACTTCTTAATTGAGCTGCTAGACTGAAGATTTAAAATTGATAGCTTGGGGCTTTTTACTACCCGTAATTCAGCCAAAGAACTCAAGTTCAACAACAAACTGGCTATTAGACTATCAGTTAAATCAGTAAAACACAACTTTTTAACTGATGAAGGAAGGAGGTAGGACTGGACTGTTTCAGTTTGATCCTTTGGTGTTGTCACGTAAGAGAAGAAATTAGGGCAATGCATTATTCGCACCTCTGTGAGTGAAGAAAGCTCTGTGAATCCTTCCTTTTTAATTTTCAGACCTGGGCAATCGACTATCATTAAATGCTTGAGCAATGTTAATGATGCAGGTATTTCAAGCAAGCATTCATCATCATCAACCGGGTCTACAGGTACACAGTTATTGAGAGATAATTTTGAAAGGGAAGGCAGTTCAAGTAGCATTAGGGAGAGTTGCTGGCCAGTGGTACAACATGACTTGATCAAGAGTTTTTTGATAGAAATAAACTTTGGGTACTCCAGCAGCTGAGATTGGTTGAATGGAGTCGTTTGCTGGAATCTATCCCACAAGAGTGGTGAAATGTTTCGACAATTTTTCAAGTTCATTATTGTTACGTTCTTCAGATTTTTGTACACTACTTGCAAAATTCCCACAGCAGTTCCATCATCTACATGCTGAATTTTTAAATTCCCATCTCTTAGGTTCATAGATCCCAAATCTCGAGTTATGTTCACACTTACACTCTTTAAATTGTCATTACATGGCAGAGGTACTGGATCACACAACATATGGCAGTTGTCAATGGTGACTTCGCTCAATGAACAAAACCAATACTTACCTTTAAAGGGTAACTCCTCTAATTTTTCACAGTTGGTTATGGTAAGACAGGTCAAGGAACGGAAGTATTTCTCATTATCTGTTGCAATCCATTTTTTGAGGATTGGCATATTCAGTACTTCCATGTGCTCCAATAATGGGAAGCCATTTGCCCCTGGAATGCCATAAAATTGATCTTTGATTTCTTTAATGGCACCTAAATTGACCAGACGCAGCTTCTTAAGACAAGGTAATTGTCCAAGAGGTGGGAGGATTTCCAATGCTTTACAATTCTCTATGCTAATGCTCTCGAGAGAAGTTAACGACATCTTGCCATCAAACCAAGTAGGTAAAACATCACCGCCATAACCACTGATAAGAAGTTTTCTCAGATTACTGTGAGGTTTAAGACCTTCTAGCACCTCTCTTTTCGCAAGAAAGCCAGAATTTGCTTTCTCCTGCTCCCATATCAAGCACAGCTTTCTCAGGTGCTTCTTGTGTCCAAGCCCTGCACTTCTAGCTTCTTCCTTGGTTTTGACATTTTCAAGACAAAATATCCGCAGAGATCCACCAAGCTCTCCTAAATTCTTTAGCTGTCTTATCTCAAAGCCACTCACTTTTCTCACACGAAACTCAGCTAGCTTCTGTAGAGAAGTAAGCTTCCCAATATTTGGTATCATAGAATGTAATTCTTTCTCTGCCATTAAACGATGCAAGGAAATGAGATTATCCACGCCTTCCGGTAAATCTGAGAGGTGCCTACACCGACTAATATCCAAAAACTGTAGGTGGTATAGATTGCATAGGGATTTAGGCAATGGTCTACCAGCTTTGGAGGTGCTTAATGTGAGATAGCGGAGGTGAATAAGGTTCTCAAAGTTACATATTAGGTGGTTTAAATCGTAATGCATGCCAGTTAAACACAAGACACGCAATTGTCTAGCTTCTTTGAATACGGATGCAAATGTTCTTGCAAAGTAAGGATCGTACTGGCCAATTAACAGGAGGGTTCTCAATTTTTCTATCTCTAATGAGCTGCTTACCTCAACAAGTTGGTTTTCAAAGCTCTCATTGCAATGGAGTTCCTTACTTTGTTGGTCCTTGCCATACGCACCTTTAGTGATAATAGATAAATGACGTATCGTACCTGGGATTTCTCTTATGATAGACCCATCTATACACAAGCATTCATCCAGAGAAACTATTTGTGCCAGATCGTGCATCAAATCATGCATCACATACTTCCCATGAATATGGTCTTTTTCGAAAAATGCCCAATCCAGCAGCATGCTCAAATATCCATTCCCAATCTCCTCAACCTTTTTGCTCTTCTGTGCAGGGATGAAACCTTGAGCAAACCATAAATACACCAGTTCTTTCCAATCAAAACTATATTTCTTTGGAAACAGAGAGCAATATGCAAAACATCGCTGGAGTGGGAAGGGTAGATAATTATAACTCAATTTGAGTGTGGGTATAATATCATCATCATCTTGCAAATATTTCCAAGTATTGGTATTTAAAATTCTTTTCCAATGCACAACATCATAATTTCTTTTTAGAAGCCCACCCACACTTTTAGCAGCTAATGGGTAACCTTTAAGCTGTTTTGCAATTTCTCTCCCAACCACTTCCAAGTATTCAGAATTCTCAATTTTCTCAGCCCCAAAAGCACATGCCTTAAATAAGGACCAAAACTCACCATCTTTTAAACCATCCAATCGGATATGTATTGCTGCACCAAGCTGTTTTACAAGAGAATTTCGCCTAGTTGTCACCAAGATAACGATACCCTTTTTATCCCCAAACCTCAATGGAGCAAGTAGTGTCTCCCAACCTTTCCTGTCCCTCAACTCCCACATATCATCTATCACAAGCAAAAACCGACTCACCTTCTTCAATTTTTCTACAAGGATCTCTTGGAGCATATTTAGAGAATGAATTCCGGCATGTCTGTCTCTGCTAACATGCTCCAGAATGTCACGTGTAATGCGCACTGCGTCAAAGCTAGCAGAGACAGAAATCCAAATTTGTAGATCAAAGAGCTCTTTTATTCTGGGGTGATTGTATAAATGTCTGCAAAGCGATGTTTTCCCAATACCCCCATTGCCAACTATAGGTAAAACTGAGATAACTTCATCACTAAAGCTACTGCTCAAGAGCTCTAGTATATAATTTACCTCTTTCTCCCTCCCAATCATTTTAACTGTGGTATATTTGGTGGTCTGGTTTTCAGTTGGTACCTTGTGGGTTTCCTCACTGATAGAATGGAGACTTTCTAGGTTTAGCCCCCACATCACACTATCACCAATTATATCAAACTTGTTAATGATTTCTTTAATTTGAGATGAGACTGTACTTCGATCAAGCCCAGTTCCTTGGATCTTTGAATCAGTGAGATTGGCAGGACTTCCAAATCCAAATCTGGAAGCAAGGCTAATTATAGAAGTAGTCACAATTTGGCGAGTAGTGGTTATAGATGGTGCTTTTATCTGCATATATTGTCATAATTAGTGATATCCCGAGAGTTCACAAATGTAGTAATACTTAAGACCTATGGGCTATGGCCTGTTGAAAGACAGGAGATGAAATTAGTCGAGTAAAATTTTGCAAGTGGAACTACTTACTAATTCCAGGACACTAATAAAGGTTTAAAACATCTAAAACTTCCAATTTAACAAAGAAATATCCTGGAATTCATTACATTTTGTTTGTGTTTTAAAATCTGTCCGGTCATTGTGAAAGAGCCATTATGTTGTATACTGATGATAATTAAAGGGAACCAATTTATATAATATAGAGAGAAAATTAAGCAATGTCCTGCGTATAATTAGAAGGGCTGGTCAGATCAGGCTTTTTGGTTTTACTGTAAGCAGGTTCAGGTCATTTCTGATTAATTCCAATTTTGGATCTCAGTTCATTTTAGTTTGGTAATATGTGGATCTGAACATCAATTAATGCTTAATTCTTCTGTATTCAACTGGGCGGTATTCATGTTTCGTGTTGGTTAGATACTTAGATTCGGATAGTTTATCTTTCAGATTTTTATCCTGACACCACCAGGTACTTGGACATACCAGCAAGAAGTACATAATTAACATTCACAGTACTAGCAATATCAAGACTCAAGAGTATGGTTGGTTGTCAATTGTAAATGGACAATTATGGCTAACTAATTAGCCAAGTAAATAAACAGCATATACACCATACCATCCTATATAATCATATAACTATTCTCAATTCCGGAAACCGGCCTGCAAATAAACAAACACATTCAAAAGATAAATATATATAAATCACCTGTTGCTTCCGGGGCCCTTCGACCTGAGCCTGAAGCCTATAAAAACCCAACTCATCCACCAAATCCTCGGCATCCCGAGCGAGCCGCTCGAGCTCCTCCAGGCACTTGGCGAGAGCTGCATTGCATATCTCCCGGCGACCCCTGGCGGCCTCAAGCAGCACGCTGGTCCTGTTGACGTGGGTGAGGAGCAGCTCGATCTCCTCCCGGAGCTGCACGCGTGAAGCCCATGCCTGGAGTGCAGTGTCGGCCAGCTTGTCGAAGATCACCTGCACGAACCACCCTGCCATGGCCAGCGCCGTTGATGGGTCCATTGGGAGAGGAAGAGAGGTTGCGTTGGGGTTTGATGGGTTTTACCTACGCTTTTGGTTTGAGAATTGAGAGAGGGAAGGAGGTGAGAGGTTTGACTGGTGAGGTCTTGTGATCGTTGGTTGATGTGATGGGATTTTCTGTATCTGTAAGTGATACTTGTTTGCTGTGACGGGTAGCTGACATGAGAACTCGCGTTGATTTTGGAGGGAGATAGTTTGGTATGACATGGAATGCTTCTTGTATCCGTGGCAGGGGATCCGTGTCAATGTCAAGTTAGAAATGGTTGCAACTTCGTGAGCCGGCCAATAAATGCCTGCGTGCCGTTATAAAAAAAAAAAATGTCGGCCGTCCGGATGTGGATTTGCACTTGGCACCAATGTAGCGACGTGCGGTGCGGCTCTCAAGGTCTCTTGCCTTCTAGGTCTGTCTAAAACAGAACAAATCGGTACCAGCGTCTTACCGTGTTTTTTCTTGTCTTCTTGTTTTTTAATATGTCCTAATTTTTATAGGGATGTTTGGAACTTTTGGAATAAGGTCTTATTCGAAATTGCTAATTTTAGAGATTGCCAAACATCATTTAGAACAAGCAAAATAGCTTATTCGGGTCTTTATTCTTGTTCCAACAAAATGTTGGAACTAGAATGGAATAAGCTAACCATCCAACAACAAATTATTATTTTAATATTTTTTCTTGTTCTAACCACCCAAAATAAACTAACCACCCAAACAACATCTCTTAATCTAAGAATAAGCAATTATTTAACATTTCTTATTCACCACTCTTGTTCTAAAATAAACTATTCTATTCTTATTCATCACACTTCCAAACACACCATAGATGATAATTTCATCTAACTTGTATACAATCTAACTGCATCTTGTTGATGGTGGTCTGCTCTTGTGTAGTTGTGTCTTGTGTGTGTGCATTTACTTCATTTCATTTTTATGATTTTGTTCTTACTGTCTCTGTACCATGTATGTCTCATGAACATATATATTGTTATATTAAAACAATATATCATTTTCCGAGTTGTGCTTTTGTTTCAGTCCGTCAGTGTATTTATTTATATGTGTTACATAATTTCTCTATTGCAAATAGCATGCTTTTTCATTATAATTATGTGTATAATACAGCCACGTATAAAGTCATTTCGGTATAAGTTAAAATGGCATCCCACTGTAGTATTTCGTTTACATTGTGTGCACGTTTTTTTATCAATTAAGTCTTGTTTCAAGTTTTAAAATCTTTTGAAAAATCTAATTTCTGGCATATGCCACTTTCTTTGTCCAAGTCAGAATAGATCTACCTTCTTGAAAACCTATTTACTGCTACAGTGCTACGTGCACATCTATAGATGTCTTTAGCCCCTTTCAGGCATTCTGGCCTAGTTGGAACTTGGAACTTGGAAGTCAATAAAAAAAAAATCAAACCTGATTGTTATTATATCATAAAATATTATCTAAAACTTGCATAATAGGTTTGTTAATTTGTGCAATCTCCAATAAGATACACCAATTTTTGCGAAAACAAAGATGCATTAATTCATACAAAGCACGTCGTGTGCATTTATTTATTGATGTTTTGAAATCATTACGTATCTCATTTTGGTTTTAAACGACCAAAACAAAATTTTTCCTCAATCTATTACTTTGAAAAACGTATATTTGTATACTCTCTCGAATGCCATATATATTATTGTGCAGTTGTAAGATTTTATTTACGACTTTTTGCGTGCATAATGAATAATAATAAAACTACAAATGTTTTTAAACAATTCTGACCATATTTTAAGTTTTAAGTTATAAAATAAAATAATCAAGACTTATTTATACTTCAATACTGTCTATTATGATTGAAGAAATTTTATATTAGTACAAATTATGACAGATAAATATACTTTTATGCAAATTATTATGGAAACTTACAATATAGCGTATGCATCTGTTGATGTTTTAATCAATTTAAAGAAATTTTGTTTCCAATCTTAATATTAACTGGAAAAGAAAACCTAGGTTCATAATTTCATTTAACTTGCATAAAGTATTCATGCAAGATCTGCTCAGACACATATGATGATCTATTATAGTATTTATTGAAGTATTAATTTTATCTATCTAACTTGCATAAAGGTATTCATGCGCGTTGTTCCACACTAAATAGTCCCCTCCGTGACACGATGTCAAAACCTTCTACAAATATTTTTGCTCATCGATCTAATCCGTTCACCGACTTAATTTCTTTCGCCTCTTTCGTTCGATCGCTCTCTATTCTCTTTCTCTTGTTTATATTAATATTAAGTTGATTAAAAATATTAAAATGTTTATTTCAATTCAGTGAAAGGTTGAATGTTTTGTGGTCGGAAATCTGCAATCTGCAATTAAATTTTATGAACGAATATCCAATTTTTATGTTATGGGTGGACAACATTTAATTTAAATTTTAAATATGAAATAATTCACGAGTAGAACGAGATACTGAATAATCTGAGAGCTATACATCTGTATATAAATTTCGTTGACGTAATTTTTCTTTCTGAATATTTGTTTGGACGAGTACACAACTAGACTTGCAAAAATCTTGGCTGCACACTTGATTAACAATCTCTATAACCAATAATTTACATACCAGTATAATAATACATTAGAACATTTTTATTTGTTTTAATATAACTAAATTCCTTCAACTGTAACTTTAATGTACCCTTTGCAAATTGCAATGACAACCTTGCATTTTATCTCAGAAGGCAGTCACTCTGCGATACAACTTCAAATCATCCTTAAAAATTAATTAATTGAGAATCGTGTATTTCTATTAGCAGAAAAGAATACGATAAAACTAGAGAGAAAAACAAAAACATTCTTTCATATAAAAAAGGGCTCAGAGAGTTGCTAAATCTGCTCAGCGAAGGATTTTCAGATGAAAAGCCTTCTCATACAAGAGGTGTCAGAAATAAAAGCATTACTCATCACAGCTCCCTCATTCTCCCTCCACTTTCAATTCCAATCGATAAATCAAAATCAAAACAAGTTGGAAAAATAAGCATCAATCAAGTAGATAAAAAAAGAACAAAAAAAGAAACAACGCTTTTAGAGTTGCTAATCTTCTCAAGATTGATTATCAAATCCCTTCTCATAACACGAGAAATTGTAGGATCGATAGAGGGGAAGGAGGCACCATGGCGGCTGAGAGAGAGATTGAGGTTTACAGACGAGAGAGGTCAGGGTTTATGCAAACTTTTATAGGCTAGAAATTAGAAAACAACCAACCCCTTTGAGGCCCAATATCTCTTAACGGGCCGGATCCAACCGAGCTAATGGCCCAATAACTTTAATTGTAATATAATTAATAATAATAATAAAATATAAAATTATAAATAGAAGTGGTAATAATGAAGAAGAACAAGCCGGTAATTAGTTGATATAATAACTTCTATACCGAAACTCAGAAAACTAAAAACGAAAGAAATAAAAAAGGAAACAAAGGAACCGACAACGGACATAAGATTTTGTGATATAAGTTGTTTCGAGGGGTGTTTCGTATAAAACTACCCAAGAATCCTCCAGCCTCACGCTTATCCCGTTAACCCTAGACTCTCTCTCTCTCTCTCGGTCGATCGATCGAGCGCAATACCAAGGAGAAACGATCGCCTCTCTTTTCTTCTGATTCTGGTATTTCTTTCTTTCTTTC